>CAWUFW010019113.1:0-197937 GCA_963921515.1 Calotriton arnoldi | reverse complement strand
GGCAACCACACAACACATGAGGAGGCCTGAATACCAATTATACAGATGTGCATACAGTGCCACACAAAGGTAACTCATGGATCCAAATCCCCTATGGCAATCAGGCATTGTCAGATGAGAGGGAGCACAAATCACACATGTCACACAGGCACATAGGAACAGCAACTGACACAGCAAGACACAGACACACCACAGCACTACCCCAGGGCCCCCACAATGTGGTGACCCTGGGCTGCATTACAATCCCACTGTGATGACAAAGCTAAATGTCGTTCACACTGTGAACCACAGTCATGTGTCCTGAGCAACAAACTACCATCACACCTACACAAGCACAAATCAATCAGCACGGCCAGTAAGCCAAGGCCAACATGGAGGCAGGGGTCTAGCCGGGCAACAACTCTCATCTGCACACACTCAACACCACACACCTCGACCTCCAACAATGTGCAGCAGTGAAGCACACATGCACTGGTGACATTGCACATGCACCCATGACAATTCCAGGGTGGTGGGTGGGAACCAAGGTGCAGAAACACATCACACATGGCCACTCAACAAGACTCCTGAATGTCTGACACACTGCACACTACGCTGTACATGGACATGATGGCAATACCACACCAACCAATGGGATCCCAGCCACAGTCACACACCAATGAAGAAGCCAAGGTCACCCACAAAGAACACACATAGACAACAACCAACATTGCAGCCCGGACCCTGAGGACTGCCAGCAGTCACACACACAACGTGTCACAATCACTGAAAGCTAACACAAACTGGAAATCACATGACAGGTGCAAACAACAAGTGCCAAGGGGAAACCTGACTGTGACCCATCTGCGTCTGCACACAAACTCAGCCCTGACAGCAAACACACCTATGGGTGACACCCTGATGACCAGTAATGTGCCATGCACCCACATCACAGAGAACCCAGGGAGAAGACTTTGGGGAACATAGGTCAACTCAGCAAGCATCACAAACAGGTACAACACTAGGGATCACAGCATGCACAGCAAAACGGAAGTGAACACACAGACATGCTCATACAACACACACCTTGGGCGCAGGCAATGTCACAGGAGTACACACTGCCATGAGGGGACTCCACTCCTGTGTGAGGAAAGCTGTGCCATATGTTGCCTCAGTAGGGCCCCATCATGTCAGCTGAGCACTTGGTCACACAATCAACAATTAGCACAAAATGAAGGCTCCCGTCACATCAGCCTGGTCATGGAAGTGCCAACGAAATCATCAGCACAGATCCAACCCACTTGTATAGCAATGTTGCACTGACAACACAGATGAGTCCTTCCCCATTGATGCCCACACCTGCATGTCCAGTGGAGATGGCCACACGGTCAGGGAAGTAGACAAATTGAACAATGGCAGGCACAACAGATGTGCAGGGGTGGAAGCCACAGATGTGAAATTGCTAATGTAAGTAGGAAATCCCATTGCCAAATACTGAACACATGACACCCTCAGATGCTGCTATGGATGACATGGATACACCACAGGATAGGACACATTCCCCCTGGACCACATGTGTTCCTGCACAGTAACACTTCATTATCTTGAGACCAAATATCACCATCACTGCAGCAAGGGCATGGTTAGCATCATCAACAACATGTACATCAGAAGCATAAGCACTAGAGAACAGAAAGTTGCTTTATTCAGCATATGTGTGTTTAAAAGTGAAAGTCCAGAAAAAACACAAAGGCCAATGGCCAGTCCATTGTCAAAGTCCAGACAGGGTGACAGTGGCAGATGTCACCCTACGCATGCCTGCACTGCACAAAACCAGGGACAATCCACTAGGAGGGGTAACCGGGGGGGCAGGCCAGGCACAGCAGCGACAGGATCAGGGCTCACCAGGAGGAGGCAGGGAAGGGGTGGTGGGTGCTGGAGAGCCACTGACAACTGCAGTGGAGGTGTCTGACATGGTGTGTGCCGGCACAACTGGGGGCATGACTCAGATGTTGTGGGTGCCGGCACGACTGCAGTGGACCCTGCAGATGGAGTGGACAGGTCTGCCACTGCAGTGCCCAAGTCAGACAGGGTGGTAGTGGACTCCACTGCAGTGCCTACCACCAGGGGAGGAGAATGGGGAACAGGCAAGGTGGGCTGGACAGAGGGGGAGGACACCCTCACCACATCAGTGGCACAGACAAGCGCAGCGGGCGGTGTGGTGCCGGGAGAGCAAGTGGCAGGGGGAGAAGGCCGGATCCTCTTGGGGATGGTATATCTGTGGGTGGGGGAACCTGGGGCAGGGTGTGGTGGGGGGCACCTGTGGAGTGGAGGCCTGAGGGATGGAGGAAGGAGACCTGGTGCCTGAGCTGCAGGGCGGCGGTGGGGTCTTGCTCTTACGACTCCGGGGGGACGTGCGGGTGGGGGCCTCAGTCTGTCTGCACCTGGGGGAGGGTGTCCGGGGGCGAGGGGCACTCTGCTCTGTGTGGGTGGGCTTCCTCTTCCCCCTGAATGCTGTATCAGCTGGATCGGAGGGGAAGAGGCCGAGGTCACTGAGGAAGAGCCGCTGGGTCTTTGGGGTTGCAGGTGAGGCAAGGGAGGGTGCTTTGGAGGGAGAGGCAACTGAGGACTGCGCAGTGCTCGTGGATGCGTGTGTGTGTTCCAGGGCCCCATCCCCTGTGAGTCTGGTTTCAGTCCCCTGACTGTGCGTGCGTGTGCGTTTTGTTTGTGGCGTGTGTGTCTGTGTGCTGGACGTGTGTGTGCTGGTGTGTGCCTGTGCCGGTGTGTGTGTGCTTGGGACGGGTAAGGTGCTGGGGAGTGTGGATGGAGCAGAGGCAGGAGGGGTGAGGGACTGTCTGAGGAGGGACACTGCTGCCGTCAGGGAGGAGTCCATGGACCTATTGCCCCTCTGTAGGTCAGACATGCCCGATGAGATGCCCTCCATGAACGACACCAGCTGAGTCAACAGAGCGGTGTGCGCATGGAGGACACTCAGCATGGCTGTCTGCCCTACATGGAGCTGGCGAAGGAGGTACACAGACTCCTCACTCAGGGCAGCAGGGGACACAGGGGCAGGGGTGCGGTGCCTGGCCCAAAGGAGACACGCTCCCGAACATGGGAGCCTCCACGGACCTGGGGAATGGGAGCCGATGGGAGGGCGGTGGTGGTGCTGGTGGTGGCGGGGACAGCAACACTAGCTGGGGTGTGGTGGCTGCTGACACCCGCCTCCATAAGGGAGTCATCCTCCGAGCCGCTGTGGTCCTCAGCTGAGGTGGATGCTGCTGAGGACTCCTCGGTGTGGCTCCCCTCGCCCTCCGTGCCACTGGGTCCCTCCGACCACTCCTCGGCTGCTGACCCAGTCTGGCTCTCCCGCTCCTCCTGGTCCGTGGAGCTGTCCCCTTCCATGGCCGTGGATGTATCTGCAAACAATGGGGAAACAGACAGACATCAGTCACCTGCACCAAACGCACACACCACTGTGAGCACAGCACATTACAGAGCAAGCCCTGGCATCATTAGTTGAACATTGCTAAAAGTGCCCTAACTGAACAGGAGAAGCCAATTGTCAGTGTGATGCCAACCATGGCACTCACATCCCACATGGCCTTGCACCCATCTGTCTGGTGTCTGTTGGATAGCAACACCCCAGTGTGGACACATGCACCACCTACACAGTAGTTGGACAGTGCAGAGGACACGGTGTAGCATGTGGACATGCACACATCACAACTCTTGCCACTGAGTCAGTACAGGTTTCCGGATGAAAGGGATGCCCAGAGTCAAATAGGAAATGCATGTGATGCATACCAGCGACAGACACCATGATGCACCCATGTCCTGATAGCCATCGCCACAATGGTGTGCATGTAGCACATGTCACTCCCCTGCAGGATCACCAATAAGTAGACACATGCCATGGCGGAGGCATGACTGCTAAGTCATACATCACTGTCTCAGTGATGTATGACTTGGCAGCCAGACAACAACACTCTGCACTGTGTCACAATAGTAGGTCATGGGGAATGCAAGTCCTGGAGCTGCACAAGTGCACATGTACATCCCCCACACAACACATCATCTTAACCCTCATCTGTCCAGGTCATACCGATTGGATATATGGGAGACCTGTGACACTACCCTCTGAACCTGAGCCCCTCACAATCTGCTGTGAATGGGAAACAGCTGCTTGAACTTCACATTCGCATACCCCAGTCTGCACGGGCAGCTGATCAAACACCTATGTGACACACAAGTATCGTCTCCTATGGTCACATCTCCAGTGGCATGCTGAGCCCCTACCGAGAAACACCCCAGCAGTCCTGGCAACAAATCCACAGCACACTGACACAGAGGCAGACACCTGAGGGTCAAATCACTGCGCACAACGTGTCAGCTGATACACGGGAGTGGGAGTACAGGTGTATTGGATGGGCTGGAGTAGGCATGACTGTCCTGCCCCACATGAATGAGGGATGAGCCCTGGACAGTGGATAGCTGGCTATGTATGTGTGACACACGTAATCTGCACACTCCTGGGGCCCAAGCATTGTTCCCACCCGCTGCATGGGTGTGTGCCAGATACCCCAGGCACATGTGGTGGCTCAGCTCAGCAAGTGGACCGCATATCAAAGCAACACGCAGATTACATGTCCGAACACAGGCGTTGTGTGAACAATGGACCCACCCATGATGCCCACAACAGAGTTAGGGAAACAGATGCTGTCCCCACCTTGAGTGAAGCAAACTGCAAGGACACAGTCCCAAGTGACACAATTCCCTGAATGTAAGGGCCACACCTGGGTATCAGATGAGGAGTGGGCAGTGCACAATAGAGGGACATGGCTCCTGGACAACATGACTGCTGTACTGTGGCAGTTTAACCAGGCCAGAGGAGGGCACATAGCATGTAATACAGAGTTCACAGTGCAGTCTTTGACTCACCCCCTCCTTGCTGCTGTCTGGCCTTCAGCTGCCCATCCAGGTCTGGAAACACCACCGCCAGGATCTGGAGCATGTGGGGGTCAGGGTCCGTATTCCGCCCCTCCTGCGAGGAGGCGACAGCTTCAGCTGGACCCGTGCAATCCTCCGGGTCCAGCCTCGAAGGTCCTGCCACCTCTTCTAGCAGTTGCGGATCCGGCGCTTGTAGACCCCCACGGACCGGACAGCCCGGACGATGTCCTTCCAGATCTCCTGCTTCCGATGGGCATTAACCTGTCAGGATGACAAAGTGAAAAGGCCATTACTACACATGCAACATATCCGTGCATGACACAGTTGTAAATACATGTCTCAATCACAGGGGCACATGATGTACACAGGCAGTGCAACGCTGCCCATGGACAGTTTGCCAGAAGTCACTACATGGTATCATTGCATGGGAAGTAAAACCTTGTTCAAATGCACTGTCACTGCACCATACCTGTCCAGTGCATGTCACTATACACTATGGGGGGTGACAACTACTCAGTGAGCCTGCTAGCCAGTGGCGTGCAGACTTTCAGCCTTGCTAATCAGACAAAATGCACATTCAGAAAGGCAGTGCACAGAACACTCACCTGCTCCCCTGGTGTCCCATACAGCTTGCTGTACTGTGGAAGTAGGCTGTCCAGCAGGGCCTGGTTCTCCTCAAGGCTGAAGGCTGGGGCTCTCTCCACAGTACGTGCCATTGCAGGGTCCAGAGGGGGCAGAGACAGCAGCAGTGCAGTGGCAGATGTCGTCCTGGAGCATGTAGTGCAGGCAAGTGAGCTCTCAGGGGAACAGCCAGCAATATATATGTGCTGCAGAGGCAGATACTGTCCCATGTGTCCAAAGTGATAGGTCCAAGTCGTTTGCATCTTCTGAATCTGGCCAATCCATGGAATAGCAGCACCAATACACGCCCACAGCATCCTTCAAATCTTCAACTTCATGACATACATGATTTTGCAACATTGTTGTGGGTGACCAACTGAATTTCCAGCAACCGACACGTTCGAATTTCGAAAACGCGTCCGTTGCCAAGCTAGGCCATTGACAATGGGTGCGCACCGATCGGTCCATTGCTGTTCAACGCGTACAGGGGTACAACGCGTACCCGCACACATTGAATGCAATGGGCCGGCCGGGCGGGCGCACCGATCGGTCCATTGCTGTTCAACGCGTACAGGGGTACAACGCGTACCCGCACACATTGAATGCAATGGGCCGGCCGGATGCACCGATCGGTCCATTGCTGTTCAACGCGTACAGGGGTACAACGCGTACCCGCACACATTGAATACAATGGGCCGGCCGGGTGCACCGATCGGTCCATTGCTGTTCAACGCGTACAGGGGTACAACGCGTACCCGCACACATTGAATGAAATGGGCCGGCCGGGCGCACCGATCGGTCCATTGCGGTACAACGCGTACAGGGGTACAACGCGTACCCGCACACATTGAATGCAATGGGCCGGCCGGGTGCACCGATCGGTCCATTGCTGTTCAACGCGTACAGGGGTACAACGCGTACCCGCACACATTGAATGCAATGGGCCGGCCGGGCGCACCGATCGGTCCATTGCGGTACAACGCGTACAGGGGTACAACGCGTACCCGCACACATTGAATGCAATGGGCCGGCCGGGTGCACCGATCGGTCCATTGCTGTTCAACGCGTACAGGGGTACAACGCGTACCCGCACACATTGAATGCAATGGGCCGGCCGGGCGCACCGATCGGTCCATTGCGGTACAACGCGTACAGGGGTACAACGCGTACCCGCACACATTGAATGCAATGGGCCAGCCGGGTGCACCGATCGGTCCATTGCTGTTAAACGCGTACAGGGGTACAACGCGTACCCGCACACATAGAATGCAATGGGCCGGCCGGGTGCACCGATCGGTCCATTGCTGTTCAATGCATCCCTGTACAAGTGACTGGCATATGTCACCATGCCTGTCTCAGATGAACATATGCCAGCCACAGATAGCTCCCAGGGAGTGAGGGGCACACCTACAACACCACAGCCTGTCCAAACTGTATCATAAGGCATGTAAGGCTGCATTTCCTATTGTGTGTATGTTGGTGTACATGTTGTCCTATGGGTGTCACCTGGGGGCAGCCACCCCCAGGCTGTGCACGTGTTCATGGGGACAGGATCCTGGGTGATACGTGTACATGACCACTGTGATGTGCAACTGTTCATATCTGTGCATGTGCCATGGTCACATTTCACGGTGGTGTATGTGTATGTCATGTCACATACCCCGTGAGTCCCATGTGGGACGGTATGTTTGAGCCAGGGTGTCCCAGTGGCACAATAGTGATGGTCCTCTACAGTCTGTGTGCATGTAGTGTTTACAATGTCTCTGATTTCATGTGCACAATGGGAGACAGTCTCCACATCCACGTTGTGTGTGCATGGACTTTGATGTTGTGCGTGTGTGTGTCACAGATGTCCATGTCTGTCCTGCAGTGGCAAGTGGAACCACCACCTGTGGGGGTCATGGTTGTTTTGCTGTGGTGTATACATGATACTCCATGTAATGCCAGTGTCCATGTGGCAATACAGGGTCCCTGGGAATGTACCTGTCATTGAGCTGTGATGCCTGGGGCACATCTGTCCTCACATGTCACTGTGGGGGGTGATTGTGACATGGCAGCAGGAGATGGGAACTGTGACACGGCCTCATGATATCCAATGGGCCAACCTGGGACTTATTGATGCCACTTGTTGAACCGTGATGACAGATGTTGGCCATGTATGTACCATACATGTCCTTACGGAACTGCACACTTCATGTAGTTGTGCCTCATAATGATGTATGATGTGATATTGAGTGTGTTCAATGCCGCATATGTGGGGTGACTTACAATCTTGCTTTCTTCTCCTCTGCACTGCAGGGCTCCTGCTGTCCATAGACCATTCCCAGACCTGGCAACGATGGTGGAACGGGACAGCATCCGACGGTACCGCTTCACCAGGCAGCTGATTGAGGATTTGGCAGTGCAGTTGGCCCCACATTTGCAGCCTGGCCGGCCGTATCCTACAGCGCTGACCCCCAAGGTGAAGGTGATGGCAGCCCTACACTTCTTTGCCACCGGCACCTTCCAACATACTGTGGCGACTGCTGGTGGGATGTCACAGACCATGTTGAGCCATGTGCTCCGCGATGTTTTGGAGGCAATGTTGCTATACCTGAACCGGTACATCTATTTCCCTAGACTGCAACGACTCACTGACGTGAAGAGTGACTTCTATGCCCTGGGGAGGATGCTGCATGTTATTGGCTCCATTGATGGGACACATGTGGCTTTGGTACCACCACAGGCCCAGGAGCAGGCCTACCGTAACCGCAAGCACTACCACTCGGTCTATGCACTGGTGGTGTGTCTTGCAGATATGACCATCTCACACGTGTGTGCCCGTTTCCCTGGTTCAGCACACGATGCCTTTGTGATGAGGAGTAGTCGCATCCCCAGGATGATGGCACAGATGCAGAACCAGCGTGCCTGGCTTGTCGGTGTGTACTGACTTTGTGCCATTGTGTGTGATCTGATCTGTAGTATTCCGCCCACTTTTCCAAGTCAGCTAATGTGCACTTGTCTGTCCGTAGGTGACTCGGGATACCCCAACATGCCATGGTTGCTGACACCCCTCAGGAACCCTGTGACACCAGCCCAGATGCGCTACAATGAGGCACATGGTCGGACCAGGAGAGTGATTGAGCGGACATTTGGTCTCCTGAAGAGCCGCTTCCGCTGCCTCGACAAGACAGGAGGGTCCCTCCCATATGCCCCAGCGAAGGTGTGCAAGATTATCATCGTCTGCTGCATGCTCCACAACCTGGCAGTGCGGAAGGAGTTGCCACTCATCCAGGATGACAATGACCAACATCCGCCACCTGTGGAGGATCCTGGCCTGGACCACGATGCCAGTGATGATGATGATGATGAGGGTGATGTCCGCACACAGCTCATCACCAACTTCTTTAGCTGAATGTGAGTATCCTGAGGTGTCATGTCAATGATGTGAGTTGGCATGATATGTGTAGGTGGTGCTCTGGTGCTGTTGGAGTGTGTCCATGGGCTACTTGACTGGATGTGTGTAGCGATGTGTGCTTACAGGTGGTCTGTACTCCCCAACAGTGTTGACATGCTAACTTGGTTCTGGGTGGGTATCTTGTAACATGTATTGTGCATGAGTTTTGCTGTTCTGTCCTGTTCTCCATTGCTTTTGACTGTGTGTCATTTCTGTCCTTCACAGGGTACTTTCAGATTCGTTTGGTCAACTGTGTCCACCGACGACGTGATTGTACTTCCAGGGTGGTAGCTGTTGTGTCCCTACAGGTGATGTGCGCCACACCCATGGACTTCCTTCCTTCTACAGTTGTTGACTGTGTGCCCGCTGCCAGGTGGGATTACCTTGCATCTGTAGTGGTTACGACATGTTGCAACTGTGTAATAAACCTGTGCTTCACTTTGTGATGTGCGTTGTCTGTGGTCACACATTTGACTGCCATTTGCTTACTGCACCTGTGGGCTACTTGACTACAACTGGGAATAGGTGTGGTGTCTGTGCATTGCACCGTCTTTCCTGGCAACATCAGTGTAGGCAATGAGTCAGATGGCCTAGGTGTGTATGTGTTGTGTAGCCCTGGTGGTGTGTCTCCCTCATATGTGTCACGTTGCCTTTACTCACATGCCTGTGTTGTACTTGCTGTTGCAGTTCGCATACACAGTGTAATTTTGCAGTTCATCATCCCCATGACAGCACCCACGTTGGAATCACAACAGAGGCAAGTATGGTGTATTAGTGTGTTTATTGTGATACATTTGTGTGAATAGTGCATAGGATGGTTAGTGCTGTACATTTATATTGCAATCAGAAGTTCCTAGGTGAATTGAAAGTCCTGGTAGACAAAATCCCCAGTATCGGGGCCACAGTTGTCTGAGACATTGGTCCAACTTGTACTCCCCATGTCATGTGTGGGAGTTGTGTTGCCGTCAACAGGGTGAACAGTTTGTGCACAAAGGTGAACATCCAGAACAGGTTCAGGCTTCCTGGGGGTTGCACTTGGCCATCGGCCTCTCACTTGCCCCTCCTCGGACGACCCCTCTTCTTTGGGGGGGCCCTCAAGTACAGGCTGCTGCGGTGCAGGGGACTCTCCGCCAGAGTCATCCTCCCTCCCTGTGGCAGTTGCAGTTTGTTCAGCACCAGATGTTGTTGGCACACAGGGAGGTGTAGACTGGTTGCTGTTCATCTGGCGGAGGCATTGTAATATGTCCCTGTGCACCGCCGTCATCTCTTGCAGTGCGTCCCACTTGGACTCCACGCGGGACATGTGTGAGTCCAAGCGGGCATGATGGGCAGCCTGCTGCTGTTTCATGTCTCTGAGGAGCCCCACTACCTGGCTGAGATCTCCGGTGCTGGACTGGTACGCATCGGCTATGCGTACCAGTTGTGGGTCATCATGCACACCAGACACCTCTGCAAGCAGCGACCTCTTCTCCCACCCCTCCCACCACCCCTGCCGACATGTGCAGTGCGTGCAGTGGCACGCACAGATGACCCTGGTCCCCCTTGGGGGATGGTGGTGGTGGTGGTGTCCATGGCCCCACGTTGGTCCAGGGTCCCTGTGCTGGTGGTGCTCCTTGTTCTGTCCATGTCGGCAGGGATGGTATTTGTGGTGACAGTCGTTGGAGGGGTGGGTGCAGGGGGTGCAGCTGGTGGTCCTGCTGGTGCTGCAGCTGGTGGTCCTGCTGGTGCTGCATGTTGACTTGCACCGGAGGTGCCAGGTTGGTCTTCTTCGTCCGAGGAGGGCAGAGGCTGTACGACACCAGTGAGCTCCGTATCCTCTTGAGCCTGGGACTGGGACTCCTCAGCGTCTGCTGCTGTGTCCCCATCATCACCTGTTTTTGGGAGACACACACAATGTATGTTATGTTTCTGCAGGCATCAATGGTTGACACACCTGACAGTTGTGACTGTGCCTCTGGGTGCGGGCCTGTACATTGCATTGTCCTAAGTTGTCACAGTCAGGGGTTGATATTGGTGTAGCACATTGTCCTGCATTATTTGGGCATTTCTATGTATTTGTTGGGGTGTGAACATGGTCTGCATTGGTTGTATTTGGTTGACAGCCGGCCCTCCTTCCCACCCAGCCAGTCAGTTATCCCACCATGGACTGTGCTTGCATTGCAGGGAGTGAAAGTTGTCTTTCAGGTTGTCAGTCAGTGGTGTCCTGCTGTTGGTTGTTGCACAGTTGCCAGCAGGGCCTTGTGCTCCCCACAGCAGTAGCCAGTGTCAGCCATCTTGTCAGTTGTTTTCCACTCCCTGTGATGTGAGCATGGTTCAGGGTGGTGTTGATGGGACAGTTGTGGGGGTGAGCTATGTCTGTGACTATGACTCCCATCATGCTATTGCCTCCACCCCACTTCCCAGCATTCCCATACTTACTTGCTTTTGTGGGGAGTTCAGTGTGTGTGGGTGTGAGAGCAATGACAAGATGGCTGACAGTGGTGTCCTGCTGTTGGTTGGTGTGCAGTTCCCAGCATGCCCTTGTGCTCCCCACGACACAGCAACAGTGTCAGACATCTTTGATGGGCCTTTCCACTCTCTGTGGGATGTGCATGCGTGAGTGTGAGCTTGCTGGGCCATGTGGTGGGGGATGTAGAGCTGTGACTACGACTCCCATCATGCTATTGCCTCCACCCCCTTCCCAGCATGCCCATCCTTCCTTCCTTTTGACTCTGCTTCCCTGTGGGGTGGGCTGCCTGTGCTGACAGGATGGCTGGAGTGTTGTCCTGGCAGTTGTTTGGCTAAAAGTCCCAAGAGTGTCCCTGTGCTTCACACAACATAACCCAGGGTGGTGGTTCTTTGTGGGATCTTGAGTTAGGATGTGAGGCATTGCATTCTCCCAGGTGGGTTATGTGGAGTATGTGTTGAGGGGGTGTGTGAGGGGAGGTGCTTGTGACTATGGTCAGTGCTGCAAGTCCTCCTTCCCACCCAGCCAGATATCCCACCATGGAACGTGCTTGCATTGCAGGGAGTGGAAGTTGTCTTTCAGGATGTCAGTCAGTGGTGTCCTGCTGTTTGTTGGTGCACAGTTGCCAGCAGGGCCTTGTACTCCCCACAGCAGTAGCCAGTGTCAGCCATCTTGTCAGTCCTTATCCACTCCCTGTGATGTGAGCATGGTTCAGGGTGGTGTTGATGGGCCAGTTGTGAGGCTGAGCAATATCTGTGCCTACTACTCCCGTCATGCTATTGCCTCCACCCCCCTTCCCAGCATGCCCATGCTTCCTTCCTTTTGACTCTGCTTCCATGTGGGGTGGGCTGCCTGTGCTGACAGGATGGCTGGGAGTGTTGTCCTGGCAGTTGTTTGGCAAAAAGTCCCAAGAGTGTCCCTGTGCTTCACACAACATAACCCAGGGTGGTGGTTCTTTGTGGGATCTTGAGTTAGGATGTGAGGCATTGCATTCTCCCAGGTGGGTTATGTGGAGTATGTGTTGAGGGGGTGTGTGAGGGGAGGTGCTTGTGACTATGGTCAGTGCTGCAAGTCCTCCTTCCCACCCAGCCAGATATCCCACCATGGAACGTGCTTGCATTGCAGGGAGTGGAAGTTGTCTTTCAGGATGTCAGTCAGTGGTGTCCTGCTGTTTGTTGGTGCACAGTTGCCAGCAGGGCCTTGTGCTCCCCACAGCAGTAGCCAGTGTCAGCCATCTTGTCAGTCCTTATCCACTCCCTGTGATGTGAGCATGGTTCAGGGTGGTGTTGATGGGCCAGTTGTGAGGCTGAGCAATATCTGTGCCTACTATTCCCATCATGCTATTGCCTCCACCCCCTTCCCAGCATGCCCATGCTTCCTTCCTTTTGACTCTGCTTCCCTGTGGGGTGGGCTGCCTGTGCTGACAGGATGGCTGGGAGTGTTGTCCTGGCAGTTGTTTGGCTAAAAGTCCCAAGAGTGTCCCTGTGCTTCACACAACATAACCCAGGGTGGAGGTTCTTTGTGGGATCTTGAGTTAGGATGTGAGGCATTGCATTCTCCCAGGTGGGTTATGTGGAGTTTGTGTTGAGGGGGTGTGTGAGGGGAGGTGCTTGTGACTATGGTCAGTGCTGCGAGTCCTCCTTCCCACCCAGCCAGATATCCCACCATGGAACGTGCTTCCATTGCAGGGAGTGGAAGTTGTCTCTCAGGATGTCAGTCAGTGGTGTCCTGCTGTTGGTTGTTGCACAGTTGCCAGCAGGGCCTTGTGCTCCCCACAGCAGTAGCCAGTGTCAGCCATCTTGTGAGTCCTTTTCCACTCCCTGTGATGTGCGCATGGTTCATGGTGGTGTTGATGGGACAGTTGTGGGGGTGAGCAATATCTGTGACTACGACTCCCATGATGCTATTGGCTACACTGACTTGCCCAGCATACACAGAATTCCTTTCTTTCAGTGGTCTTCACTGTGTGTTGGTGTTGTAGTGGTGGCTACATGTCTGGATGTGTTTGTTAGTTATATTTGTGCCACTGCCTAGCTGTAGTTGTAGTTGTGTTTGTACATGTGATGACACGGTTAAATGTAACTTTGAGATGGCATGTGTTGTGTTTATCTGACTGACATACACATTTTGGGATGATTCTGTTCTGGTTGCTGTGTAATTGCTATGAGTGCATGGTTTGACTCTCCCCTTGACAGTGATGTGTGTGTGTATTGTGGCAGAATATTGTGTACATTTGTTGTGTACTCACCAGGCTCTGGGATGTTCTCTAGTCCATAGACGCTCACTGGCGGAAGGATGGCCCGCACCTTCTCCTCCCAGGGCCTGAGGTATACTGGCTTGGCAGGAGGGCCACTGCCGGTGTATTGGCTCAGGAGGTAGTCCTTCTTCAGCAGCTCCCGTACCCTCATGCACACGTCATACCATCTGTTCTGGATGTCAGTCTTTGTGCGCAGACATGGTGATTGTGCGTTCACCCTGTTGATGATCCTCTCCCACATCTTGGTTTTCTGGGAGATGGGTGTCTGTTGGACCAGTGTGCCAAACAGCTGTGGCTCTACCCTGAGGATCTCGTCTACCAGGACTTCCAATTCACAATCTAGGAACTTGTGATTCTTCTTTGGGGGCATGGTGATGGGTGGTGATGGTGAGTGATGTGTGTGTTGGTGTGCAGGTGAGGGTGTGTGAGTGTGTGTTTTGCTGGGTGTATGTGAGGTAGCTATTTGTTGGTGTGCTGATGGTGTGTGGCTTGTGTGAGGGATGAGCTGTGGGTGTGTGGTTGCTGTCTGTTGAGTGCTGGCAGTAGAATAGCATTTGCAAAGGATCATGGTTGGGATTTGTGTCCTTTATATGGGTGGAGTTGTGGGTGTGTCTTTGTTCTCTGTCCCCACCCCCCAGTATTTATTGGCTTTGTAATTGCTTGTTTGGCCTTTTTTTGTGTATTTTTCCTTAGTACTTTCTGTTGGAAACGTTCTTGTGACCGAGTCGGACCCTGCAGTTGTCTCGTACGGTCTTCTCCGTTTCGTTCACGCTGTGTTTGTGCAGTTTTCTATGCTGCGTACGTGTCGGTCGCGGTGTTTTGTGTTACTTCGGCTCGCAGTTTTGTATGCGTGTCAGTCGTACGGCTTGTCCTCCGTACGACTCGGTCGTGGTTTTCGCGCCTTGCATCGTACTTTGCGGTTTGGAGTTCGCGGGTACGTTTCGGTTGGATTTGTTCCGGGTGCGTGTCGGTCGGTTCGATTCGCGTGTTTTTCCGGCCGGATTGCTGTTTTCCGTGCGGCTCGGTCGTTCGGCTTGGGTTCAGTACGTGTCGGTCGGATTTTGCACGCTTTGCATCGTACTTGGCGTGTCGGGCGCCACAGGTACGTGTCGGTCGGAATTAATTCCGGCTCCGAGTCGGTCCATGCTTTTTCCGGCCCGAATCGGAATCGACCCCTAAGTCTATGGCCACTCCATTTTCAGATGCCATCTTTATTGCCTATAAAGGACAGCATAAATCTAAAATAACCTCATCTGGCACATGAACAGACTTCTTTTAGGTAACGAGGTCTGATAACTGAAACCTGTGTTATTTTTTTTTACTACATCTAGGCACTGTTGAGATTGGATTAGTCTGGGATGACTTTAAGGACACAAGAAGTGAGATTATTACAAAAACTGTTTCAGTAAAAAGAGAGAAATGCTCAAATTGAACAATCTAGAGCAAGCCACACTCAGGTTTTTCAGCTGAATAGAGCTGAAGCTTATGGTTTAAAATAGGAATTTGCTCAAACAGCACTCAGAGAATAGCATTAAAAAAGAATAGCTTCTCTTGGAATCAGGGGGTGAAAATGGTAAAAAAGGGAGAATACACAGAAAACATGCATGCCTGCTCTACCAAAGTTAAAAACAGTCAAAATAAGATCAAAACATAACATAATCCAAATTCCACTGTGACTACCACTGACGCACAAGAGATCACTCAGCTATTTGTAGATCATTATAAAAATATATATGGTGAAATGTACAGCAACAATGAAACAGATATATTGAAAACATATTTTACTTCTCAAGTTACTAGACAGTGAAGCAGCCCAGCTCATTCACACTTTTACTAGTTTAGAAATTTGTGAAGCTATACATATGTAGATTTATATAGCTCAGCTTATCACCTGTGAGGGTATCCAGGCGCTGGTCTTGGGCACAGGGAGATTAAGTGATTTGCCCAGTAGCAAAGGATGTTGATCCGAGGCTGAGACTCGAACCCACATCCCCAGCTCCTGAGTCGACACTCTGGGCGCTGTGCCACACACTCTCACTATCAAGTTATCAATTATCTGTCCAATTGTAAGACCTCTGGGGAGAATGGGATCCCCATGGAGTTGTATAATGCCTTTAACAATATCGTTCCACCTCTGCTTTACTTTCTTTGTTAATAGTCTATTAGCAGGTAAAATCCCTCCTCATTCCTTTTCAAAAAGAAAAATTGTCTGCATCATTAAAGAAGATAAAAATCCCTTAGATCTAATTTTTTTCAGACCTATTATGAAATATTTACCTAAGCACTTGCCACAAGTATTTCCAGAATTGCTGATAGACTAATTCACAGGGATCAGAATAGTTTCATGCTCAGTCACTAATTATACGCCGATACAAGATTTTGAATTGATTGATAGATTTATATACACAACAACTCGATATTACAAGCACTGTCATTGTCTCATAAGTGGAAAAAGCATTTGATTTTCTTTCTTTGGATACCCTGTTTATTATGCTAAGGACATTTGGATTTCCAGAATAATTAGTTAATCAGTAATTTATACAAAAATGTTGCAGTGTCTATCACAGTTATTGAGTCTAAGGCAGGCATTATAGACACCACTAGAGGTACAATGCAATGATTATAAATTACAGAGAAATATCAAGATTTATTTTTTGTAAATTATCGACCCTTCACTTAAAAAATTTACCAACTCTTTAATTACTGGTGTTTACTCCTGTCAACTATTTTGGGACGAATTGCCCAAATAAAAAAATGTCCATCCATTCTTTGTTTATTTTCATATTTACAAGCATTCCTCTACAAATGTAGGCTAAATATTTCACAACCAAATATACACTTCTATCTGCATGTACCTGGGATAAAAGTAAGCCAAGGATTGCAGCGCAGGCGGATAGGCATTACCCAATAGAAGACTCTACTAGTATTCTGCCTTTGCTAGCTATTCTAATAGATGGCTAATGACATCATCTACCTACTTGCAACCTCCCCTCTTGTAATTCCAGCTCCAATGAAAAATACTTGGTAGTGAATATTATTTAGTCTACATAAAAAATAAATGATATATATGCTCCGGTTAGTGACACTGCTCAGATCCATTGTAATTTTTGCCTATTCAGGTTAAATGCTTGTTCAAGTCTGTTTTTATTTTCTTTAATAATCTCTCTTCTTTCCTAATCAACCCTGTATTTAAGTGCTCCTTATTACTCTTTATTTCACTCGCCCCTACATTATAGGTGCATTCCCGAGTGAGGATTGCATTCATTCTTTCAGTGGTGTGCTAAGGTAATTCATTAAAACCGGCTTGTCCGCCATTATTTGTATAGGTACATAGTCACTGAACATGTGAAAAAACATTAATGTTATGCATGCAGACAAATAATCTGCCTACTATTAAATGTGTTGCCATTTAAATTCAGCCAGCACTAAGATGTCCGAGCATTAAAAAGAGGTAAACACTTCAGCTGTGGCGTATTTTTGGCCGACTCTCAATTAACCCCTTAACTGCTGAGCCTTTCCCCCCAGTGCTGAGCCCTTTTTTGGCTGTTTGGCTGGTTCGCGCTTAGGCCCCTGTAATGTTTTGTCCACATAAGGTATCCACGTCAAATTTGTGTCCTTTTCTTCCAACATTCTGAGAACTCTAAAGGTCCCCAGAGTTTGTGGATTCCCCTCAAGGGGACCCAGAAATTAGCCAAAATTCAGATATATTTTGGGGTTTTGTTGAAAAAATTTGAAAAACGTGCTGAAGAAGAAAGCGTCTGGTTTTTTCCCTGCAAATGGTATCAATAAAGCGTTTGCAGTGATAAAATCACCATCTTCCCAGCTCTCAGGATCAGGAAGACTTTTGTTATAAAACCAACATTTTCTACACAGTTTTGGCATTTTAGTGGGACATAGCCTATTTGTCGACTTTTTGTGCTTTGAACCTCCTTTCAGTTAGTGCTAGAAATTGATGTAAAACTAAGACTGAATCCCAGACAGCTATACATTTCTGGCAAGTAGACGAAATTCTGAATTCAGCAAAGGGGCATTTGTGTATACCCTTCAAGGTTTTCTTATAGGAAGTAACATTTGAAATTAAAACGTATTGAAAACAAGTTAAAAAAATCAGCCATTTGTGTCTGCATTTTCAACTGTAACTTCTCATAAGTATGGCAACTTTTTACAAGAAATATACCGTTATGTCCACTGGAGCCTTATGGTTACAGGGATATATAGGACTTGTAGGTTCATCAAAAACCTGAAGTACCCAGAGCCAATAACTGAGCTGCGCCTTGGTATGATTTTTCATTGTGTACCGGGTATACAGCAATTCACTTGGTAAAATAACGAGAGTAAAAAGTAGGTATCAAGGAAAACTATGTATTTCCGAAATTGGAATAACATATGGAGTTTAGAAGCAGTGGTTATTTGCACAACTCCATATATGTGGGTACCTATACCAGCATGTGAATTAGAGGGCATTTTTGAAAATTAGTTCTTTTTTAAAACACAGTTTTACATTTGGAAGGGATAAATGCATAGAAAGTCAATTTGCAATACACTTGTTCTACTATTCTGAGTTCCCCTAAGTCTCCCAATAAAAATGGTACCTCACTTGTGTGGGTAGGCATAGTGACTGCGTCAGTACACGGCCCAAATTGCAACGTGGGCACATCATTTTTTTCCAATGAAAACTGACCCTTTTTTTGCAGTGTGCCTAGTTGTGATATGTGGACCCTAGCTCAGCTGGCACCTAGGGAAATGTAGCAAATTTGTGCATTTTTGAAAACTAGACACCCAGGGAAATACAGGACGGGGTGACTTGTGTGGCTTTCACTAGGTTCTCTTACCCAGAATCCCTTGCAAACCTCAAACTTTGAAAATAAAAACCATTTTCCTCACATTTCTGTGATGGAAAGTTGTGGAATCTGCGTTAATCCACAAATTTCCTACCACCCAGCGTTCCCCTAGGTCTCCTGATAAAAATGGTACCTCACTTGTGTGGGTGGGCCAAGTGCCCCTGACAGGGAAGGGCCCAAAACCTATTTAGGAGACATCAAAATTACCTATCACAAAACAACCTGGTTTTGCAAGGGGGGTCACCTGGGTTTTTGGCCCGGGCTCGGCGGCCATCCTGGGAAACCTAACAAACCCCCACATTTCTGAAAGCTAGACACCCGGGGGAGTACAGGGAGGGATGACTTGCGTGGACCCTCCAACGTTTTCCTACCCAGAATCCCCTGTAAACCTCAAATATAGCTGAAAAAAATCAACTTTTTCTCACATTTCTGTGTGGGAAAGTTGTGGAATCACTGGGCGGACACAAATGTCCTACCGCCCAGCGTTGCCCCACGTCTCCCAATAAAAATGGTACTTCACTCGTGTGGGTGGGCCAAGTGCCCTCGACAGGCAAGGGCCTAAAACGTATTGAGGAGACATCAAAATTACCTATAACTAAACAACCTGGTTTTGCAAGGGGGCACCAGTGTTTTTGGCCCTGTACTCGGCGGCCATCTAGGGAAACCTACCAAACCCACACATTTCTGAAAGATAGACACCCGGGGGAGTCCAGGGAGGTATGGCTTGCCTGCCCCCCCCCCAACGTTTTCCTACCCAGAATCCCCTGCAAATCTCAAATTTAGCTGGAAAAAATCACATTTTCCACATATTTCTGTGTGGGAAAGTTGTGGGATCACCGGGCTGACACAAATTTCCTACCACCCAGCATTCCGCTAGGTCTCCCGATAAAAATGGTACCTCACTCGTGTGGGTGGGCCAAGTGCCCGCGAGAGGCAAGGGCCCAAAACTTATTGTGAAGACATCAAAATTACCTATCACAAAACGATCGGTGTTGCAAGGGGGTTCACCTGGGCTTCACTTGTGAGGGTGGGGCAAGCTCTACTGAACAGCTGAACAGCTCTACTCCTATATAGAAATTGTCCATGTAAAGGTTATAACCATTGTAAAAGAGTGGCTGGACAAGCTCCCATACAATCTTTCCTGTGACCACTAGCTTGGGAGGGCAACCTACAGGGTTTAGAGTTGTGTCCTTCCCTGTATACACTCTCAAGCTGTACGCATAGCCAGTCGAGCTCTCACACAGAATGTACAGCATGATGCCATAGCGAGCACATTTGCACTAAATGTACTGCTTGAACAGCAGCTGCTCTTTATACAAGATCAAGGACTCAATGATGGATATATTCTTTCCAGGAGTATAAACCTCTGGAAACCTGGCAGACAAATGTTCCATGACGAATTTTGAACAAGCTGTCATGGTCTGGATGGTCCCAGGGCAATGCAGCAGAATAGTCATTGAAATGCAGCATGCGCTGCAATAGCAAAAAACGATCACTGCTCATGTATGGTGCGAAGATGGGGGTTAACCAAACCATGTGCGTAGGCCAGTAGGACAGCAAGGTTGGTTTATGCACTACCCTCATTTTAAACGTGAGGCCCAAAAATATCTTCAACTCCACTTGTGTGTCCTAGAATGAGGCCCGAGAGTGCCTCCATGCTCCCTCGGAAATTGTTTGGCATGCAAATTTGTTTGCTGCACAATTTTATCAAGGAAGTCAACATCTAAAAATAGATGGATGTAGTCCATTGGCAAAAAATTAGCCATATCGACTTTACATCCAGCGTCGCCAGTGAAAGGTGGAATTTGGGGCTGAACTAAATTGGGAGGCTGCCAAGAGAGCGCTCCTTCTGTGCTTGCTGCCACGCATGCCTGCTCTCTGGGTTGCTCTAACCTGCTACTGGTGTCCCGCTGCACAGACTGTGCTTGCAAAGGGACAGCACAACTGACATTGTCTCCTTCAGAATTGCTAAAAGATGAGTCGTCCGATGGAACTACACCGACTGAAAAATCACTCCAAGATTCTGATCCATTGTCCTCTCCCTCAGATGCTGTCTCAGTATCTACTGTCTCAGTCTCTTATCTTGCCTCAGAGCTGGACTCTAGAACCACATTTTCGGCCTGTGCAGCATTTATCCAATGATACGCCATCTCTGCTACTTCCTAAAATCTTCCTTTTAAAACACTATCCTACGTAGACGGCAGATAGGTTGTAGATTTCAAAGTGTAGGTGGGTGTGTGCATGAGTGATGTGTACAACAATTAGGAATGATGAAGTCACCTTACCTTGCCTTTCCAAAATAAGCCGGCTCTCCAAAAACATTAAGAAAGATAGAAGACAACACAGTATTACTTCACCTTGCCACCTATCCATCATCGCAGCCTTTAGCGCTGGTGGCAGCCAGTGCAGCAATCATTTTGGCGGCCCCCCTCATGACCTACAATATACATCTGTTATTCAGCGCCAAAATGCCTACGGGTGAATGGGTGCTTTACAAACACACACTATGACCTTCTTGTATTCCCTCACTACCATCCAGCAAACGTGCCCCTCATCTTTTCATCTCTCTCACATACATTTCATTTGTTTCAAAGTGTTTCTAATGCCTGGTTTTACTAATCCACCTAGCAATTCACATAATATAGATCTGTTCTTTCCAGCATGCCCTCTCTGTTACTTTATAGCGTTAAAACTGCCACTAGCGAAAAGTCAGATCTCTCTCTAGCAAAAAAAAAAATTCTTAATTCTGTAGCAGTACCACACTTTACTGCCTTTCATGTAACTTCAAAGAGACTCATTATAATTCTTTCACGGTCTATTCAATTCAGAACTTAAGCATTTTCAATATGCTATACAACTAACCCTGGGCGTAGTTCACGAAGTAACGCTTCGCGAAGCTACGCAAAGTGCAGTTCGCACTACGCGTGCTACGCGTAGCACTACGCGAACTGCGTAGTGCGTGTTCGCAATGATTGCACAGTGCCGGATGCTTGTCCGCACTGTGCAATCATTGAAAACGGCATCTTGCACAGTGCGAGCTGTCTTTTACTGCCGCTCGAGTAGATTTTTACTCGAGCGGCAGCTTTCTCAACGCGGACTGGTAGTTTCTCATCGCGAGCGGTCGCGAGCATACGCGACCACTCGCAATGAGAAACCTGACCTCCCCGCGTTGAGAATCTCGCCGGGAGGTTTATTTTCCACGCTCGCGATCGGCAACTTGATGTTGCTGATCGCGAACGAGAAAAAGTCTCGCCGGGATGTCATTTTGCTTGCTCGCGGTCGCCAACTTGACGTTGAGGACCGCGAGCAAGCAAAAAATGACCGCTGCACTACGCTACGCTACGCTACGCGTGTTTGCACTGTGCTACGTGCAATTCGAGTAGTGCGAAGTAGCGCACACTTCGCAAACTACGCGAGCGTAGCGTAGTTTTCCGCCCAGGCCTATATACAACAAAGTCCTAGTTGTTGTTTATTTATATTATGCATCTAACAAGCACTGACAAAGCCAATAGTACTGGCTCGTAGGTGGAATGTTGCTTGTTGTATTATACCTGGATGCCATGACAGAAGTAGCAAAATACCAGTCGGGCATAGCACTAAGCTAAGCACAGATTTTCAGCTTACGTGTTCTAAAGCCACACCCTTAATTACATCAGCCACACCTCTTTGAGTCCCCCAGCTTTTTTCATCCCATGCAAAGCCCTGACACAGAGATATCTGTGCGTATGTGTGTGTATATATATATATATATATATATATATATATATATATATTTTTTTTCCAACCAAAGTCCTCGCATAAAGGAAGTTGGAGCACACAACGGTATTCATGCCTTTCATTTATTTGTATTTTAAAATTTGCAGACGCGTTTCGGCATTCCCTGCCTTTTTTAATGCACTTAATTCATTTCACCCGTATTTAAAACATTTTCATGGTGAGGGACGACGGACTAACATATCATTATATTTATAACTCTGTCATGTCTGCCATTGCTGCATAATACATTTTACATTTTCTCTTAGTGAGTATGGCTTCATGTTCATAAAATCTCAATTGTCACTATAGTAGGTGACATGCAAGCCAACATTGTTCGTAGCACCAGTTCGCTCACCACATCCGGGTGATAAATTGAAGGCAAATCCTCGCCCTGCCGTGCTCCTGCCTCAATGGTGTGTAGCCATAGGTGCCAGTTTTGTAACCAAATTCCTTACGTTCTCGTAACGCCAACCTGGTGTCGATGGACATCACATTCCAAGAGGTAGGCGGCAGTTCTGGCAGTTCCCATCACTTTTCCACCAATTTTGCCACATACTGCCGAACATACTCTCGGGCGGGTGCTTCCAGTGTGACTGTGGCAGTTACATAACAATTTTCACCAAAGTTCTCGCATAAACGAAGTTGGAGCACACAACGGTATTCATGCCTTTCATTTATTTGTATTTTAAAATTTGCAGACGCGTTTCGGCATTCCCTGCCTTTTTCAATGCACTTAATTCATTTCACCCGTATTTAAAACTTTTTCATGGTGAGGGACGACGGACTAACATATCATTATATTTATAACTCTTTCATGTCCGCCATTGCTGCATAATACATTTTACATTTTCTCTTAGTGAGTATGGCTTCATGTTCATAAAATCTCAATTGTCACTATAGTAGGTAAAGTTTTAAATACGGGTGAAATGAATTAAGTGCATTGAAAAAGGCAGGGAATGCCGAAACGCGTCTGCAAATTTTAAAATACAAATAAATGAAAGGCATGAATACCGTTGTGTGCTCCAACTTCGTTTATGCAAGGACTTTGGTGAAAATTGTTATGTGACTGCCACAGTCACACTGGAAGCACCCGCCCGAGAGTATGTTCGGCAGTATGTGGCAAAATTGGTGGAAAAGTGATGGGTACTGCCAGAACCGCCGCCTACCTCTTGGAATGTGATGTCCATCGACACCAGGTCGGCGTTACGAGAACGTAAGGAATTTGGTTACAAAACCGGCACCTATGGCTACACACCGTTGAGGCAGGAGCACGGCAGGGCGAGGATTTGCCTTCAATTTATCACCCGGATGTGGTGAGCGAACTGGTGCTACGAACAATGTTGGCTTGCATGTTACCTACTATAGTGACAATTGAGATTTTATGAACATGAAGCCATACTCACTAAGAGAAAATGTAAAATGTATTATACAGCAATGGCGGACATGAAAGAGTTATAAATATAATGATATGTTAGTCCGTCGTCCCTCACCATGAAAAAGTTTTAAATACGGATGAAATGAATTAAGTGCATTGAAAAAGGCAGGGAATGCCGAAACGCGTCTGCAAATTTTAAAATACAAATAAATGAAAGGCATGAATACCGTTGTGTGCTCCAACTTCGTTTATGCGAGGACTTTGGTGAAAATTGTTATGTGACTGCCACAGTCACACTGGAAGCACCCGCCCGAGAGTATGTTCGGCAGTATGTGGCAAAATTGGTGGAAAAAAAAAAATATATATATATACATATTACCTACTGGCAGTCGCCAGTAGGTAGTTATAGTTAGGACCTAGTTTCCATAGGAAAAGCGTTTTTTGATCCAATATCTTTGGCGCCGTTTGACGAATCTTCGGGAATTTTTAAAAAGTAATGAGGCGCTCCGGTCAGCTCCTGTCTTGAAAGTTTCGGGGTGATTCGTCAGGCGGGGGCTGAGAAAAAAGGAGGGTCCCAAAACGTGTTTTCTCTACGTTCATTTCCATAGGAACCTTTGTCGCACCTACAGCCCGAACTGCTGAACGGAATTACACCAAATTTGGCAGAGAGGTAGCTGTTGTTCCAGAGTGCACTCTTTGCTTTAAATGGTGTAAATCCGTTCAGTAGTTCCTGAGAAATTTAAAAATAAAAAATATCGATATCTGGTGACTGTGGTGTATTCGTGAACCCTCCCGAGCATGAGCTTCATTTTGATTGTCTGTCAACACTCCAAACCAAGATGTGTTGGCAGCCATTTTGTGACTCGGTAAAACCAAGTCACATGAAAAAAGGGTATTTATTGATAAAAAAAAAGAGGGCAGGGTAGAAACACCCTGACCCCATAGGCCTGGTCAGGGGGTCCCACAGGGTTCCCCAGGGCCCCAAAAAGTTTCTTTTTAATTTTTTGGGGCGGAATTCGCGCTGAGTGCACGAATCCCGCTGAATTTGTTTTTAAAAAAAGTGAAGCGCGGTATGCCACGCTTTGTTTTAATGAGCCCCCGGGTGGGCCAGGTCCCGGGGGCAATATGAAAAATATATGTGGGGGCCGCGTGGACCCCCGCAGCCCCGGGGACTACCACCTCCCCAGGGCTTTTCTTTGTTATGGGTGGGTGGGGCCTCGCGGTCCCCACAAGCCCCGGGGACTGCCACCTCCCTGGGGCTTTATTTAATTATTCGAGGGGGCCTCGCGGGCCCCCGCAAGCCTTGGGGACAACCACCTTCCCGGGGCTATTTGCAAGTTGGAAGGGGGGCTGCGTGGCCCCCCTCCTGGAGCTTTCCTTGGCCCTGGGGACCACCACCCCCCAGGGCCGGCTCCAGCAATGTCCTGGGGTGCCCTCCCGACCTGTCATTGCAAACTATGCTTCGCTTCATGGAAGCGAGAGCAGAAAACCTGCTCTCACTTCCATGAAGCAATGCATATTGCTTTTGGACATGAGGAGCTGCATGTCAGCAGCTCCCCTTATCCAAAAGCAATGCCGGCTCCCACAGGAGGCGGGGAGCCGGTAGGGACCGTGGGGGCATTGGGGCTCCCCCATGGTCCCTAACGTCAGGGCATGCCCCGGGGGATGGGGTCCCCGGGGCATTAAAAAGCACTTAAGGGGGGGGGGAATTTTTTTTTTTAAAGATATAAAATGGCGAGGCCTCGGGGGATAGGGTCCCCGAGGCACAGTTTGAGTAATAAGAATGGGGGGCATTTATTTTTTTCTCACATGCTTCGAGTTGCGGCTCCATCGCGGCTCTCAGCGCGGCCCCCCGTGTAACCTCGATGGGTTTGTGACTCCAGGCAAAATTTTAAAAAAGAGTATGTATGTTCTTTAAAAAGTAAGATTATATGTTGGGTTATAGGGTGGCTCTAAAAAGAGCCCTTGTTTTCATTCTGACTTTGTTGAAGCTACATGTAAGTGCAGATGCACAGCTTTAGGTTGCTGAGGAAGACTCTGTTCCCTTGATCTGTGAAGTGCACTCCATCACTTGTGTAGATGTTGTCCATATCGAAACGTAGATTGTTGTTGTAGACGGACTCCATTCTTTGATCTCTGAGGTATGCAGAAACAGCTTTATTGACATTTTTCCTAGCTTTCACAAACTGTGGACAGAATTGAGTTGACCAGTTCCAATTCTGTCTTAGGCATATATTAGAGTATACAAAGACAGTTTGAGGCAAAAGCAACATCAATTGTGCAAAGGTGTCCTTCATTAGCATTTGCAGAACTACCCCAGTTAATGTGCCTAGGTCATTGCCACCACAGTGCACAATCATGAGGTCAGGGGGTTAGAGATACAAAAAGGTTTTAACCAAAGGCATTAACTTTGTGCCACTTTAATCCTCTGTGTGCAATCCATTTAATGTCCTAATTTTCCAAACCTAGGTCTTTGGCAATACCTCTGCGTTTAGCATACCTTTTGCACCAGAAAACATAGCTGTGCCCCACAATCCAAACTGTGAGCATCTTGAATGGATGTCTGGAAGGAATGAAAAGATGTCTGTAGCTGAGGTAGTCAGTTGGTAGAATGAGAGGTATCTAAAATGGTGGAGAACATGTTGTTTTTTAAAAAGTTGATAAGTGATTGGCTGTTCATCAAGATTCTGCATTCAAAAATAGGATGCATGTTACTTTGCTGAGGTATTATGGTTGTGATTTGTTAATAGAAACTGTTTGAAAGGTACAGTAGATACCATAAGGTAATATTTTGCAAAAGTCAACCACACCTGCTGTTTGTATTAGTAAGCTTGTGTGCTGAACTTGAAACTATGGTGAATTTGTGACCTGCCAGTACAGTTGAATGTTCCATGAACTGTTACTATGGAAACTGGCATTAAGTAGAATGGGGGAAGGGTTGAAACTTAACTGTGAACTTAAAAAGTGAAATGGATACATAAATGAAAATTTAGTACATTAAGGTTTTCTAAGACAGTAGTATGTGGAGAAGTAGTGTGTTGGTGAAAAACTATACTAGTATTGTTAAAAATAGGTTTTTGAAAACCCGTGTGGAGTCGCGGCTCCACCGCAGTGGAGTCGCGACTTCAGAAGATTACAGAATCAGTTTGGGCATCATTTCAAGACAGTTAAAAAGGGTTAATATGCCTAACCAATAGAAGTGTGTTTTACAATTTGAAATAATGATTGAAGCAATGTGATTTGATACTTTCAGGTATTTGAGTGCAAAAAGAGAGGGAAAATTTGCCATTTCTGGTTTCACCTTTCTGAGAGAGGTGCATTACATTTCTTGTGTGGAAAAGAAAATCTGTTAAGAGTTTCTGATATTTGGTATTCTACAACAATACCTCAAACGTGAGTATCCAATTTGTAAGGTGTATTATATATTATTGAGCACTACTTTATTGTTTCTAGTGATATTTTTACTTTAAAAAAATAAATAATCCAAGTGTTGAAATTGTAAGACAAATGTGATGTATGGAATATGTTATGAAATGTACAGCTCTCTATTGTACTTTGTATTATTGTAATGAAAAGAGTTTTGAAATTTGTAGATAGTAACATGGTAGAAGGATTAGTGTTGGCTTTCTGAAATTATCCAGGCAGTACTCTTGTACTGAACTTTTCACTGAGGCACTACTCATCTAGTCATGCATTCTCTCAGGCACTACCCACTACCCATCTATTTGTATGTTTCTTTGATATATGATGCCATTTTTAAAAGGTACAGACACATGCAAGCGTGCTTTTTGGAATATTGTGAGAGTTTTAACAGATGGATTGAAAAGGTTGGTGCTTTGTATTTGCTTAGGTGCAACACTCTGAGTGGTTACTGAATAGTGAAGCTGCAGTCCAAAACTGAGGTTTAAAACATTTTGCCAGAGGTATTAGTGATTAGCTTAGCTTGTATTGGTCTGTGGAGATGTATACTTCAAATATGCCGCATAATTTTAGGTGTCTTTTTAAAATGTACTGATATACTCTTGTCTTCAAGCATGCATTAGCCTTGCACTCATGGTTTGTCTAAGGTATTTTTGCTGCACTGTTCTAATCACCCATTCAGTACTGCTGCTCTCATGCAATCACCCAGGCAGTACTTTTGCACTGAACTTTTCACTCAGGCACTACCCATCCAGTTATCCATTCTCTTAGGCACTACCCACTACTTATCTGTTTGTATGTTTCTGTCGTATATGATGGCACCTTTAAAAGGTACAGACACATGCATGCATGCTCTCTGGAATATGGTGAGACTTTTAACAGACACATTGAAAAAGTTGCTGCTTTGTATTTGGCTAGGCCCAACTCTCTGAGTAGTTGCTAAATAGTGAAGCTGCAGCCCAAAAGTGAGGTTTAAGAGTTGTTGGTAGCAGGATTAGTGATTAGGTTAGATTGCATTGGTCTGTGGAGATGTACACTTCAAGTATGCCATATAATTTTAGGTGTCTCTTTAAAATGGGAATTGCAGTCTATCAAGCTTAGGGGACTTTTTAGTCTTATGACTTAGGTATGTGTCTGCGTGCACATGTATTCTCTCACGTGTTATGCCTAAACAGATGGTATAGGTATAAAACTCTGGTATACATGTATCTGTATGTTTCTTTTATATATGATGCCACTAGGAAAAGGCACAGACACATGCATGCCATGTAATCCCTCAGACATTAACCGTAGATTCGTGCAATCACCCAGGCACTACTATTCCACACAAAGATTCAGTCAGGCACTATCCATGCTCTAATCTACTCAGTCAGGTACTACTGATGCACTCATAGACTAGTCCAAGCATTACCCTAATACTTATATTTTCTGTCAGGTACTTTCCATACACTCATACAATTATCCACTGCAGTCATAGAATAACTCGGTCAGTACCTATGCATGTTTTTATTCTTTCAAGCATTACTGATACACTCTTGTCTTCAACCATGCGTTAGCTTTGCACTCATGGTTTGTCTAAGGTATTTCCCCTGCACTCATCTAATCACCCGTTCAGTGCTATTGTTCTCATGCAATCACCCAGGCAGTACTGTTGCACTGACATATTTACTCAGGTGCTACTCATCTAGTCATCCATTCTCTCAGGCACTACGTGTCTGTTTGTATGTTTCTTTGATATATGATGCCACTTTTAAAAGGTACAGACACATGCATGCATGCTTTCTGGAATATTGTGAGACTTTTAACAGCTAGATTGAAAAGGTTGCTGCTTTGTATTTCCTTAGGCCCAGTTGTATTTTCTCCCAGGTACTTCCCATACACTCATACAATCATCCAGTTACTACCACTGCAGTCATACAATCACTCAGGCAGTACCTATGCATGTTTTTATTCTTTCAAGCAATACTCATATACTCATGTCTTCAACCATGTGTTAGCCTTGCGCATATGGTTTGTTTAAGGTATTTCTCCTGCACTGATCTAATCTCCCATTTAGTACTTCTGCTCTCATGCAATCACCCAGGCAGTAGTGTTGCAGTGAACTATTCCCTCAGGCACTACCCATCTACTCATCTATTTTCTCAAGCACTGCCCACTAGCAATCTATTTGCATGTTTCTTTGATATATGATGGCACTTTTAAAAGGTACAGACACATATGCATGCTTTCTGAAATATTGTGAGTCTTTTAAGAGACATATTAAAAAACGTGCTGCTTGTATTTGGTAGGCCCAACACTCTGAGTAGTTGTTGAATAGTGAAGCTGCAGCCAAAAAGTGCTTCTTTCTGCACCTCTCTTGCTTCTTTCTTCACCCCTCTTCCTCTTTCTGTACCCCTCTTTCTGCACATCACGTGTTTCTTTCTGCACTCCTCTTGGCTCTTTCTACACCCCTCTACCCTCTTTCTGTATTTCTCTTGCCTTTTTCTGCACCCCTATTGTTTCTTTGTGTACCTCTGTTGCCTGTTTCTGGAATCCTCTTGCCTCTTTCTGCAGTTCTCTTGTCTCTTTTTCCATTTCTGTTGTTTCTTTCTGCACTTCTCTTGCCTCTTTCTATCCTTTTTCACTTTTTCTGCACCTCTCTTGCTTCTTTCTGCACCCTGTTCTCTCTAACTGTACCTCTTTTGCCTGTTTCTGCAACTCTCTTGCATCTTTCTGTACTTTTCTTGCCTCTTTCTGTACCTTTGTTGCTTTCTTCTGTACTTCTCTTGCTTCTTTCTGCACCTCTCTTGCTTCTTTCTGCACCTCTGTTGCCTCTTTCTGCACCACTGTTGTCTCATTGTGCATGTTTGTTGCTTCTTTCTGCATTTCACTTGCTTCTTTCTGCACCCCTCTTGTCTCTTTTGCACCCATCTTGGGTTTTTTCTGTAGCCCTCTTCTCTGTTTCTGCACCTCTCTTCCCTCTTTCTACATCCCTGTTCCCTCTTTCTGCACTTCTCTTGCCGATTTCTGCACCTGTCTTGCCTCTTTCTATACATCTGTTGCTTCTTTCTGCATTTCTTACATTTTTCAGTAGCTGTGTTGTTTGAGTATTTCATTTTGCTGTTTATAAACGTTTTTTTTTTCCTTTCTCATTTTGGCTGTGTGACCACCTATTCTTGTGTTTTTGCAGATGTTTTGCTCATTTTTATACTTTTCTCTTCTTATGAGTTATAAATGCAATAGAACTTTAATTGTAATTGTGTGCTTAGTTGTTATTTTAAAAATTGAAATTGAATTAATTTTGAAATTTTAATTAATGTACTAAAATAAATGAACTATTGTTTGTTTTTTAGGAAGATATTTTATTTGGATTAGAAATAAAAGATGGCAAGAAAACATGAAAAGAGAAGAGAACAAAGGAAACAGAAGTACTTAATGAAAACTAAAATGAGTGGAGTAGAAAAACAGCAAAAGGATGCTGAGGATAAAGTGGCTTCTGGTAAGAGAACTAAACAATGTATTTAAAAAGTTACGGAGAGATTGAACGATCAAAATACGAACCAAAGGAGGAAAGAAATTTTTCGAACAAGGGAGAAGCAAATAAAGAAACACAATGGAAAAGAAGCACATGTGACAAAAAGACAAAAACAATTTAAGGACATACGTGTACGTATGTTTCGTAACAGAGTAATTCAAAATGTATTAAAAGATTGTAAAAAGTATAAAAAAAGATCTGCAGCATTTAAGAAGAAGCAACAGATTGAAAGTGTAGTAAATACTGCTTTTGAATTGAAACGGAAATTATTTATATTGTATTGAAGAGAATGAAAACATTGAATAAAACAATGCACTTTGTGAAGGAGAAAAGCAAAAGAAAAAGACTGGTTAATAGAAGTAACTTTGCAAAACTTTTACTGGTGAATGGAAGCACACTTCTAATACTGAGCCTTTCTTTAATGAAGAAAGCTATTTTCAACAAAATTCATTAGTTCATGCAGTTGATACCAGTGGTCGTTGTTATGAGTTTAAAGATGGTTGTCCAATTGAAAAAGAAAAGATGGTTTCTAGAAATGTAGAAGAAGTAACAGCAGAAGAAATTGAAGGGAGACGTACTCAAGCTCCAGTGTATAAGTGGGACTGTAGTAATATTTGTAGTATTCAACAGGAATCCTTCGATATATTACGAATTTTCTTACGAGAATATGCCAAAAAAGTATTAAACAGAAGATTAAGATGTTGCAAGGACTAGATCCTTGTAAAGTGAGAAAATATACTAAGTTTCAGGCTCATTCTCTGGCTTGTCTTTCTAGAAAAGTGTATCGAAGTACTTTTCATCATTTAAGAATGTTAGCAGTAAAACACTCAGAAATGCAAAAGTTAGTAAGGAGATTGTACTACGTAAAAAGTCCAGCATTATGTTTAAGTGAAATGAACACAGCTCTTTTGCATGGTTCAGTATCGGATGTAAAAAAAGTTTGTGATGATATACAGTTCCATTTCTTTAGTTTACAAGAGGAGACTAGAGAAAGTGAGAGCTTGATAAGAGTAGGTGTTGAAGAACAGCTGGAAGATATTAATACTGAGAAGTTTGCAGAAGAAATTACAAAGTTTAAGATACTTTCATGTGAAAAACCATACTATGTTTGTATTTGTTGTCGACGTACTCACTATAGAAGTCAAACTAGGAATGTTGATGTGTATTTAAAAAGTGAAAAGGAAAATAATGATAAGTGGGAGAAATTTGGTGCTTATTTGTTGGTAAAAGGTTGTTTTGAGTTGGGTACTGATCAATGCATTTGTAAATATAGTTACAACAAATTAGAAGAGAACAAAATGCCAGCAAGAGCAGTACATAACAACTTTGAGTTGGTAGCTATTCCTCCGGAACTGGCAGATTTAAATACATATGAGTTCATTCTTATTCAATCTGTGCACCCGTTTCAGGCTATTGTTCGTATGGAGCCTAAAACAGGTAAGCTGCCTCCAACAGATTTACTAAGAGGTCTGAAAGGAAGAGTTGTATACTTACCTTTAGATTTTAAGAAAAATATTTAAATTGTTGTTATAGAGAGAGAGGAAAGTGAGCCTGTAGTTATTCTAGTTAATTGTGTACCAGCAAAGAGTCAGAAAATGTGGCAAGAGCTAGTAGATGTCACCAAACTTCAAAAGGCTACATTATATCTTGTACAGAACAATATTTATTATAAAACTGTAAATGTGGAAGAACAGGAAATATGTTTAGAAGAAGACACAGAAATGTAAATGTATGTTAAGAAACTTAGGTGTGCTGAATATGCTTGGAACGATTTACTTGAATTTCTTCGACAAGCAAATTCATATGTCAAGAATATTGAATTGAAGACAGCTGGAGAATTGTGTTCTTTAGATCCTGTGAATGTGTGCAGATATTTTAATCATAGGTTTCAAGCTATGATGTTTTTTATCTGCAATAAAAATAATCCACCTCTTGGAGAAGTTACTGATTTCTTTTGGAGAAAGGAGTACCAAGCCAGAGGTGCTCCTCATATACACATGTTATTATGGATCAAGGATGCACCTAAATGTGGAACCGATTCTAATGAGACTGTTTTGTCTTTTATCGAAGAGTATGTTACCTGTGCCATTCCAAAAAAAGGAGGAGAAGAGAGCTTAGAAGAACAAGTTTTAAGTTTTCAAATTCATCGATGTGAAAAATATTGTAGACGAAATTTCAAGTCAAAGGGAAAATTTTATACAAAATGTTGTTTTGGATTCCAACGTCCAGTAATTTCAAAAGGAAGAGTCAATAGTTTTATGTCAGCAGTAAGACATGCTATAACACGAAAATCTCCGAAGAATACATACAACATAAGAACTGAAGATTCAAAATATATTAATGACTACAATCCAGTGATTTTGACAATGTGGAATGAAAACATGGATATCCAGTATGTTGCAGATAATTCAATTGCTGTTGCTCGCTACGTTACGTCATATATAACGAAATCTGAAAAGACAGAGTTAAAGGAAATGTGGGAAGAAATTTCACAAGAGAAGAGTCTTAGTAACAAATTGTACAGCTTTAGTTTGAAAATGCTTTCACATCGAGAGATTGGATCCTATGAATGTTCGGATAGGTTGAGCTCTGCGAGTTTATATTCAAAGTCAAGAGGAATCATTTGGGTAAGTCTAGGTCTTGCGGATACACAAAATAGAGTTTTGAAATCTCTACAAGAAATTGAATTCTTAGCATTGAATGAACCAGAAAGTACAGATAATGTTAAAACGAATATGTTGGATACGTACTATCCCAAATGGAGTCCACATCTGGAAAACTTATGTCTCTATGAAGTACTGCAACATTACAGCTTTAAGAGAAATGTTACTGAAAATATAAATGAAGAAAAATATGCAGTAATTGGATGTGATGGATGTTTGGTAAAACATGCCAAAGGAAATCTTCTTAATCACAGAAAACTCAGTTGTGAAATTCCAGAAAAAAGGGAATTTTTCTATTTAGCACTACTGCAACACTTCAAGCCTTGGCGTAGTGAAGCGGAATTACTTGGAGATTTCAACTGCAATGAAGATTCTTTTAATGCATGTAAAGATAACATTCAATGCACAATTTTTCCTACTTATCTACAAATGTTAAATGAAGAGACTAAAATTGCAGCTGAAATAGCTAGAGACAGTTCTCAAGATAGTCAGAGTTCTGCTCCACTAAGTCAAGATCCACTAGGACAACCGATTGTTGAAAATGAAGCAGCAAGTGCCATGAATGAAGTAGAAATGACAATGCAACAAGCACAACAGGATATTATTGATTTGAGAAAGTTGGAAGAACAACTAAATATTGAACAAAAAGAAATATATGAGCAAGTGACACTACAGATACAGCATGGTTTGCTACATGAAAAAAAGAATGCCAATGCACATCATTTAAACCTCTTCGAATGTACATCAGTGGTCAAGCTGGAACAGGAAAGAGTTTCTTAATTAAAGTTTTCACCAGTTATCTACACAAAATTACTGCATGCCATTTATCTTGTGTTGTAACAGCTCCAACTGGATTAGCAGCACACAACATTAAAGGGATTACTTTACATCGATTACTCATGCTACCAGTTGAACATGAAAATAATTTGGAATATCACAAGCTATCTGGAGAAGCTTGTTATGAAGTGTCAAGAGTACTGAAGAAAATTAAACTTCTAATCATTGATGAGGTGAGCATGGTCTCAACCTTAATGCTTGCCTTTGTACATTTAATAATGCCACAGATTTTAAAAACTGATTATGATGTTCTATTTGGAGGAAAACATGTAATTGTATTTGGCGACCGACTACAACTTACTCCTGTGAAAGGGCAACCTGTTTTTATAACACTTGTCAATGAAGACACTAGGAAATCTTTGGGAAGTATTGTAAATGTCAACATTTGGTATCATTTTGAATATAAAGAACTTATTAAGAATATGCGACAAGCAAGTGATGAACATTATGGAAAAATTCTTCAAGATATAAGAATTGGTGCTTTGACAAAACATGGCAAAGAAGCTTTGCAAAGTCGTCTTTTAACTAAGTTGTTTGCACATCGAAAACATAGCACCTGAAATAATATACAAGAAAATTGGTGAAAAGAAGTCTATAGTTTGCCTAATGCCAACTCTGCAAGAGTGTTCTACATTCAATCAAGAACTTTTGAAATTGGAAAAAACAACCAATAGTGAAAATGGAAGCTATTGATAAAATGAAACATGAAGGAGTTACTATTCTTCTCTCAGAGAAATTACAGTCAAAATTAGATTCTTTGGAAAAGTCGGTGTCTAAGACTGCAGGTTTTGAAAAGACTTTAGATTTAAGTGTAAACTGTCGGGTAATTTTAAGGCGTAATTTAAATGTAGAAGAAGGTTTAGTAAATGGAGCAATGGGTAAAGTTGTTGATTTTGTAAATTTTCAGAACAGAGATGGAATTGAATTTTTGAAGATTAAATTTGATCAGATTGAAGAGGTAAACAGATTGGACATTGTGCTGTTCATTTTTTGCTTGTAAAAGACTTGTATGTTCGTAGAAAACAATTTCCTCTTTCTTTAGCATATGCAGTAACCATTCATAAATCTCAAGGATTAAGTGTAGACAGTGCTTTGGTAAATATTGGAAGTACAGTGTTTAAAGAGGGTATGGCATACGATGCATTGTCTCGAGTAAGAACATTATCTGGTTTGTATTTGATTGATTTTGATGAGAAAAAGATTAGTGCTGATGTAAATTGTGTAAAAGAGTACAATTTGTTAAGAAGACTTTATGCTGCTAACTTAGGTGAATATCCTGTGTATGAGAAACGTATAGTGTGTCCAAAATAAAAATATGACAAATATTCTACTGAGATTCAAAAAAAGAAAACAATTCAAGAGAATAATGAAACTGCAAAGAAAATGAAAATGGACACTGTTGATGATATTGTAGGATACCAGTTAGAAAATAGTTCAGGTATCAACTGCTATGCTAATGTATTTGTAAATGTTGTCTTTTTTCTAGAGGCTCTTCATAATGAAATTATGGAAAATCGAGAAAAAATATTCTGTTCTTTATTGCATTATATTTTTGCAAAAGTTGGTAACTGATAGAACTAAAATCCATACTGCTTCTGGCATTCGGCTTTTGGATATATGTACTGCTTCATTGAAATTTATATTGAATATACAACAAGATGCACAAGAATTTCTTATGTTTATGCTTGGAGTATTGGAAGATGAAGGAATAGAAATTGAAAATGTATTTGGACTAAGTTACAGATGGGATCATGAACGTGAAGATTGTTCATTTTCTTCTACTACTGAAATAGACACTGAACGATTCATATACTTGACGATACCAGATTGCAAATCAGTGTCTTTTAACAAATTAGTAAAAACAGCTAATCAAGGTATGAAATGTTCTCATTGTAAATCAGACATGTTGTCAATATTATAAATAGACAGATATGGAAACTATGTCATTTTAATGCTACAACGTTGTAGAGCAAATGTAACAAAATTGGAAACCAAAATTAAAAATTTTGTGGCAAGTCAAGTATCAATTTCAGGAAGAACTTTTAAAGCAGTGGCTATTATTTTCCATGATGGACCTACTACAACATCTGGACACTATACTGTGTATTTAAAGTGCAATAAAGGATGGTCACACTGAAATGAGGCTCATTTGGAATTAAAATGTAGCCTGCCTTATGAACTACCAAATTCATATCTCATATTTTTGATGCCAAAGTATTGAAAACATCATTCGGCCTATTGGGAAGATGTGAACACGAAATAACTTTATTTTGGATATTTTCAATGCAAATGGAATTGGAAACATTATTTGGCCTATTGGGAAGATGTGAACAATTAGGGGCCGATTCCGATTCGGGTCGGAAATCACTCCGACCGAGCCGGGTTCGGAGTGTTTTCTGACCGAGCCGGACTCCTGCAGTCCGACCGGGCGAGTACGATGCGGCCGTATGCTGCCCGACTCGGTCTGGTCGGACGCCCATTGTAGTCAATGGGAGCCGGTCGTACGACGCGTACATGGGCTCCCATTGACTGAATGGGTACGTCTCGCACAAGGGCGCCCCCTGCAGTGGGTACGCGTCGGTGCCATCCGCACCGTACAGGCATGTATTGGGGGGCCCTTGGCCCCCCCCTGTGTACGAGTCGTAAGGCTACGGGTGCATGGGGGTCCGACACAGACCCCCAAACCACGCTTCCGGGTGCGCGTACGAGTCGGACGCTCCGACTCGATCCGGCTGTCCGGCTCGTGCATCGTACTGACTTGGTCGGGAATCGTCTTCATTGCGCGGTACGTGTCGTGCGCGACCGAGTCGTACGGAGCGGTTCGGACCCGTAAACGAGTCGGTCGGCGATTTCGCACGCGTACGCATCGTACTTGGGCGTCCGGTCCCCTGTACGACTCGGTCGGAAAAAATGCCTCAGAATCGGGTCCGGTAAAGCCGAATACGATTCGGAGGCCTTCCGACCGAGATCGGAATCGACCCCTTAGTGTTTGGATTATTGTTTGTGCTAATTGATATTGCATTTGGAAAATTGTGTTTGAAAGAAGTAAATTATATATTTGATCTTTATAATATTGGCAATGTAAATGAGTGTATATTTTACAAAATGTAGTTGACAGAAATAAAAGAATTGTGGTTGAAGAATGTAATTTAGAAACTGCAGATAGGTAAACAGATAGTTATACTTGTTCTAAATAACGCTCAATGCTGATTTTTTTTTTCAATCTCATTGATTGTTTTTTTCCTCCCGCTGTTGTATGATGATCTACATTGAAATCACTGTGTATAGTGAAATTCAGTAGAATCTGGGAACAGCAAAAAAGGGAAAGTGAAAATGTTATGTAATTCTAAAATTATGTTGTGATCTTAAAACTATAATATTATATTCAATAACAGTTTTTCTTCTTTTTTACAGAAGGTAATGGTGAAGTTTGAAAAGATTTTAAATACAAATTACAACAAAACTACTGTAAAATAGTTCCACAGAGTTTTGTATCTACATTAGTAAAAAAGGTAAGATGAAATAATGTAATAAGCATGATAATGTGAAATAATGTTTACAGTTGCTTTCACTGCACTCATCCAATCCTTTAAACACTAGCCATGCACTGATGTATACAGTTAGGCACTATTACCACACTCCTCCAATCACCCAGGCAATATCCATGTATTTCTCCAATCACCTAGCCAGTACCTATACACTTATAATATCACCCAGACATGACCCCTGCACTAATACAATCACCCATGCAATAACTACGTACTCTTCCAATCACCAAGGCACTACCCTTGCACTCCTTCAATCATGCAGACAGTATTCATGCACTCCTCCAATCACCCAGACATTACCCCTCCACAGATGCAATCACCAAGGATTACTCATGCACTTCTTCAAACACTCAGGCAGTACCTATGCATTTGTGCAATCACCCACACATCATCTCTGCACTCATGCAATCACCCAGGCATTATCCCAGCACTCCTTGAATCACCCAGCCACTATCCATACACTTATATAACCACCCAAGCACTACCTTTACACTCCTCCAGTCACACAGGTACTACCCCTGTACTCCTCCAATCACCCAGTCACTACCCATGCACTTATAAAATCACCCAGGCACTATCTTTGCACTCCTCCAATCACGCAGGCACTAGCACTGTACTCTTCCAATCACCCAGCCAGTACTCATGCACTTATAAAATTACCCAGACATTACTTATGCACTCCTCCAATCACCTAGGCACTACCACTACACTCATGCAACCACCCAAACATTACCCCTGCACCCCTGCAATCACCCAAACATTACTCAAGCACTCCTCCAATCACCCAGACACTACCTTTCAACTCATGTAATCACCTAGGCATTACCTATGCACTCCTTCAATCACCCAGGCACTATTCCTGCACTTAATTAAATAATCAGGCAGTGCTCTTCCACTCCTCCAATCATCCAAGGCACTACTCTTGTACTCATGCATTCACTCAGGCACTAACTATGCAGTCATACAATAACCCAGGCAGTACTCTTGCACTCCTCCAATCACCTAAGCACTATCAATGCACTCCTCCAATCACCCAGCCATTACCTCTGCACTCATGCAATCACCCAAACATTAGTCAAGCACTCCTCCAATCACCCAGACATTACCTTTCAACTCATGCAATCATCTAGGCATTACCCATGCACTCCTCCAATCAGCCATGCACTATCCATTACTCCTTCAATCACCCAGGCACTACCCTTGCACTCCTCCAATAACCCAGGCACTACCCCTGTACTCATACAATTACCCAGGCAATACCAATACACTTATAAAATCACTCAGGCACTACGTCTACACTCATGCAATCAGCTAGACATTACCCCTACACTCATGCAATTACCCAGGCATTACATATGTACTCCTCTAATCCCTCAGACATTACCCCTGCACTCATGGAATCACCAATGCATTAGCTATGCACTGCTCCAATCACCCTGGCACTACTCATGCACTCCTGCAATCACCCAGGAACTACCACTACACTCATGCAACCATTCAAACATTACTCTTGCACTCATGCAATCACCCAGGCACTAGCTATGCACTCATAGAATAACCCAGGCACTACTCTTGAACTGCTGCAATCATGCAGGCACTATCCATGCACTCCTCCAATCATCCAGCCGGTACCCATGCACTTAAAAAATCACCCTGGCATTACTTATGTACTTTTCCAATCACCCGGGCACTATCACTACAGTCATGCAACCACCCAGACACTACTCCTGCACTGATGCAATCAGCCAGACATTACTCATGCACTCCTCCAATTACCTACACATTACTCCTGCACTCTTGCAATCTCTTAGGCATTACCCATGCACTCCTCCAATGACCCAGACATTACCCCTGCACTCTTGCAATCACCTAGGCACTACCTCTGCACTCCTCCAATCATGCAGGCACTACTCATGTACTCATCCATGCAATCTGGCTCTACCCATGCACTCATTCAATCACTCAGGCAGTACCCATGCAGTCCTCCAATCACTCAGGCACTACTATTGCACTCATCCATTCCCTCAAACACTAACCATGCACTCAGGCACTACCCATGCATTCCTTCATTTACCCTGGCAGTATCCATGCACTCATCCATGCACTCAGGCTCTAGCCATGCAATCATTTAATCACTCAGACACTACTGTTGCACTCATCCATTCCCTCAAACACTACCCATGCACTCATCCATGCACTCAGGCACTACCCATGCACTCCTCAATCAATCAATCAGGGAATTGTAAGCGCGCTACTCACCCGTGAGGGTCTCATGGCGCTGAGGGGGGTTCCGCAGATCTGTTTAGCCGAAGAGCCAGGTCTTGAGGGTCTTCCTGAAGGTGTTCAGGGAGGGGGCGCGTCTGATGTCTGCCAGTAGCTCATTCCAGGTCTTGGCTGCAATGTGAGAGAAGGATCTTCCGCCTGCTCTGGCTCTGTGGATGCGCGGGGTTTCGGCCAGTGCGAGGTTGGAAGATCAGAGGTTTCTTTTGGGTATGTGGAAGTTGATTCTGTCGTTGAGGTATTTCGGTCCGTTGTTGTGTAGGCATTTGTAGGCGTGAGTGAGGATTTTGAAAGTGACTCTTTTGTCCAAGGGGAGCCAGTGGAGACTTCGTAGGTGTTGGCTGATGTGTTCGTGTCGGGGGATGCTGAGGACGAGTCTGGCGGCTGTGTTCTGTATTGTCTGGAGTTTGCGGAGTAGGGACTTGTTAATGCCGGCGTAGAGTGCGTTTCCATAGTCCAGTCTGCTGGTGATGAGTGCGTGGGTGACTGTCTTCCTTGACTCAGGGGGGATCCACTTGAAGGTCTTGCGGAGGATGCGGAGGGTGTTGAAGCAGCTGGAGGTGATGGCGTTGACCTGTCGGTTCATGGTGAGTGATGAGTCGAGTATGATGCCGAGGTTCTTGGCGTGGTCTGAGGGGGTAGGTGGGCTTCCGAGGGTGGTTTGCTACCAGGTGCTGTCCCATGCAGAAGGGGTGGTACCGAGGACGAGGACTTCTGTCTTCGCGGCGTTGAGCTTCAGGCATCTTTTGGTCATCCAGACTGCGATGTCTTGCATTCCTTTCTGGAAGTTGAGTTTGGCAGTGGTGGGGTCTTTGGTGAGGGAGAGGATGAGCTGGTTGTCGTCGGCGTAGGATACGATGTTGAGGCCGTGTTGTCAGACGATGGCTGCGAGGGGGGCCAGGTAGATGTTGAAGAGGGTGGAGCTCAGTGATGAACCCTGTGGGACTCCGCAGGTGATTTTCGTGGGGTCGGAGAGGAAGGGTAGGAGTCTGATCCTTTGGCTTCTTCCGGTGAGGAATGATCTGATCCAGTCCAGGGCTGTTTCTTGTATGCCTGCGTCGTGTAGTCTGGCGACTAGTGTGCGGTGGGAGAAGGTGTCGAATCAAGGTGTCGAATCACTCAGGCACTACCCATGCACTCCTCTAATCACCCAGGCATTACTATTGCACTCATCCATGCACCCAGGCTCTTCCTATGCATTGCTTCATATACTCAGGCACTACGCATGCAGTGCTCCAATCACCCAGACACTACCCATGCACTCACCCATGCACTCAGGCTCTACCCATGCCCTCATGCAATCACTCAGGTAGTAGTGCTGCACTCATCCATTCCCTCAAACACTACCCATGCACTCATCCATGCACTCAGACACTACCCATGCACTCCTCCAATCACCCAAACACTACCCATGCACTCATATATGCACTTTAGCTCTACCCATGCACTCATCCAATCCCTCAGACACTACTATTGCACTCATCCATTCCCTCAAACACTGCCCATGCACACATCCATACACTCAGGCACTACGCATGCACTCCTCCATTCACCCTGGCACTACCGATGCACTCATCCATGCACTCAGACTCTACCCATGCACTCATCCAATCACTCAGACACTACTATTGCACTTATCCATTCCCTCAAACACTACCCACGCACTCATCCATGCACTCAGGCACTACCCATGCACTCCTCCATTCACCCTGGCACTACCCATGCACTCATCCATGCACTCAGACTCTACCCATGCACTTATCAAATCACTCAGACACTACTATTGCACTCATCCATTCCCTCAAACACTAGCCATGTACTTATCCATGCACTCAGGCACTACCGATGCACTCTGCCAATCACCCAGGCAATACCCTTGCACTCATGCAATAAGCCAGGCACTACCCATGCACTCATGCAATCACTCAGGCACTACTGCTGCACTCATCCATTCCCTCAAACACTATCCATGCACTCATCCAATGACTCAGTCAATACTGCTGCACTCATTCATTCACTCAGACAGTACTTATTCACTCATACAATGACTCAGACATTACTCTTGCAGTTATTGATAGAACACATACAAATTTGTCTATTTTTAACCAATTAGGCGGTTCTAAAAAGAAACATTTTGTCTTATTTTTTTGTTTTTAAATTTTTTTGTGTTTTTTTAACTCTTTTATTAATTTTTGGGGTGTTTTTTTCAACAAAAGATTGAAAAAACAAGGCAATGAACTAAAAAAAGTTTTCAAAAGATTTTGCAATTAGAAACTCATTGCAAAAACAACAACAAAATTAACAATGATGATTATTTGCAGCAACAACAACAGCTGCAACAGAAGGCTCGCCTGCACAAAGAAGCTGCACTTTATGCAGTGCTGTTCCTGTCCTGCAAACTCTGGAACAATTAGTGTAATTTGTGTGGATGAAGTGGATCCCGCAGAAGTACTAGGTCCTGCGACCTCATCATCTTATTGTGACTCTTGCATTTGGCGCCAATGTTGCTCTCACGCAAGACGGTTTGGGTGCATCGTCTGAAGGTGTTTCATCATAGATGAAGTCACGCAACAATACTTCTTTTCTGATCCACGAGATAAAACTTTCTGACACACAGTGCAGGTGACTTTGCGCGGGTTCACCTTCTTCTCTCCTGCTGGTATGGAGAAGAAAGCCCACACAATACTCTCTTTCCTTTTCTTAATGGGTTCTTCCAGCTCCTCTTCATCTGCAGGAATATCCTGTGGTGGATTTTGCGAGGCCATTTCCTTTCTTGGAAAAAAAGCACCAAAAAAATCAAATAAAGAGGCACAGAAAACACAAAAGGTGTTTCTTGAAAAGATGCTCCTGGAAGAATGAAAAAATTGGGTGGGGACCTGCAAGTCCTAGAATAGAAAGCTTCTTAACCAATGAAATACTTTCTTTTGAAGTCACATGGGATTCGCGCACCCGGCGCGCAACCAGCATGCACCCGACACGATTCCTGAAAAATATATTTAACAATAATATATCTTTATTCCAGTTACAAATATACGATATTTACAATTATGTCAAATAATCTCTTGGTATAATATACATATTAAAGTTATATACATATACTTTTAAAACTTAAAAATTTGCGATGGATTTGCGCACTTGGCGTGACCTCCAGAAATACGTACGTGACATTGTGCGGGGTCGAGAACCGCGCACCCTCCGCATACCCAACGCGCATCGTACAAGACTTGACCAATATGGTGGCAAACATTCTTGGATTCGCACAGCCATTGTGACTGGTACACGATCGGTACGCAAATCCACTTTAAAAAAATAAATAAAAAAATGTAAATTAATATTTTAAAAAAGAGAAAACATCACAATATTTTTATAAAAGTTTAAAAATTTAGAAAAAGCATTTTTTTGACATTACAAATAGAAATTAACATTCAGGGATGTTATAGTTAGAAATTAGCATTTAAAAAAACCTTTGAAATTCACTGAAAAAACCATAGGTTTCAGGGACGTCATAGTTAGTAATTAGCATTTAAAAAAACCTTTGAAATTCACTGAAAAAAACACAGGTTTCAGGGACGTTATAGTTAGTTGGACATTTCACTCGTACAAAATCGGAGAAATTCGACCGTATAGTTAGTTGAGCTAACTATAGCTCGCGCCCCCACAATGCACTGCTGATGACATCACATATTACATCAAAACTTTGAAAAAAACATCTAAACTAACCCAATTGATTTAGCTACTGGCTAGAAACTCTCATAAGAAGACATTTCCCCAAACAGGAAAGTACATACTTACAAACTGATTAATTCATACAAAAGTATTTTATTATTTATAAAAATACATAGTAGACTACTGCAAACCACAACGTATGTACTTAATACAGCGGACTAACGAGCACGCCCGTAACTTTGAACATTATCGAGACTAAGTTTCACTCTCTTTACTTCCATTTATAGTTGGTATTTCTATTTGGTAGGTATGCGATACAGTTTCTAACAATACACAAACCAATTGGTTTGAAAAAATAAGCAAATGCTCTATGCACCTCAGCTAAAAGTGTTGCCACTATGGCATATTCCCCTAGATATCTAGCATCACTAGTCTCAGGAGATTGTCTCAAAGTAATTTTGGCTAGAATAATCCCTGTCAATTAGCTGGTTTGATTCAGTTTGCAAGGATAATCCTCTGGCATTTTATGAAATCATATTTCAAGGAGTATAGGAACTATTGAACTCTCTTTGTATTTTCACATATACTAAACTAGCGTTTTTGGCATTGTATTGCAGGAAAAACAAAATTAAAAATCTTTCTGGACCATATCCAAGATGGTCTCAGTGGCATAGAATAAATCTGCCTGTTTTTGGAGTCATGAATAACCACCAAACTTGGTGCGAGTACGATAGATACATCTCAGAGGCAAATACTCTCAATTAATTGATCTGGTGAGAGAATTTACCCTCTTTTTGTCTATATATGATTTATAATAATGTCTAGGGACTGTTATCCATCATTGTTGTTTCTTTTCTTTTCTTAATAACAGACAACCGGCCAAAATTTGGAAGCTGTTGTAAATACATGGTCCTATATGCAATTTTTGCTACATGTGATAAAGTTACGATCATTGGAGCAGACTACACTAGTAGTATTTCAGGTGCATATGTCTCTATTTGACAAAGCGCTAACTCACTTTCTCTTTTATGGTCTTTGACTTTGCACTTCTGGGACCTAAATAGTTCTTTTTGAAACCTTGACACAGCTTACGGGATTTTTCTTTCTTATCCTTTCTACTTTGGCCCTAAGGTTTTTGGGTAATCTTTCTAATCGCGATCACGCTTTAGTTTTCTTAAACTTTTGAATTATATCTGAGTAACGTTTGTGCTGTGAAAGGATAAACTAAATGTGTCTCTATTTTAATGAAAGACTGAACAGGCAAGCGACATATGCATTAATACCTTTAGTTTTGAGGACATGACTTTGTTAAATGAAAAACAAAATCTTAATTGGTGTTGTATTTTGACATTCCCCGAGGTAAATCTTGTTTTTGTATATTGAATTTTATAGATAACCCCACATGTCCTCGCGTCTGTTTGACTTTGACCGAATATACATTTTGGTCCTGATGAAGGTGGCTCTAACTCGAATTCCTCCGAAACGTGCGTAGACCTTTTTACACACAAGGGAATCCTATCAGAGACATAAAACGAAAAAATAATTGGATGGAATCAATTCTACTGTCTCGGGCAGAAGGAAATAGGATCCCATATATGTTCTACAAAATTTTTTTTTCTTCTTTTTTGTGATATTGATTATGTTGTGTGAATGGTAGCGTGACTGTAGTTTTTATGAGAGGTGTGAATGTAGTTTTGATGGATGTTTTTGTGGGGTCACAAATAAATTGTTTAAATTGTGTTTTAAGTCAATGTCTATATTAAAATTGTTAATACATGTATGTTTACCTAATTGTGATAACACAACAAATAAATGTGAAAAAAGTCATATATATAAAAAAAGATGAAGAAACAAAAAAAATATATGTATTTTTATAAATAATAACATACTTTTGTATGAATTAATCAGTTTGTGAGTATGTACTTTCCTATTTGGAGAAATGTCTTCTTATGAGAGTTTCTAGCCAGTAGCTAAATCAAGTGGGTTAGTTTAGACGTTTTTTCACAGTTTCAGTTTTTTCCCCTCCTCTATAACCCAGAATTAAATAGGGGGACCTTCCTTTACAGTGATCACATATTACATCACTCATGACATGGTCAGTGACATCACTGATGACATCATCAACGTGATAATCTGATGCACGTTCTCACACCCTAATATAACCTTTGATACACCCACTCTAAATTACAGACTGCCATTCTCAAAACCATAGACACACCAACACCAAAAACTACATACCCACTCACTGATTCTTAGATCTACAAACACATCCCCTCACTCATACATGTAGTCACTCATCAATACAGCCACTATCATATGCACTCATAAACCTATACAGACAGTCACACACCGCCACTCACCTATAGAGTTACAAACACAGCTACTCAGTCATCCAAAGAATCAATGACACTCACATTTACTACTCACCTATACAGTTATACACACACCACCTCACTTATTATACAGATACTAACATATACTTACTCTCTTATACAATCACTGAAATATGCACACATTTATCCATACAGCCACTCTCACAATCACTCACTCTCACATATAGTCACTTATATAGTCCAACACTCCCATATACTGTCTTTTACATATGTACTTACTCACACATGTACCACTGAGATATCCATTCACTCACCAACACATCCATATATACACTCACCCACCCATACACCCTTCACAGATGCACTCTCGAACCCATACACCCAGTGAATCACTCACACATCTATGCAGAGTCACTCATCCCCCAACCACCCACACAGACAAACAATCACACATACAGATACTCAGACAACCAATCAATAACCCATATAGACACTCATGTAGCTACTCACCAACCCATGCAGCCGCTTACACACCAACTGACAGACTGATACAGACATTCACACAGTTTAGTCACTAACCCATGCATTCAGTAAGACACATTTAATCATTCACTTATACAGTCAGTCACGCACCTATTAAATCATCCATTCAGACACTCATACACCCACTCATTCTTCAATACACCTTGGCCTATATATATATAAAACATATTTAAACTTTACAGAAGCACACAGTCACTGGATGATGTCATCAGTGATGTTATTTGAGATGTCATCAGTGATGTCACTGACCATGTCATGAGTGATGTAATATGTGATGTCATCAGCAGTGCATTGCGGGGGCGCGAGTTATAGTTAGCTGAACTAACTATAACGGCCGAATTTCTCTGGTTTTGTACGAGTGAAATGTTCAGCTAACTATAACGTCCCTGAAGACTGTGGTTTTTTCAGTGAATTTCAAAGGTTTTTTAAATGCCAATTACTAACTATAACGCCCCTGAAACCTGTGTTTTTTCTGTGAATATATATATATACATATATATATATAACACACTGTGGGTAACAGGAAAATTGCCCGGCACTTCACGTATCTCAGATACTGGTCCCCACCAGTATTCTTGATATTAGTATATCAAAAACCATCACTGAGATATACACACATAAGACATCAATAAAAATCAAATCTTCTTAGTTCATTTCTTTTTGTTGTTATTTATTTTTTCTTAAGCAGTCAAAACATAGCCGCAGTCTGAACAAAGCCAACACGTGTTTCGCGCTTCACTCCACTTCTTCAGGGCTGTTTACAAACATAGAACAATACAATTAGAATCTAAACAAAATACAACTTGAAATTCAGCATAATAAATCTATTTAACAACACATTGATGTGAGATCTATACACATCTATACAAATACAAATTATATTTGCCTCAATGTTCTCTATATCTTCTCCTTTAGGGGCTACAGAAACCATACAACACCTGGTATTCCCAGGCAGTCTCCCATCCTGGTACTAACCAGGCCCAACCCTGCTTAGCTTCAGAAATCAATTGAGCACAACACCTTTTTTCTTTTTCCGTACCTATACATCTATTTATCTATTTATTTAAGCAAATATGCTTCAGTTGAAATTTAAAAAAAGGTAATTTACCTTTTATAGTCTCTTGATTTTGCTATTCTTTTTTCATCTTCTAAAGTTAGCACTTGTACTTCCACAAAACGAATTCTAAATTGGCGAAAAAATATTTCCATTATTTAAACTCTAGTAAGAACTTCCAACTAGTTTTCTTTAAATATTTATTTATTTTATTATTTAAGTCCATAATTCTCACCTTATAACGATTTTAATCTCCAAGTTCGAAGTTCATCATTGTCAGTATTTCTTAATTTATTGAGTTCCCTTGATAAGGTCTGTGAAGAGTAAATAGAACATTTATAAATTTCCTTTCTTTAGCCTCAACCTTAAAATTCTATTAGTACTCTTTTGACAGTTGGTTAAGTAGCCACTCAACCATCTCCTTAATACACTCTATATTAGAGGCAGAGATTATGTCCTTACACTTATAAATCCCTTAAACCCAGCAGTTCCCTCCCCAAGAAAGTTATAGTTAATCAAGTTAGAGAATATATCATTAGGTTCCTCTATCCTTACATAGTATCAGTCTCCCCTCTCGTCCTTCTCCTTCTCCTTCTGAATCCTAGCGTGTACTGAGCACTTTGCTTTCCTGCCCTTAAATACCCTCTAGATTGTTTAATCATCTGCACCTGTTCCGGCGCAAAAAGGGAAAAATATTTTTGTTTTATAAATAAACCCTGGTGTGGCCGGGATTTGAACTGTCGGCACTTGGATAAATATACACTTTCCTTAAGATATTGAGCTACCTCCTTCTCACATTGCTGCGCGTATCCAGGATATCTATGTTCAATAATTTCGAAATTCCTACAAGTTAATTACTCCTTCTCGTGCCTAATCTTCAAACAGAAAAAAAGGGGGAAAAGAAATGCTTTTTAAATATATACATTACGAACCCTGACATTGCCGGGATTCGAACTCCCGGCACTTGGATAGATAAATACTTTCCTTAAGCTGTTAAGCTACTTCCTTCTCACGTGGTTACTAGCATCTTTTATGGGAACTTAGCGATTACTTAAATATTGCCCAATGATAAGACTTAACGTTTATCTTTAAATGTTTTAGAGCAAACATTTGGTTTTTTGTTATCTAAACATTTAGGTTATTTTTTCAATTGTTTAGTTCTGTAACTTTATTCAAATTATTACGAACGAAAATAATATATTGAAGTTATTAATTTGTTACATTCTCCAGAATCAAACCCCCATAATATGCAGACGTTTTACTTATTTGGGGAATTTTTACGTGCAAAAAGAAACTGCAGTGAAGAAAGAGAGTATGATGGTGTTACTAAAGAGATCACTGAGAGATTCTTAAGAAGAGGCTATGATAAAGGCTGTGTAGAGAAAGCAAGATTAAGGGCTCAGAAAGTAACACGTAATGAACTACTATAAGTATAAAACTAAGCTCACTGGGGGAAATGATGATGTGATACGGTATATCACTACCTACAGTGAAGGGAATGCTAGAGTCTTCAATACGTTATGCAAACATTGGGAAGTACTAACCCTAGATAAGGATATAGCCGACCATGGTATACAAAAAGGCACCAACTTTGAGAAATGTATTGAGTTCCAGTGACACAGTGAGTTTTGAAATCCCGAATGTAGCCAGTAGGACAACAACTATGATAAGTAATGTACTACCAACTGGTTCTTACAGATGTAATCAATGTATATGCTGTATAAGCATATAGTAGACAAAACACAAACTTTTCATGATAGCAGGCATCAGAAAGTGTTTAAAACCGGTTCATTTATTAATTGCAATACTAACAATTGTGTTTATATAATGACATGCATATGTGGCAAAATGTATGTAGGGTCATCAGTAAGGAAGTTAAAAATTAGATGGATGGAACATATTAAGGCTATAAAAAATTGTGATTTGAAATACCCTATGGCAGTACATTTCAAAGAGAACCATAAACTGACGGAAATTGGAGGAATCAGATTTATTGGAATAGAACAGGTCATCTTAGACAGGAGAGGTGGTGATCTAGAAGGCAAACTACGGAGTAGAGAAACCTTTTGGATCAATAAATTATGTACTGTTCAATATGGCTTAAATATTGATCGCAAATTATATACCTTAATCTGATAGAATAGACTGAATTCAGAAGAACATATCTATCTATATATATTTAAAGAAAACTAGTTGGAAGTCCTTACTAGAGTTTAAATAATGGAAATATTTTTTCACCAATTTAGAATTCTTTTTGTGGAAGTACAAGTGCTAACTTTAGAAGATGAAAAAAGAATAGCAAAATCAAGAGACTATAAAAGGTAAATGACCTTTTTTTAAATTTCAACTGACGCATATTTGCCTAAATAAATAGATAAATAGATGTATAGGTGCGGAAAAAGAAAAAAGGTGTTAGGCTAACTGCTTGTGGAGAAGGAATATATGTGCTCAATTGATTTCTGAAGCTAAGCAGGGTCGGGCCTGGTTAGTACCTGGATAGGAGACCGCCTGGGAATACCAGGTGTTGTATGGTTTGTATGGTTTCTGTAGCCCCTGTATTTGTATAGATGTGTATAGATCTCACATCAGTGTGTTGTTAAATAGATTTATTATGCTGAATTTCAAGTTGTATTTTGTTTAGATTCTAATTGTATTGTTCTATGTTTGTAAACAGCCCTGAAGAAGCGCAGTGAAGCGCGAAACACGTGCTGGCTTTGTTCAGACTGCTTAAGAAAAAAGAAATAACAACAAAAAGAAATGAACTAAGAAGATTTGATTTTTATTGATGTCTTATGTGTGTATATCTCAGTGTTGGTTTTATATATATATATATATATATATATATATATATATATATATATATATATATATATATATATATATATATATATATAGAGAAACTCCTGTTTCAAATTACAAAACAACAGACACAGCACTCCAAACGTGGCTCCTCAAGATTATTTATTAGAGATGAACGCTAGTCAACGCATTACGGTTCTATACCACAACCTTGTTCACGACATAGAAGCATCATCATTTCCTCCATATATATCATGTGATTCAAAAGCAACATAAACACTGACAAAGGTTTCACACAATGATTGTAAATATCACCTCCATCTTGGAGTGGCAATACATCCATTGAAAAAAATTACTTCAGTAAAATAGTTTGTGAAAGTAGTACATAGCAATTATCAGATGAAGTCCAATGCATTTTAAATTGGACATTCAAATATAGAGGTACAAAAATTATATGCATTAATAATTCATAACAGTAGTATAAAATACCATGCAAGTGCAATAATATAATTTCATTCTTTCTTATTGCGGTACAGTAAATAAAAGGTACCTCATATCTTATGATTTGTCCAACAATAAAGTGCAAGTGCTTGAATACTCCTATTGTATGGGGGGCGCTAGAGGGCGCACGGCAAAATGGCCGCACCCTAGTGAGGCTCTGCCCGGCTGAGCCACGATCCAACCAATATCTGCCTGACAAACTTACAATCCGGTGGCACAGAGGGGTGCATCCGACGAGTGAAGTGCTCCTGCTTCAACTGGTGCCCTTGGTGCTGCCCACGACCGTAGGAACCGCGGAATATCTGCAGTCGAGCAACCACAAAATGGTGGCGCCCGGGGGGCTCTGAGACTGGCCGCCTTCGCCGGATCATTGTGCCCTCCTGGGTCTGCGAGAGTTCGCTTGCCACCAGCGATCGGACTGGGGAGGACGGCGCTTCACCCCTGAAATTGTCGCGCCTGCTGGAGGTGCTGCTCCGGGCCCCGTGAGGCCATGTGAGGAGACGAGGGAGCGGCGATCCCCGGTGCCTGTGGCGGCTGCGGAGGAGAAGGGCCCCTGTATCCCCGGTGCCGGAGGTGGTGAGTGTGACGCAGCCTGGCACAGGTCCGTGGCTGCAGAGGCGTGTGCGGGCCTGGTGCGGGCTGCGTCTTGCGAGCCGCTGTAGGGTGCTGGGGAGCGCGGGTGGCTTAGGATCTAACTGCATGCGGCAGTGGGCTTCTGTGCATCAGGAACGGACATACTGCTAGGACCCTGCCAATTCCTCAGTGGGGCTACCAGTGATCTACTTGCCACTACCTCATGCGTAGGAGGGTACACGCCTTCCTGTGCAACCTACAACTGGGCCCCGTTTGGTGCACTAACGGCTGCTTTGCTGGGGGATTTGCTACGGCTACACTGAGCTGCCCGCCCCTGGGGTCGGTGTCACCTGTACACTTTATTGGCCACTCACCTCCCAAGACGGAGCAGTGTTACTGATGAGAGCGCGTCGTCCATCTGGTACTGGACTTGCTACGGCGCTCTGAACTGCCATAATCGCTGAGGTTGTGGGGCCCGATCCAGGGCCTGGCTACTGCTCTGCCTGCTGGGCGCCCTGACCTGTGCTGCTCGCCCACGCCTTCCTGATGCGTTCTCAGTGCTGCTGCTTAGCAGAGGGATAGCTGGCACCGGGGCCATGGACATTGCGTGACCTACCTGAGTGAGGCGGGTTTTGGGGCTGCTGCTGCAGAGCCCGGGACGAGGTGCACAACGCATGGCCTGGGATTCACGCTGGATTGGGCCCCGCGCTGCCTTGCGTCATTGTGGCGCCTCTGCTGGGTGTGTTTGTGTGGGTGAGCACCCCCCTACAACTTGGGTCTGCATCGCCCCCCTACTTCAATTGGATTGCGGACTCTCCTACCCTCCGTGTGGGGGCCAGCTTATGAAAGCACTTCTACTATGCAGGGGGCCTCTCCTTTGCTCTTCAACAGAAAATCCACTTATTGCTTCTCTGGGCCCCTTGCGCCGAAGTACGGGTGGGAGCTTACACCTTTAGGCCGCAACCTTGCAGTCGCCTGGGGGAGTGGACGGCAGTGGAGGTACCCACGGATCATCGCTTGGCTCCTACGGAGGACGTTGTGGGGGCCGGGCTCCACGATACTCCCCGCGGACAACCCTATCAGGTATCTGTGCGACATGGGCAGGACAGACAAGACCCAGCCTCGCCTCATGTTTGAGGCACGAAAATCCACTAAGGCACCGCAGAAGGCCGCCTCATATTCCGAGGCTGATGCACCGGAGGGGGTGCCCTCAAACCTCGAAGCCACCCTCTTGGCAATGCAGCGTAGCCTCCAATCTATCGAGGGTACGATGGCGGCTGTCAATCATCGACTAGACCACATGTCCTCGCAGCTGGAAAAACAGAACGCCTGTATGGGGGAAGTTGAGCAGCGGGTCTCTGCGGTGGAGGACGGCCTGAGTGATGTCGCCGGGAAAACTCTCAATATGGAAAAAGTCCTGTCCGCCATTCAAGCTAAGAATGAGGATTTGGAGGCACGCTCCAGGCGTAACAATATCCGCATCATTGGGCTGCCGGAGTCCACCAATGTGGGCAAAATGGAGACCTTCATTGAAACATTGATCACAGACCTCTTTGGTACAGAGCAGCTGTCCCCCATGTTCATTGTAGAGCGGGCGCATCGCTCGCTGGCTGCTCGTCTGGTTCCGGGAGCTCCCCCTCGTCCCATTATTGCGAGAGTATTGAACTATAGGGACCGCAATGTAATCTTACGCCTGGCATGAGAGAAAGGCACCATTGAACACCAAGGCAATAAATTCTCATTCTTTCCGGACTTTTCTGTTGCTGTCCAGGCGGCGAGAAGGTAGTTTGCGGATGTCAAAAAATGTCTCCAGTCCGAAGGGGTCCCGTACGCCATGCTCTACCCTGCCCGCCTGAAGATTGGCACGGACGGAGACTCTCACATCTTCAACATCCCCAAGGCAGCCCTACAACATGCCAAACACCTCAAGCGAAGTCGACGTGAATCCCGCACGCCGTCAGATACAGAGGAACATTAGGCCCATAGGGAGTACTTGCAGAACTATCCTACTGTCCAGATTGCTCCTCAGTTGCCTATGGTTTTACATTAGCTCAAGACGAGTTACTTATATATATGCCTTGCTTCATTCCCACACACAAGTGGACTCAGCTGGGGTCAAATGTGTTATACATGCTTTCATATTATGTGTGGGTTCCATGGTATCGTCTTTTGCAGGCACAGTTACAGTACCCCGCTCAGCCACCTCCTGCTAGATGGGAGGATAGTTGCACTCTAACGCCCTTGTATGGGTATACCCCAACTAAGGTTTGCATCACTGTTTGTTGGTTGGGGAGGGGTGGGGGTAGGTTGGGATGGCTTTGGCGAGTTGGGGATGCTGAAGTGGGAGGGGGACGGGGGGTCGCAAAGAGGGGATACCCTCTGGCACTGTATGTTTTGTGTTTTTTGCACTCTATTTTTCCTTTTACTGCAATAGCACACACATGTCTCTAATATACCTAATTGCTCAGCCACTTCGCAATCCACTGACCAGATGAGTGGAAACATACGCCTCTTAACCTGGAATGTCCGAGGCCTCAATTCCCCCAAAAAGATCAGGGCAGTATTTGCTTAATTAGACAGAATGAATGTCCAGATTGCTTTCCTGCAGGAGACTCATCTTACGAAATCGTCTGAAAAGAATGTGGGGGGCAGATGGGCTGGGCTACGCGTAGCCTCATCCTACTCTAGTTATGCACGGGAAGTGTTGATTTTGATTAAGAAAGGGATACCGTTTCAGGTCACACGTACTGAGATAGATGACCTGGGCCGAGTGGCGGTGGTGCATGGCCTGCTGGGTAGGACGAGTGTTCTTTTTGTGAATGTGTATGGACCAAATGTTGACGACCCGGCATTTTTCGCTGATGTTTGGCGCCACATCTCAGGGTTCCCTGACGCGGAGATCATATGGGGAGGGGATTTTAATGTTTGTTTAGATATGGATGTTGACCGGATGGGTAGTGACTGGGCACGGCCTAAACAAGCTGCGGAGACATTACTCGGCTTGATGGATGCAGGATGCCTGAGGGATGTCTGGCGTCTGCAGCACCCGGGGTTGCGGGAGAGTACGTTTGTTTCGTCTGTACACGGGACTTGGTCCCGCCTGGACTTCTGGCTGGCCACGGAAGCTGCATGTTCCTGGGTGGTTGGGGTGCGTCATTTAGCTCGGACACTATCAGACCACTCCCCAGTGCTCTTGGATCTACAGGTCCCAGCATGTGAGAGACCGCCATTCCAGTGGTGACTGCAACCGTCTTCCCTGACGGACTTGGTCTTCAAGGCCACGGTTGGGGAGGCTATTCGCAATTTCTTTCGGGACAATGCTGGCTCAGTCGATAGCACAGGTACCATGTGGGAGGCATTCAAGGTCACTATCAGAGGGGTCTGCATAGGGGCGCAGGCTGGAGTACTATGGGATTTGAGTTGCAGGATTCACAAACTGGCTAATGATATTTCCGCCTTAGAAAGAGCCTATGAGGCGAACCCGTTACCCGAAACATTGTCCAAGATTCGTGAGTTGGTTACGGAGCACAATGAAACTGCTGACCAGGAGATGGTACATAGATCCAGACGTAGTAAGGCCCGATATTATGGTGAGGGAGGTTTACCTAGCCGCTCCCTCGCTCAGAAGTTGGCTGCGCCACGGAGCCAGGAGTATATTACGGAGATGCTAGATGAGGCAGGGGAAGCTCACTATGGTACAGCAGCCATCAGCGAGACCATACTTGACTACTATATGGCCCTTTACAGCAATAGAGACGCAGTGCAGCTGGATGATATCCATTCGTACTTAGATGATGTCGAGCTAGGCTGGCTGGCCCCTGGACATCGGGAATATCTTATTCAACCGTTCGATGAGGAAGATGTAAAGATCGCTATTATGTCCCTCCCCACTTGTAAAGCAGTGGGCCTCGATGGCCTTCCGAGCGAGTTTTATAAGGCTTTCGCGGAAGACTTGGCCCCCAGACTCCTTGAAGTTTACGTGGAGGCATACGACACCGGGCGTCTTCCGCCTTCGTTACGGGAGGCTCTCTTAGTGATGCTTCTGAAACCCGATAAGGCGTCCAATCGCTGCGACTCCTACCAACCACTCTCATTGATTAACATCGATACCAAGATATTGGCAAAAATGATGGCCCTCCGTCTTCAGCCTCTGATCCCCTTGCTGGTGCTACCCGATCAGTCCGGATTTGTGCCTGCGAGATCTACTGTGCACAACTTGCGTACCCTCTTTGCCACTCTTCACTATTTCGACTCTAATTTCCAGGCTGTGGCGGTGCTCCTTGACGCTACCAAAGAGTTCGACTCCCTCTAATGGGAGTATATGTTTAATGTTCTCAGAAGGATGGGTTTCCCCCCGTTCTTTTTGCAATGGATCAGGGTTCTGTACACCGAACCTGCGGCCAGAGTTTGTGTAAATGGCTGGGTGTCCTCGGGGTTTCCCATAGGCGGAGGCACGAGGCAGGGCTGCCCCCTGTCGCCAATGCTATTTGCATTGGCATTGGAGCCGCTGGCCTGCAAACTGCCTCAGCGGCTCTGCGCTTCCGACAACGGCCACTTGTTGTCTCGCTTTATGCGGATGACATGTTGTTATATGTCCGTGAACCCGCGACCTACCTCCAAGAATTGATGCGAGAATACGTCAAGTTTGATGGCTTCTCTAGCTTAGGGATAAACTGGGCCAAGTAGATGGTATTCCCCTTGACGGCGGGTACCTGCGAGTTTGAAATGGACTTTCCCCTGTCCTGGACTCAGGAACCGGTGAAGTACCTAGGGATCTGGTTGCACAGAGACCCTGCTCAGGTAATATCCATGAATTACGGACGCACCATTACACAACTCACTGAAAAGGCGGAGAGGTGGGCTCGCCTGCCGCTCTCACTAGCAGACCGCATAGCGGTGATCAAAATGGTTATATTGCCAAAATTATTATATTTATTTGTGAATATTCCTATCCGCCTGAATATCTCTGCATTTAAGCCATTCCAGTCGGCCCTATTGTCATTCGTCTGGGGGGGCAAAAAACCTCGCTGCAGCTGGGACACCTTAGTACAACCTTTTGAGCGTGGCATTTTGAGGCTCCAGATATGCGCCTCTATTACCTGTGCGCTCAGGCCCAGTTCACGCATTATTGGTTCTTTCCACAATGCTTTCTCCCTCATACTGCGATTGAGGCGGACGCGATACTCCCACTACCACTGGTGGCGGCGGCTCTCTCGGGCGGTAACGGAGGTCCCCGGATAGAAATCAATCCGGTACAGTGTACCGCCTGGGCCTGGCGGACACTGGCGCAACGAGCACAGCTACCCAATCTTTATGCCCCCAAATTGCCAATCGCGGTGCATCCCGGTATATCTGCGGTGCAAGAGCGTTTGGCACGGACCACGTTGCATGCAGCCGGGGTCACGCAAATGGGGGACTTGTATAAACAAGGCCAGTTCCGTTCACTGCCGGACGTGCAGGCGGGCCGGCCACATGGTGCTATGCTGTGCTTCACGTACGTGCGGGTTCGCCAAGCCATCAGGGATGTATATCCTACTTTCCCCACTGAGCCTCAGACATTGCGAGCACTGCAGGCGGTGCTCGCGGGAGAGGATCGTAAGGGACTGATTACTAAACTCTACACTGCATCCCTTCGCGAGCGGGAATCGGAGGCGCATCCCTCATATGATAAATGGAATGCAGCCCTGGGTAATGTGCTGTCCGTGGACCAATGGCACTATTGTTGCAAATTGACTGGGCGACTTACAGCTAACTGCAACCTGCGCATCATACACTTCAAATTTTTACACCAACTTTATTATACCCCTGTGCAATTGCGGAGATTTGGATTGCGAGATACTGCTTGTTGTGTGCGATGTGGGCAGGCAGACGCTGATTTTTTACATCTCTCTTGGCTCTGTACAGGGATAGCTATCTTTTGGTCTAAAGTTGTGAGTGTACTAACGGAAGTTGTATTGGAACGGGTGAGGTGTATACCTGAGTTATGCTTGTTGGGTAATGTGACGTCTTTGAAACCCTGTAACAGCAGGCTGGTTGCCGTGGCTACATTAATGGCTAAGCGAGCTGTGGCGCAATGTTGGGGCGCAAAGGGATTACCCACGGTTCGAAAGTGGATACGTGATTTATCCTACTGTAGGGAACAGTTGGAAATCTATGCGGAAGAGCTGCCTGAATCGTCCCGGCCCAAGGACTTCTGGGCCCCGCTTACATTATATCTAATGAGCCACCCTGATTTATAAGTCGACATGCACTTCCCATTTCGTTGCTAAGGATACCTTATGTAATTGGTCTCGGGCTATTTTATCATTTTTGTGTGTGTGCCTATCAAGAGTCAAGTTGTTTTTGATTTATTAGTCATATTGTTGAAGTGCCAGAGGGGGGGGATTCTTTGTTTGTTCTTCACAAATACTAGTCGTTATTCATTTGTTTCATATATTTGCTAGTGCAAAACTGGAGGAAACACAAAGTCGATAACTACTTGTCTAACACGTCCTGCTTGACGCGGCCGGCCCGAAGCAGTTGTAGGCGGCTTGCTGTGTATATTTCTCCTGCCCATTCTGCTATGCATGAGTTTACCTTGCGCTGCCGTCCCGTCCAGGGATGTAGGCATCACGCTGTGTTCCACACCTTTCGCCTTCAATAAAGGTTTTTGAAATTTCAAAAAAAGAAAAGAAAAGAATACTCCTATTGTATGGGTGCATATGCAGTGCAAATAGTGTAAAGGCAATTGCCTGAAAGTACTGCAATTTCTTACAATTTTATACTGATTCACAGAACACCCAGATGGGTAAATATTATCCTAATTGTATTACCCCATACGTAGTTCTAAGATAAATCTTTCATGGAGGTAAATAGGATTAAAGCACTGGGTTACTATATTGTCAGTTCTGTGCAGCTAAAATAAACTAAAGAAAACTAATGTTAGGAAAAAATGCACAAAAAGGAGTATGTGCAGGATTGGGGCAGGCTATCCTAGACAGGTATATAAGTCTTTGTAAATATTAAAAACATGAGGCTCCTTAGTATCTAGTTCCAATATGAAGTAGGTTTCCAGGGTATGCAATTCTTTTTCCCTATCCCCTCTTCTTTTTCTTATGGGCACATGCACTAGACAGCTGTATGTCAACTCAGTTGGGTCACTGTGATATACTTTCAGAAAAAAGAAGCAGTTCTGTTTGCCCCCTCCCACACTAAGATTCACGATTTAGAATCGGTGCCACACAGATTCATCACCACTTATAACACAGAACTTTGTAAAGTGTGCAGAATTCTACCTAAGCACTGGTATTTGATTACAAATGACCCTATAATTGGGTCTATGGTAATGGATTGCCCTCAAATTACATTTAGGAACGCCAAGTCTATAAGAGACCATTTGGTAAAAAGTGATCTTTAACCTGTACCACCCAGGGGGACATGGTTAACACGCAAAGAGGGTTTCCTAAAATGTACTAAGTGCAAATCTTGTAAAAGCGGCAAAAACTGAACTAAAATATTGACCCCGTTTAGGAAATCTATCCAAATCAAAGGACACTTAACATGCAGAACCTCCTTTGCTGTATATGTGTTGAAATATCCTTGTCTCAAACAATATGTGGGAAGCACTACGCTTCCAGTACATCAGCGTATATTACAACATCTCAGGGCTATTGTAAAGAAAGATCGAAGCTGTCCAGTAGTGCGTCATTTTGAAAAAGTACATCACAGTGACCCAACTGAGTTGACAAACAGCTTTTTAACGCATGTGCCCATAAGAAAAAGAGGAGGGGATAGGGAAAAAGAATTGTGTAGACTGGAAACCTACTTCATATTGGAACTAGATACTAAGGAGCCTCATGTTTTTAATATTGACAAATAATTATATACCTGTCTAGGATAGCCTGCCCCAATCCTGCACATACTCTTTTTGTGCATTTTTTTTCCTTACATTAGTTTTCTTTAGTTTATTTTAGCTCCACAAAATTGACAAATTAGTAACCCATTGCTTTTATCCTTTTTACATCCATGAAAGAATTATGTTAGAACAACTTTTGTGGTAATACAATTAGGATAATATTTACCCAACTGGGTATTCTGTGAATCAGTATAAAATTGTAAGAAATTGCAGTCCTTTCAAAGCACTTGCCTTCAAACTATTACTGCCTCAACTTTCATAATGTCGCCGACGCGGTTGACGAGCGAGCTGCAGCGAGGTTTATACTTACCTGGTGGTACAAGGACACTGTCGAGTGCTCTTTCGATGCTGGGGCATTTTGTTTTACATATATATATATATATCACACGCTCACTTTACACCTCCATGGGAAGCACTCTCGGACGGGTGCTTGTATGCGGCCGTGTACTCCGCAAATTATTATTGCTCCTTTTCCTTTTGTGAAAGAAATTCAGCACTCGCGGGGGCGTTTTGAAGATATTTATTCTTCCAGTATTAACAACAAACGCGTTTCGGCGGTCAGCCTTCTTCGGTGTTACTGGCACATCGGAGCTGACTCTATTTTACATCCTGGTCACTTGTGTATCACAATGGAAAGGGGACTAACGCAATACGCAAAATATAGCGCCATTTTGAAATGTTACACATACATATAAATTTAAATTTGAATTGCGTACACATGATTTATATACAATAAATATTGAATCACACTGTGACAAATTATAATTTCATCAATTAATTGATTAGTTTCGGCTGCTGTTGGATAAAAACAGTCATATGTTTGGCTATCTTGCCGTGGATCGGCTATTATCCCCTCTTGCTGCGTCACGTAAATGTGACCAAAAGGAGGGAACTACATAATTACATTGATTTAACTATATACTCAATAAATATTGAACCACTATATGACATAATGTATCCTATTAATTAAAATACATGCATTAATTACCATTCAAGGTTTTATAAAATTCATCAATCATTCAACATATATTAGCCAATTAGTGCCTTAGTGTACTGTTCTCTTGCCGTGGATCGGCTTAAGTCCCTTATTATTGACCATTGTTATTTACACATATCCTGTGACATAGATAATATGTAAGAGACATATTATAACTGCAACTAATGCCGCTGTGTAACAGCCTAACGATTTTAATTTTTCATTTTTCATTTTTCAATTTAGGAGCCCAAGTGTGACGCCAACTCCTCCCCACTGTTTAATCCTTTTGGGAATTTAGTTCGCAGGTCTATAATATAACGTGACTCTAACCTACGTAGTCTCAGGGTTCTATCGCCCCTCTGATATTGTCCGGGACATGGTCCAGACCATAGTACTGTGCCAGATTTCTATTACTGGAATGTTTATCTGCAAAGTGTCTTGCTACTGGATATGTTACATCTTTTTTAGAGATTGCCGGTAAGTGTTCTTATATCCTTATTTTGAGTGGGTGAATGGTACTACCAATGTATCGTATGATTGATGAATTTTATAAAACCTTGAATGGTAATTAAGGCATGTATTTTAATTAATAGGATACATTATGTCATATAGTGGTTCAATATTTATTGAGTATATAGTTAAATCAATGTAATTATGTAGTTCCCTCCTTTTGGTCACATTTACGTGACGCAGCAAGAGGGGATAATAGCCGATCCACGGCAAGATAGCCAAACATATGACTGTTTTATCCAACAGCAGCCGAAACTAATCAATTAATTGATGAAATTATAATTTGTCACAGTGTGATTCAATATTTATTGTATATAAATCATGTGTACGCAATTCAAATTTAAATTTATATGTATGTGTAACATTTCAAAATGGCGCTATATTTTGCGTATTGCGTTAGTCCCCTTTCCATTGTGATACACAAGTGACCAGGATGTAAAATAGAGTCGCTTCCGGTGTGCCAGTAACACCGAAGAAGGCTGACCGCCGAAACGCGTTTGTTGTTAATACTGGAAGAATAAATATCTTCAAAACGCCCCCGCGAGTGCTGAATTTCTTTCACAAAAGGAAAAGGAGCAATAATATATATATATATATATATATATATATATATATATATATATATATAGAGATAGATATATATATATATATATATATATATATATATATATATATATATAGAGATAGATATATTATCTACTGGTGGTCGCCAGTAGATAGTTATAGTTAGGACCTAGTTTCCATAGGAAAAGCGTTTTTTGTTTTCCCAATAACTTTGGCGCCGGATGACGAATCATCGCGAAAGTTTCAAAACTAATGGGGCGCTCCGGTCAGCTCTTGTCTTGAAAGTTTCGGGGTCATTTGGCAAGCGGGGGCCGAGAAAAAAGGGGCATCCCAAAACGTGTTTTCTCCATGTTAATTCCCATAGGAAACTTTAGACACTGCTGAACGGAATTACACCAAATTTGGCAAAAGGTAGTGCTTGGTTCAGAAAGCACCCTTTTTTTAAATGGTGTAAATCCGTTCAGTAGTTGCAGAGAAAATCAAAAAATAGAGGTCAAAAAATCAATTTCCCATAGGAAACTTTAGACACGGTTACAGCTAAAACCGCTGAACGGAATTACACCAAATTTGGCAAAAAGGTAGTGCTTGGTTCAGAAAGCGCCCTTTTTTTTTAAATGGTGTAAATCCGTTCAGTAGTTCCTGAGAAATTAAAAAAATAAAAGTTTTGATATCTATGGCCGCGGTGGATCCGCGCACCCTCCCGATCACGAGCTTCATGCTAATTGGCTGTCAACACTCCAAACCAGGAAGTGTTGGCAGCCATCTTGTGCCTCGGTAACCGAGGCACAAGAAAACAGAAAAATGAAGGCGCAAAACAAGAAAAGGGGGCAGGGTAGAAACACCCTGACCCCCTAGGCCTGCTCAGGGGGTCCCACAAGGACCCCCAGGGCCCAAAAAAGCAATTTTGTTTTTTAAGAAAACGGAGAAATTCACATAGGATCCGCGAATCCCGCCGTAAAAAAAAAAAACGAAGCGCGGACTCCCGCGCTTCGTTAATATTTAGCCCCAGGGTGGGCCAGGTCCCGGGGGCATGTTCAACATAATTGCGGGGACCGCCACCCCCCGGGGCTTTTGTCAAATATTTGCGGGGGGCACACAGCCCCCCCGCAGCCCCGGGGACTGCCACCCCCCGGGGCTTGTTTTTAAAAAAAGAATTTACCTGTGTGGGGGGGCTCAAGCCCACCCACATGCCCCGGGGACTGCCACCTCCCCGGGGCACTAAATATTTAAATATGGGGGTCCGTTACGGACCCCAGAGCCCTGGGGACCACCACCTCCCTGGGGCTTTGAAAATGTTGGGAGGGGGGCTGCGCGGCCCCCCCTCCTGGAGCCTGTGATGGCCCTGGGGACCGCCACCCCCAGGGCCGGCTCCTGCAGTGTCCCGGGTGCCCACCCCGGGACACTGCTGTTTACTATGGCAGGGCGGAGCCTCGCAGCTCCCATCCTGCCATAGCAAACTTGTTTGGTTTTGAGCGAGAGCAGGGAAACCTGCTCTCGCTTTCAAAATCCAAACCAAATTGCTTTTCCATATGGGGAGCTGCATGTTAGCAGCTCCCTGTGTGGAAAAGCAATGCTGGCTCCCGCAGGAGGCGGGGAGCCGGCGGGACCGTGGGGGCATTGGGGCTCCCCCCACGGTCCCCAACGAATAGGGCCAGCCCCGGGGGATGGGGTCCCCCGGGCTAGAAGTGGCCCAGGAGGGGGGCCACGCGGCCCCGTCCCCCAAATAAAAAATAAAAAAACACGCAAAGGCCGACCCCGGGGATGGGGTCCCCGGGGCCATAAATGGCCTGAGGAGGGGGCCACGCAGCCCCCTCCATAAAAACAAATTTAAAAGTTGGCATGCCCCGGGGGATGGGGTCCCCGGGGCCGGAATTGGCCACGGGAGGGGGGCCCACGCGGCCCCCTTCCCGTTTAGATTTTTTTTTTATTTAAAAAAAGTGATCAGGCCCTGGGGGATGGGGTCCCCAGGGCCCAAAAAGATGATTGCACCCCCCCCCCTGGAAAAACCAAACTTTACTTTTTTTTTAAATATGCTAACGTGGGGTGGCCCATTCCCATGAGGGCCGACCCCCCCCAAAGACATCCCTGTTGTCTACTGGGGTTTCCTAGCCGTGGATCGCAGCAGCGCTGCAATCCACGGCCAGGAAACCCTTTCAGGAAGGCCTCATTTGAAAGGGTAGACTCTCCCCTTTCAAACGAGGCCTCCCTGAAAGCTGGGGAGGCTGTTTTCGGCCTGTTTTCCCCACCGGAGTCAAGAGCGGCCTTACCTGCGGCTGTCCTGGCTCTGGTCGGGAAAACTGTGATGTCAGAGCACTTCACGGCACGCTGACGTCACAGATGGGCGGGAGGGGGCGGGGAGAGACGTGTTAAGCCTTCTGCGTCTCCCCCAGGAAAAAAAAAAATCCTACGGTGCTTTACACCGGAGGATTAAAGGGGCCCCTCCTGGGTGTCAGCCAATGGACGGGCACTGCACCAGGGAGGTAGTGCTTGCGGCCGACGCAAGCACCAAAAGGGTTAATAACCACTGCCTCTTCCATTCTCTAGTAAGTATCATAATTGAGGCTTTCAATAGTTAGTGGCTATTTACTAAACTTATGCGTGTTGCACAAGCCAGTGGAAATCGTGGAAAAGTGACACAAAACATTGCTTCAATTTGCTTACAATTATAAAAGCCAGCACATCCAGCACAAAATTGTGCAGTAATGCACAAGCACCTTCATAACCCTTAATAAATAACACCCTTGGTTTCAGTAGGTGTCAATAAACATCTTGACCCTAATTGAGAAGACTTTTTCTTTCTTTCTTGCTTTAATGCTACATGTTAAAACTCACTCCAATAAATCCAATATTCCTTCATTTATTATAGAACAACACTGAGGGCCTGATTTAGAGCTTAGCAGAAGGAGGTCTGGGTGGCAGAGGACATTGCCACCACAACCCTGATAACCTATCTTCTGACAAATTTAGAGATAACAACGGCCCAATGGTCATCACTGTACGTTGAAAGGAACTTTCATCACTACAAAAAGTGACGGTTTTGACAGCCATTCACCAGACTCTTAAACTTTGTTTATTGTCAGAAACAAACTTCTAATGTGGGAGGAGCTGAAAAGAAAAAAACATTACACCATCTAATTTAAACAAGGTGGGCAGAGTAATCCCCTTCCTCTGATGGCCCCTACTCAACCAGGCGTTTTCCCAATGGGCTGGAAGGGTGGGGCCGGTTTTGGACCGGCGGGGGCCGTTTTTGTTAATGTGGGATGGTTTTACAGCAGTGCTGCAATATTGGCCTCCTGTAACAAAAACAGCAGCAGTTACCAGCAGCAGTATTTCCACCAGTACCCAGCTCGCCCCCCACCCCCAGGCCAGCCCAAGTTAATTGCCAGGGCTGGTTTACATTTCCAGTCCGGCAGTGGCTGTTGGAGGAAGCTTTCCGTTGACAAAGGCAGTGGGACCTCTGTAATTGGAACGCTTATGGTCCACACATCTCTAAATGAGGCGAGCAGACCAAGAGACTGGCAAACAGGGTACTCCATCACATTTACAAAAGAGTACATTGTCCACCAAACTCTAAATCAGGCCATGGCTATCTTTTTACTGGCTACCCATAGTCAATTTATCTTGATAACCGTAGACCTGTCAATTTCAAAATTTTGCATACTGGATGGCAGGTCTCAGGAATCACTAGTAGCAAAATGGAAATCAACAGTATTGTCAACATCCATGATGTGAAGGTATTAAAAACATTGTGGGATGTTGGGTTGTTGGTTAACTGGGAATGTTAGCCCTGGTCAAATAGCAGCCACAGTCCCTGTCAGGGTGAACCACAAAAGTCACTAAATTAACCTGCGCTTAACCCTCTGGTAGCTTTACAGAAAAATCAGCCAGGCTTAACTTAGAGGCAATGTGTAAAATATTTATGCAGCACACAAACAGTAATAAAGTGAAAACACAACACAAGAAAAATCCCACACCAATTTAGAGAAAGAGAGTAAATTTTGATAAATTATTGGACACTAAAACAACAAAAATCCAATCAGTAGAACCAGGGTTAATCATTTTAACATTTTGAGTTAAAAACTATCTCCTAAAAGATAAAAGTGCACACTGCAGACTTCTAGTCATGCAAGACTGGGACAAAGTTGAAAATTTAGGCCGACCGTGATGGAGTGCGAGTGGGGTACAAAAAGTGGTTTGGGCCTGGTTTGAGCTTACCTTCGGACTTAGAAGAAATTTTAAAGAAAAATGTTCTGAGAAGGTAAAGTTCAGTGGGGCAAGGCTTTTTGGAAGTCAAAAATCTACAGTGGGACGAGGATGGAGGCTGTAGCCAACAAGAGTTATTATGAGGTCGGATACCTCATGGATGAAAGTCCGTTGACCAGGATTTGTTGCTCCGAAGAAGAACGTAGAGGGAGCTGTTGCTAAGTCAGGCTGACAGGCAATGCACCTTGGGTGAATAGACAAGTAGGTTGGTCCCGGTCTTCTCTCAGTTCTAAGAGCCATTTTGTAGACAAAAAATGTCTAAGTCCCAGGTTTGGGATTTTGGCTATCTGGGTACCTTTAGCAACACCACAAAGATTCCAGGACTAGAGGGGAACCACTTGGATGTCAGGACTCACTCAGGCTGGGACTAGGTGCAGGTTCAAGATGGTTGGAGCCTTTTCTGTTGCTGTGGCTCTGATCAGGAGGCCAGTCAAATAGTCCTTGAAGACACTCTGGTGGTCCTGGGTTCAACAGCAAAACAGGGCTCAGACAGCAGAGCGGGTCTCTCAGGGATCAAGGTATCCTCCAGGCAGCAAAGCAGTCCTTCCCAGTCAAATAAAACAGTTCTGTCAAGTGCACAGTAGGCCACAACAATGGGAAGTCCTCTGATAGTCTGTCCGCATGTCCAGATAGTGACCTAAAGGGTTTGGTCTGAGAGTCATATTTTTATACCTGGTGCCTCCTCTGAAGTAGAAGAATTTTCTAAAGAATTCTCTGAAGTGCTCGAAGTTTCCTGTTTCCCCTGCCCTGGCTCCAAGCTGGCTGCATGAACAATGCAAGGGTGACAAGTCCTTTGTGTGAAGGCAGAGCACAGCTTATTCACTCGCAAGTGTGGCTGTGCCTAGATATGCCCCCCATCTTGCCAGTTGATGGCTCATCCAGGCACACCTAATCCCTCTATTGTGTGGCTGTGTGGGAGGAATAAACAAAGTGTAACTGCCAACTACACCCAGTAATGTGACCTAGGAACAGGCTGCTGGCACCAAATAGTTAGGGCAGGAAAATGCCAACTTTCTAAAAGGCATTGTTAGACCTGACAGCCTTAGGGTGGTCTTCCCCCAAACTGTTTGCCTGTTTGCCTCATATTTTGCAGATTGTTTGTTATTGGTTTTAGGACTCTGAGCACTTTATCACACTCTAATGAGTGCTAAAGTGCATGTGCTCTCCCCCCTAAATATGGTTTGATTGTTACCTCCACAATAGACACATTCAATTTACTTATAAGTCCGTAGTACAGTGTTACTGCATGTGCCCAGGGCCTGTATTTAAATATTACTAGTGGGACTGCAGCACTGATTGCGCCACCCACCCAAGTAGCCAGTTAAACAAGTCTCAGTCCTGCCATTGCAGAGCCTGGGTGTGCAGTTTGCACTGCCACTTCAACTTAATATTTAAACCCCCTTGCCAAGCCTTAAACTCCCCTTTTATTACATATAAGTCATCCAAAAGGTAGGCCCTATTAGCCCATAGAGCAGGGTGCCATGTAAGTAAAAGGTAGGAGGTGTATTATAAGTTTTACATGTCCTGGCAGTGAACAACTCCCAAAGTCTTTTTTCACTAATGTGAGGCCTACCTCTCTCATAGAATAACATTGGGAAGAGGCAATTCCTGATTGAGAGGGAGTAGATCTGTCATGTTTCATACCCATGGATTTGTAATGATAAATCCTCATTATTGGTAAAGTCGAATTTAACATTACAACTTTAAAAATGCCAATTTTTGAAAGTTGGCATTTTTCTGCTCTCATCCCTTTTGTGCCTGCAGCCTGTCTCTGATCAGTCTGGGGTGGGTAACAGCTGGACTTTGTGTATTCCCTCTAGACAGTCACACACAAAGAGAACTTAGGCGGGACATGATGGCTCTTCCTGGGATGATGGAAGGGAGGAGCTTGGCACAGCTTCACACTTACAACTAAATAGGCTTTGTCTTGTTCACACACAAAGGGCTGCATACTCTCTATAGTGAGTCTGGAGCCAAGGCAGGAAGGGAGGACCTCTGTGCGCTTCAAAGAACCTTCTTTGAAGTCACTCCACTTCAAAGGTACAACTGGGTATAAGTACTGTGTCTCTGACCCCACCAAGACAGTACACTTCTGCACCTGAGCATACCCTGCCAAGAAGGATTGCTGTGCTGCTGAAGGACTGCCACTCTGCTGGACTGTTGCTCTGAAAGAACTGCTTTCTTGCTGTGCTGACCTGCTGCCCTCTTTGCTTGGGTGAGACAAACTGAACATGCCTCCCTTGTCTCCAGAACCCAGAGTGACTCCAAGGGCTTGCTGGCTTGCCTCCTGATCTGAAGTCTCAGGGACATAAAAGACTTCCAACTACCCTGCTATTACACTTGGACCATTGTAAGTGGGCCTAATGTGTGTGCTTCATCGGATCCAACACATCCTCTGCTGCAAGAGCAGAATCGATGCATCACTACTGTTGCATGTGCAGAACTGGTGCATCGCCTTCGGAACCAGCGCTTCACCCTCTAACCAACGCAGTGGATGTATCCCTTTCAGAACCAGCAAATGCCTACGGAACTGATGCAGCACCGCTGTTGCGTGGAGAGCCTTGATGCATTGCATCTCAAAACCAGCGCATCACTCTCAGAATGGAAGATCATCCACTGCCGAAGCATAGTCTATTCATTCCCTTCAGATCCAGCACATCGCCCTGGGAACAGATGCATCTCTGCTGTTACGTGGAGAAAATCAATGCATAACTGTCACAGTGTGGACCGTTAACGATGCACAGCCTTGTCTGCACCTTGCCTCTCATTGTCATTGTCAACACATCAAGGTACGTTGCTGCGAGCCAAACCTTGTCCCTGTATCCAGCTCATGCTCCATCGCGGTCGGCCTGAACCTCTGACTTACTCCCGGTCCAGCATGACCAGATATCCCAAATAGGCACTCATTACTTATAAGCTCTATTTTCACATTTATTCTTTAAGAATTCATATCTCAAGTTCTAATAATTGGATTTTTGACGTGTTGGTCGTGTTTTATTTATAAAATTAAGCCCTATTTTACTAACCTGGTGTTACTGATTGAAGTGCCACACAAATACTTTGTACATTGTTTCTTAAGTAAAGCCTGACTGCACTGTGCCAAGCTACTGGAGGGTGAGCACAGGTTAATTTTGAGGTGTGTTTGTGATGTACTCTTACAGGAATTGTGGTGTCTGTTTGCACAGGGTGCATACCTCTGCCAACCAGAAACTCAAATTCTAATAGGCATTTTCAAAATTGTAACTAAAAATCTGATGTACAATGCACCCTGCATTACGGGCTACCTAGGGCTTACCTTAGGGGTCACCTATGCAATAAAAGGGGTGTTTAAGGCTTGGCAATGGGATTATATTGCCAAGTTTAATTGCCAGTTTAAAACTGCATTCAACCAGCAATGGCAGATCTGGGGCATGTTTCAAGCGGCTACTTAAGTGGGTGGCATAATAAGTGCTGCATCCACACTAGTAGCATTTAATTTACAGGCCCTGGGTGTATTTTATACCACTCTACAAAGGACTTATATGTAAATTAAATATTCCAATCAGTGGTAACCCAATTTTACTATGTTTAAAGTAGACAGTACAAGTAATTTATCACTGGCTAGCATTTGTAAAGTGCACAATGTCCTAGAGACAACAAAAACTAATTTTAGCAAAAAGTGGAAAGTAAAGGCAACACGTTTTGGGGAAGAGCACCCTAAGGCTGATAGGTCTAGCAAACATCAAATATGAACCACCATTCAACTTCAAAATTACCCACAGATCAGAGATGCTGCAACAGTTATTTGAAAAAGAAATTACAGCTATAGCCATTTATTGTCATCAGAAACATTGATTTAAAATCTTTGCAGGTAGGATGCGAAAAATCTGATCGTAAAGATGTCACAATTGAATGTTAAATGTTTTGAAGAAATGGTGACCAGACTTGATAAAATATGAGCTTAAAACACATCCTCAGATTTTAGTTTACAACTTCAAAGCATGGTTAGGGACATCCTTTCAAAGAACATTAGATTTAGAATGGGAGGTGCTTCTTTGAATTGCTTTTCACATGTCTAAATTATGGAGTGACCTTCTAGGACAGTGAAGAATCAAATCTGACTGGCTTCCTTTCAGATGCAATACAATATTTCTTTAAAGTTTCATATTTTCTCACAATATTTGTTTTAGCACTCGGAAGTGTCAGGATCTCACCTGTATTTCCACAGGAACGCCATGAAACTGAAGAATGGTCCGCAACGTCCCTAAACCACCTATCACGCTTATTTTATAAGTAAGCAATAAAAGGTGATCCGGGGAAGAAGGGAAACAAAACAAGGAAAGGAGGGGAAAACAATCCTTCGTCACTATCCAGCAGCGGCAGGAGTGCGTCAAGTGAAACAAAAAGCTGTGAATAAGAAGGAATACACATTAGGCTGTAACAAAGCACACCTTCTTTTCTTCTCTTTGTGTAAGTTCCGCTTTTACCTAAAACATCCCTTCTTCTATCACAGGAAGTAGAGAAGTGTCGTGGTGCCCCAACATCTATGTACTGCTGCAAAGGTAAGACAGTTATATAATATACACGAGAGTATCACCAGAGACTATAATTATAAGTAAGTGCACCTTGCCCTCCTTTTTAATAGACCTTACTTCAAGCTAAACTTCTTGTGGAAATATGTACTTGAACATAACAATTGTTTTCCCCCTTTAGGAGAATCTCTCCAATACTTCCTTTGAGGACTATCCGGACCTTCGAGAGAGTGAGCAACTCTAGGAGAGTTCCGGTCCCCACATCAGGTAAGCAAGAGGAATATAAATTTAAAAAAACGATAGAAAGTAAATGGCAGCGCTTCGGCGCTGTTACCGTAACCACGGTGAGAGAGTGTTCTAAGAGTCCGCCTTGTTGTCTTCTTGTAGGGTTTCCAGGAGCCAGACAGAGGAGCCGGTGCGGTTTGATTGACTAGAAGAAGAAGCGAGCCGCCGGGATCGTCAGACGCGACGCGGAAGTGAGGGAGCGCGACGCACCGGAAGAGGAGTGGGCGAGTACACGAGAGCCGGAATCAACAGACGCGAAGCGCGGTCGCACGGAAGGAGCCGGTATTTATGCTGCCTGCGCATGCGCGACCACCAGCTAGCAGCCATGATTTTAGTTCAGGGGCCCCCGGACCGGCAAGCGTGACAGTACACCCCCCCCCCCACAGCACCCACTACCGGTTTGGGTTTGTCGGGATGCAGTCTATGAAAAGCTCGCAATAAGCGAGGGGCGTGTACCTGACTAGCAGGTTCCCAGGTGCGTTCTTCGATACCATATCCTTTCCAATGTATAAGATACTGGAGTCTGCTTCTCACCCTCCGTGAATCGATGATAGCTTCAACTTCGTATTCAGGTTCATCGTCCACCATGACAGGACCAGGAACAGCAGGAATTTGTGTCCCTGGGATCACAGGTTTCAAGAGGGACACGTGGAAGACCGGGTGACACTTTAGGGAGTCAGGAAGGTCCAGCTTCATTGCCACTGGGTTTATTACCTTGCAGATCTTATAAGGCCCTATGTACTTAGGCTTAAATTTACAAGACCCTCTCAGTGTTAGGTTCTTTGATGACAGCCACACCTCGTCCCCTTGCTTGTAAGCTGGTTCTAAGCTTCTATGAGCATCCGCCCCTTTCTTATAGCTAGCTTTAGCCTTGTCGAGGTTTACTAGTGTGGACTTGTGAATATCCTGTATATTCTGCACCATATCAACCGCTGCCGGTATGGAACAGGAAGAAAGCTGGGGAACAGGTAGGAGTCTGGGATGATAACCGTATGTGCAATATAAGGGTGTATGTGTCGTGGAAAAGTGATAGCTATTATTGTAGGACAGTTCAGCTAGCCATACTAATTCATCCCATTCCTCAAGAGAGTGCAAGACCTGGCACCTGATGTATTGTTCGAAACACTGATTCACCCTCTCTGTCTGCCCATCTGTTTGTGGGTGATGACTGGACGACAGACGCACGTCTATGTGTAAGAGGGTACACAACCCTGCCCAAAATCTCGAAATAAACTGAGCCCCTCTATCGGATACCAGGACTGATGGGAGCCCATGTAAGCGCACCACCTGTTGAAGAAATATTGAGGCCAATAATCGTGAGGAGGGAAGCCCTGTCATTGGGATGAAGTGTGCCGTCTTTGTGAACAAATCCACTACCACCAGAAGGGTAGTGTTTCCTTTCTTTGTGCGTGGCAATTCTACTATGAAGTCGAGGGAGACTGTATGCCAGGGACAAGGGGGGGTAGGTAATGGTTGTAAGAGTCCTGCCGGTCTTTGATGAGAGGCTTTCCCCTGAGCACATACATGACATGTTTGAATAAACTGTTTTGTGTCCCTTCCCATTGTTGGCCACCAAAAAGACCTCTTTAAGGAGTCCATGGTTTTCTTGTATCCCGGGTGCCCAGCGAGAGGATGTGTGTGACACCATTCTAAGGCCTGTAATCTCAGGTTTTGAGAGGGGAGTACTAACCCGCCTTGTACATACGCCAATTCATGCTCTATGGTAACCTCCTGTGTACTCACTGCTTCTTCCATTACTGGGGATTTCTGTGCTTCTTGGACCTGCTTTACAAAATCTACATCAGAACACAGAACTCCTCTTATCCGATCTCGGGGGATGATAGAGGGTGGTTCTTCTAAGACTGGTATAGGTTCGTAACCTAAACGAGATAGAGCGTCTGCTTTACCATTTTTTTTTCCAGCCTGAAATTGTATAACAAAGTCATAGTCACTAAAAAACTGAGTCCATCTCAACTGCCTCATGGATAACGCTCTCGCAGACTTCAGGAATTGCAAATTGCGATGATCTGTTAGAACTGTGATAGTGTGATTTGCTCCCAATAGGTACTGCCTCCACTCTTCAAAGACCTTTTTTATTGCTAGTAGTTCTTTGTCCCCTATGGAATAGTTAATCTCCGCAGACGTCAGCTTTCTGGAGTAATACGCCACTGGGTGAAGGACTCCTGTGGTGCGATCTACCTGATACAGAACCCCCCCAACTGCCACTTGGGACGCATCTGCCTCAACCACGTAGGGGATAGAGGGATCGGGATGACTTAGAATCGGGACCTGTGTGAATGCTTTCTTTAGTCTGTTAAACGCTTCTTCTGCTTCAAGCGTCCAGTGAAAGACCTTCCCTTTTCTCAGTAACTTGGTGATAGGAGAAGCGAGGTCGGAGAAATTACATATAAATCGCCTGTAGAAGTTGGCAAAGCCAAGAAAACTCTGTGTCTCTTTCAAAGTCTGTGGGGCCTGCCAACGATGGATTGCTTCTACCATGTGTGGATCCATGCTAAGTCCCTTTGGAGAAATAATGAACCAACTTGTTGTACTTGGAACTGGCATTTCTCCAATTTACAGTACAGATGGTTCTCCTGTAATCTTTCTAATACTCTCTTTACGTGTATCTTGTGTTCCTGCAAGGACGGGGAAAATATTAAGAGGTCGTCGATATAGGCTATGACATATTTATCAAGCATGTCTTTCAGAACCTCATTAATAAAAAACTGAAAAGTCGAATGGGCATTACAGAGCCCAAAAGGCATCACCAGGTACTAATATAAACCGTATTTGGTGCAGAAAGCCGTCTTCCATTCATCTCCCTCCTTGACGCGCACCAGATGGTAGGCACCACGTAAATCTAGTTTGGTGAACACATGTGCGTCCTTGATCTGATCAAGGAGGGAGGAGATCAACGGCAACGGGTATCTGTTTTTAATGGTGATTGCATTAAGGGCTCTGTAATCTATACAACATCTAAGACCCCCTTCCCTCTTAGGTATGAAAAAAAGAGAGGATGATGCAGGGGATCTAGAAGGACGAATAAAGCCAATTCTCAACATTTCATCCAAGTAGTCTCGCAGATACACATTCTCTTTTTCTGTTAAAGAATACACTCTACTACAGGGTATGCGAGCACCAGGCTGCAGATCAATCCTGCAGTCGTAGACTCGATGCAGAGGAAGGCTCGTGGCCTGCTCTGCGTCAAACACTACTTTGTAATCTTGATAAACTGTAGGTAGTGTGCTGTCATCAGTACTGGCTAGAGAAACACTGCTCATAGGGCTTTCTGCAGCCGGAATAACATGGTCTCTACAGGAGTCATGATTGAAGGTGATAGTCATAGCTTTCCAGTCGATTAAAGGACGATGCCGGCTTAGCCATGGTATCCCTAAAATGGCGGGGAATTGAGGAGACTGTATGAGATCAAAAGCTATGTTTTCATGATGTTTCTGCTCAATAACCAAGAACACCTCAATGGTGGAATGTGTGATGGGCCCAGATTTTAGTGTACTACCATCGATAGTCGTGACCTCTTCCCAAATTGGCTTAGATACATGGGGAATTTTCCACTTTTGCGCCCACTGGGCGTCCATAAAATTTCCTGAAGCACCAGAATCTATCATTACTTGCACTTCCACCGCATGCTGTTCCCATACTATGCGAGAGGTAAGCAGGAAATGATGAGACTGGCTTAACGGTATGTCTAGGGATGAGACAATCAATCCTGAACTACCCGAAGTCTCTGTCTCGGAAGACTACAGGCTTGCTAGTTTTCCGAACGTCTTTGTTTCGGTTTGACGGGACACTCCCTCAGAAAATGGCCCTGCTTACCACAATATAGGCATAATCGTTTTTCACGCCTTCTTTGTCTCTCTTCATCGGAGAGAGGACCTCTTATACTCCCTATTTGCATGGGCTCAGGTTCCTCCATCGTCTTTTCGGGCTCTGGTTTCCTTTCGCGATAAGACACCCATCTGGCCTCTGACCTGCCCCTCTCTCTTTTCCTTTCACTGATTCGGTGGTCCAACTTAACCACCAAATCAATAAGAGCAGTGCAAGATTCGGGACGGTCTACCACCTGGGCAAGGGCATCCTTTAGGTCGTCCCTTAGCCCCTTGTAAAACAAAGCACTACGCTTTTCTTCGGGCCACCCTGCTTCTGATACTAGTCTATGAAATGTGGATATGTAAGTTGTTAAGTCCTTAGTGCCTTGCTTCAGGGTCAGTAGTTCAGTGTCAGCTGAGTGAGTGAACGTGTGTCTATCAAAAAGCTTTCTGAGTTCCTGTTTGAATGCGTTATAGTTCTGTAACAAAGGATCGTTCCTTTCTATTAATGGTATTGTCCAATTAGCCGCAGACCCCCCAAGATATGATATGACAAAGACCACCTTTGCTTGGTCAGTAGGGAAGCAGTTGGCCTTACACTTGAAATGAAGCTGGCACTGGCTAATGAAAGCTGCGAATCTAGTGGTATCCCCTAAAAAACGTTCAGGGGGTGCCAAAGGAATGGACTGAGGGGCTGTCACCTGTATCACAGGATTATGGACGCTAGTACTCGGTGTCTCTCGCCTGGTTTCAGGTCTTCATTCTTGCTGTAACTCATCCAACCTAGTGGACAGGGCTTGAGTTTCAGCCTGCAAACTCCCCAACATGTGGGCTAAATCAGCCAATGTCACCTGACTGAGTTCCATGGCGTTCGGGTAGAAAGAAAGGCTATTTTTTTTTTTTTAGGCTTCGCGTTCTGTCAGGATCTCACCTGTATTTCCACAGGAACGCCATGAAACTGAAGAATGGTCCACAACGTCCCTAAACCACCTATCACGCTTATTTTATAAGTAAGCAATAAAAGGTGATCCGGGGAAGAAGGGAAACAAAACAAGGAAAGGAGGGGAAAACAATCCTTCGTCACTATCCAGCAGCGGCAGGAGTGCGTCAAGTGAAACAAAAAGCTGTGAATAAGAAGGAATACACATTAGGCTGTAACAAAGAACACCTTCTTTTCTACTCTTTGTGTAAGTTCCGCTTTTACCTAAAACATCCCTTCTTCTATCACATGAAGTAGAGAATTGTCGTGGTGCCCCAACATCTATGTACTGCAGCAAAGGTAAAACAGTTATATAATATACACGAGAGTATCACCAGAGACTATAATTTTAAGTAAGTGCACTCTTGCCCACCTTTTTAATAGACCTTACTTCAAGCTAAACTTCTTGTGGAAATATGTACTTGAACATAACAATTGTTTTCCCCTTTATGAGAATCTCTCCAATACTTCCTTTGAGGACTATCCGGACCTTCGAGAGAGTGAGCAACTGTAGGAGAGTTCCGGTCCCCACATCAGGTAAGCGAGAGGAATATAAATTAAAAAAAACGATAGAAAGTAAATGGCAGCGCTTCGGCGCTGTTACCGTAACCACGGTGAGAGAGTGTTCTAAGAGTCCGCCTTGTTGTCTCCTTGTAGGGTTTCCAGGAGCCACACAGAGGAGCCGGTGCGGTTTGATTGACTAGAAGAGAGGATATCCGGAATCCAGGCGGGGAAGGAGCAGGTAAGAGATTTGATCTCTTTTGTAGTGCAGGAGTATCCAGGAGCCAGGCAGGAGCGGAGTCAAAGAAGAAGCGAGCCGCCGGGATCGTCAGACGGGACGCGGAAGTGAGGGAGCGCGACGCACCGGAAGAGGAGTGGGCGAGTACACGAGAGCCGGAATCAACAGACGCGAAGCGCGGTCGCACGGAAGGAGCCGGTATTTACGCTGCCTGCGCATGCGCGACCACCAGCTAGCAGCCATGATTGTAGTTCAGGGGCCCCCGGACCGGCAAGCGTGACAGGAAGTGCCCCACAGTTTGTAATGGTACATAAGTACAAAGATGATTATGATATCCAGAAGGCATTTAGCAGCGAAGGCAGAAGATCAGAATACATTCTACCTGAAAGAGTGTAAAGATTAGCTATTTGCCTAAATATGCACAGGTCTCCCCAATATGCTTTACTGAGAGAATGCTATCCATTGATAGCAATCAGATTGGCTTTTGAAAGATCATTTTAGAAGGCCAACTGCAACACCAACAATGTGATGGATGGAATACTTGAACTAATCTCAGCCACTGGCAATTGCTCGGGCAGCATCCTAATTCGTCGTTTTTCACCCACCATGCCACACTCACCCATATGCAAATCAGTCTTGATCCTGCTCCAGTGGAAACAGTCCAGCCCAAACTGACAAACCAGGTCCTCCCTGAACTGGAACACGGGCAACACCAGGACTGCTTTTGCCCTTTTTATGGGCTTCTCAGCAGGGTATAGCTTGGTTCCAGTGACACAATGTGCACGGGACACAAGTCTGAGCACATCTGTCCCACTGAGGACAACAAACTAAAGTAGCAGTGATGGATAGAATGCTTAAATTATTCTCAGCCACTGGTAATTATAGCTGGGTCGCATTCCAGTCCATTGGTGTTTTGCACACCATGCCACATTAGTTTTGACCCAGCTATATGCAAATCAGTCTTGACCCTGCTCCAATGGGAACAGTCTAGCCGAAACTGCCAAACCTGGTCCTTCCTGAACCAGAACTCAAGCAGCCCAGAACCAGTTTCGCCCTTGTTATGGTCTCATCAGATGAGTATAGCTTGTTTCCAGTGACACAATGTGCACGGGACCCATGTTTGGGCATACCCATCCCACTTAGAGTGACATCCTAAATATACAAAAAATGATGGATGTACTACTTGAATTAATATCAGCAACTGGTTATTATGGGGGGCCGCATCCCAGTACATTGGTATCATGCCACCTCAGTTTGGACCCATCCAAATGCAAATGGAGCATGGGGAGCATGGGGTCCTAATTAAATAAATCTGTTTATGGTATCAATCTTATCAGCTTTTTTGGAGAAACAGTCTTGGTGCCTATTGGGCCTGTGTTCGATTAGACCTTTTTCATAGATGAAATTAATAAGCACCTGTAAATCAAAATCAACTTAATCATCACAGTCTTAATATCTCTCAAGGGAATCAATGATGAGATTTGGTGTGAGTTTAAAGGGTTTTATTCAAATCTTTTAGTGAGTATTTCTTTGTTAGTCATCATTAAGTAATCAGTGCATCAGTAATACAGAACAAATGCGCCTTGAGACCCTCAGGGGTGAGTAGCTGCGCTATACAAGCCTCTGATTGATTGATTGAATGCATAAAGCATGTTCCATGCAAGCAAATCCCAATTCTAAGTCTAGAATGAAGAGAGAAAAGTATTGTTTAGAACCCATAAAGAGTTCCAAATTGAGAGGTGTAAGCATAAAGCTTTAAGCAATTAAAATAGTACTTCTCATGAATAGAAGATAAAACATTCAGTGGAGTCTCGGAAATATAGCACAGAAACTGGCAAGGGGAAATTAATGGGTCTCAGTAAATAGCTCCGCAAGGAGTTTGGAAAGATCTGCTCAGCGCACAGAGCTTCGCAGAGTAGAGAGGCTAGGCCTTCCAAGGGAAGCTCTACTCTAGTCAAGTCAAGGAACCCCTCGCTAATATAACATTTTGATATCTACAACTAAAGCAAATGTTGCAGTAGTCCATCTTCTCCATCAATCAGCACCACAATGTCTTGATGGGAATGGAAAGCTTCCACCTTCTAAGCAGTTTCAAAAGAAAAGACTGTTATTAACTGTTAAACAAAACATTTTTATTAACATTGTGGTTAGGTTCCCACTGGTTTATTACATTTGAAGCAAAACAGTTCATGGTTAGGTCTGTCATTCCACAAATGAAATCATCCCTTTCTCACATATTCTAACTTATGAATCTTATTCATGAAGAAACATTTAAATACAATTTTAACTACATTATTTAGTACACTATTGTATTCTATGAATATGTATCTATGGGAAGGTCGAGAACTACATTTCTCTCCATTAAGTCATGTGATGGAGCGCAACGTTGCTCTTTTGTTTGTAGGGGTGCATTAGGACCATGGTTAGTCCACATCCACCTATAATCTATTGTTGTGTTAACATTAAGGTATTAGAACGTGAATTGTAGTAACATGTAAGTGGAGTGTTAGAGACTTTCTTCATGTAATCAAAGAATGAATATAGTAAATGTACGTGTTTAGATGAGTAATATGTGTGAAGAGTATTCATGGCTAATGAATTTTTCATATGAAGGCTCATATAGTGTGTGCATATTAATGACTCGTATATGTTTTAAATGTGGGCACTGTTCTTATGTTAGGTAAACTTGAGAGGCCTAAATTTTGTTTCTCCCTGTTTGCTCTAAGTGAAACTGTTTATTGAAGTTTATGAGTCTGTGGAATATTTTTCCTTTCACGTCTCTGTTGCAGTTGCAAGAATTCGTCCTTAATAGTTAGAATAACGTCTTTGTTTCAGGAGTTAGTCAGACATAGGGAGGAGAGGATGCCTTTGAACAAGCAGAGCTGATAATAAAGGAGGATGTCTTCCATGTCTGGAAGCCCTGGGAACCAAGGTCATCGAGCAAGAGCCTAGACGTACTATTGCTTCATGGAAAATGACCTACCAGAAGGTGTTCAACTGGATGAAATAGTCATGTGATGTATTTGTGGGTGTGATTTTCGACGTTTGTATTAAGCCTAGGGACAGAGCCCGGGGGACTTCGGCCTGACCAGAAGAGGGAAGAGCATCTTAGAATGAGCGCTGAAGCTTTACACTTTATGACCCATTTATCGTGAGTGTGCTTCTTATGAAGTCTTCACGTGCTGACACCTTTCTGCAGCTTGCCTGGGAAATGCTAAGTAGGGATGTCACGATAGAGGTAGTGTAGGGACAGATAGTGTCTTGTCTATTATTCCTTTATGAAGAAGACCCTGGATGTGGTTTCTATGATCATTTGTGTCTTAATATTGGAAATGGTAATCCTGTGCATGTTGCACCGCTTAAATTTAATTCGTAGATTTGGTTTTGTATTAGTACCCATGTATCTTTATACTCTCGCTTTGAGGTGTTTATATGTCCAACTATTTCTGGCTTTATAATAAATATATGCAAATTTGGATTAGGAGATTGTGGTCCTTTGGGATCTTGGGAAATGGTAAAGTTATTGGCTAATGATTTTCCTCCCCTCCACACTTGCAAAGCAGGCAACAAGATCATCAGCCAGAGGTTCCAGAGTAAGTCTAGAACATGGAACCCGGCTCCATCAGCTGCAGAGGATGGTTGCCTCTTAAAGTGAAGGGAGAATCCAGGAAAATCTAGGATAGACTTAGATCCAATAAGCCCCAAAATAAAGCCCAGTGATTGACAGCGGAGAATGACGGGCTTTGACGGAGACCAGTGAAGATTGATGGTGCGGCAAAGACATTGGTGAACGGTGGCGTGAGTATGACAGGGATGAGTGTGTTAGATTGCGGTGATTTGTTTGTGTGATGTCTTGCGGAGTTGTGATGACAGTCGAGTGAATGTGGTTTATCGGGCTGAACGCGCGCAGTCCATGAGGTTTTGGTTTGGTTTTGGTTTATCGGGCTCAAGAGTAGCCTAAGATCCCGGGATAGGTTTGTGGTGTAGAAGACACCACTTTGTCGTAATTGTTTGGCCATTGGTTTGTTGGGAAGTCGTGGAGCGCTATCGACAACCCACTTGTGACAGGGATTTTTGTGTGAATAGACTTGTTAGAATCGTGTGTGGAAAGCCCACATGCGCAGCTCGTGGGTCAAGGGATGTGAATGAGTGAATTCTATCGATCTTTTAGTAAGGCCGACGATTACTTGATTTTGGTTTAATGTGACTGTTGGTCATTTGGAAGCTAGACAGTTACTTGGTTCTATGAGTGGGAGAGTGAATGCGTAAGGTGAAATTGTGAAGGAGGGTGAACCGCTGTGAAGGAGGAAAAGGTGACATCAGGGTCTGCCACACTGCAACAGGTTGGTTGGTGTACCGCCGCACTGGGATTGGTGGGTTGTTATTAAGAAGCAGAAAGTAAGAAAATTGCTAGCGAAAAGTTTTAGATCAAAAATGCGGTGCTTTAGGGTATTACGAGATTTGTGTAAGGAAGATACAGGTGCAGTAACTTGAGTGGGTGAAGAGGCACTGCAGGAGGATACTCCAGCACACTATATGGCAACGAATGTAGGTCTCCACACTATAGTCTGGCTTCGAAATTGGCACAAGATGACTGAGAAGGAAGAAGATTTGGCTATTACGCGTTATGGGTCGTTTCGATTGGACATGTTATATCAGTTGAGGGGAGTGATGTCTTAATTGCGACCTCCACCTAGGGTGACACAATTTGAGGCATTGGATGCTTGGATGTGAGCAGCTCATGCGAAGAGCAGGGAAAAATCTCAGGGTAAAATGAAAAGAGCCATGAAGGCATATCAGGATGCACGATAGGACGCACAGTTGAAGAGGTGGAGAGTGGATACCATTGAGGGGGAAAGGTTGTACCCCTTATTGGTGAAGAAACCAGACACTCAAAATAGAAATAGAGAGGTGGAAGTAATATTGATGACAGTCTGTTAGACAAATTATTAGAAGATCGCCCCCCACCTTATAACCCACAGTCAGAAGAGGGACTGCGAGAATTGACAAGTGTAGAGAGCATGGAAAGAACAGAGGTGTCGCCGACAGGTCTTAATGCAAGAGTAGTGGGAAGGATGTCAGTTGGGACAGAAAGAGCAGGGATGCCAGGGCTTGGAGGATCTGAGACTAGTGGATCTAGTGATGCTATACGGTTACTGGAAGCTCTTACAGTACCGGTCACCATTGGGCCTGTGTTCTCTGTATTTGATCCAAATCAGGGGGAAAGAAGCAGCCAGCAACAGACAGGATTAGGAGAGCTTCTGGAGTTCAGCACATCTCACAGTATACAGGGTCAGCAGATCGGCAGAGGAATCAGAGTTGTGAAAGAGAAAGACAGACTAGTGTGCCGAGTCAGGGATGATTAAGGCTGCAATAAAAGCAAAATTGTTAGATGTGGTGAAATTGAAGCCAGAAGTGGATAAAATAATTGATGGGAACTTGCCTTTGGAAAGGATAGAATTGTATGAGCAGGCTGAGTTGTTGTTTGTGGCAAAGGAAATTACCCGTAAGGCAAGGCGGACACATGAGAGGTTGACTGAACTGGTTCAGAGGTAAAATGTGGACTTGACCAAAACTAAAATGTTGCAGGGAAATCATAGGTTAAATTATAGTGATCAGGAATTGGAGAAAAGGATAATGGGATTGAAAACACATATCTGAGAGTTGGTCATAGGAATACGCGCATGGATCTTGCTTGACAAGTGGGATGAGAGGTGGTCTAAGAAAAAGAGTGTCAAGAAAGGGATGGGAGATATGCCACCTCCAGGAGGGGGGACCGCAGGATTGGAGGCTTAACCATTGCGAGAGTTGCCAAGCAAGGGTTATGTGCTTGTGCCTTGGATTAGGGGTGATTTAGCCACGTTCACTAATGATTTTCCTTGGCTGAGGGAGAAACCTGCTGAATGGTACAAACAAGTTGACCGCTTTGTAAAAAATTTCAAAAGTGCTATGGATTGACTTGAATACTCTGTTTGATATTGTGGTCCCGAGTGATTTATTGTTGGTGTGTAAAATTGCTGTTGATTGGCTTTCTGTAGAACTGGATAGGGATCCTATGACACATGGTCCTTCCCCTGAAGTCATGTGGTTGAAGATTAAGGTTGCCCCGGGCTGCCCTCCTCCTCCTTGCATCGCTCTCCTGCAAACCCCTATGTCGGACATACGTCTTGCGAGAACTGTGCATGCACGTGCGCATGCGCAGTTTTCGCAAGACGTACGTCCGACGTAGGGGGTTTGCAGGAGAAAGACCATGGCGAGGAGGAGGAGGGCAGCCCGGAGACGCGATAGTAGAGGTAAGTGTGTTTTTTTTCTTTTTTAATTCTTTTTAAAACTTTTATTATTAGGGGGGTGGAGGTGGGGAGACTATTTTTAGCAGGGGGGGGCTGGCTAACTACGCTCTGCTGCGGAGTCAGAGTTTTGCCTAAACTCTGCGTTCTCAGTGGAGCGCGGAGTAGGCAAAACTCCGCACACTCCACTGGCAGAGTGGAGTTCTCTGCCCGCCCTTAATTACAAGTATTATTTTTCAAACTATGATGTAGTGCTTTCAGAGGTGCCAGCTTACAGATATCTGAATACGTATGATTATTACAAACAGGAAGAAAGAATGGCAAAATATTTTGTACCTACTGTTACATTAGATACAGCTTACGTGCATAGGCACAATCTGACCTGCATGCTAACTGATATAGAAAAGACATTTGTAGATCAGATAGAAGATCGACATAGGCAATCATTATTTAGGCCTAACAGTAGAGATGTAAAGGTTGAATAGACTAAGGAGGACCTGGATGTGGTTTCTATGATCATTTGTGTCTTAATATTGGAAATGGTTATCCTGTGCATGTTGCACCGCTTAAATTTTATTCGTACCCATGTATCTTTACACTCTTGTTTTGAGGTGTTTATATGTCCAACTATTTCTGGCTTTATAATAAATATATACAAATTTGGATTAGGAGATTGTGGTCCTTTGAGATCTTGGGAAATGGTAAAGTAATTGGCTAATGATTTTCTTCCCCTCCACACTTGCAAAGCAGACAACAAGACCATCAGCCAGAGGTTCCAGAGTAAGTCTAGAACATGGAACCCGGCTCCATCACGTTAACTGAGGAGATTTGTACCATTGAACTATCCACATCTTCACATTTCTGAGATTAATGAAATAAGGTCATTGGAAAGGAAAGAATATAGCATTAAGAAGCATTTTTAACTTGATAGGTGTAGCTATGGAAGGCTAGTGCTCCCATTGGCCTTTTAAAATGTGGCTTTTCATTTTTAGCCCTACACGTTATTTCTACACGTTAATTGCATTTTATTTATTAAAAATGCTCTATCACAAATCAGTCTTGGCCCTCCTCCAACAGGAACAGTCCAGCCAGAACTGCTAAGCCAGGTCCTCCCTGACCTCGAAAACAAGCAACCCAGGATCGTTTTTTTCCTTGTTATGGGCTCAGCAGATGGGTTTATATATGGCTCGTAATGTGGGCCATAATGTCAACACAACAACTAATCTTTCTTTAGGGCGGTGATGAGGACTAGAACATTAAATAACAAAGGAGAAGAAGGGTGACTGTGCCACTCGAAGATATAGCTAGTCAGTCTCAGACTGTCTATAAATTAACTGAAGTCCAGTGTGGAAACATTACAGCACAGTATCTGTGTACTGTACCACTGATGAAAGTTCTCGAATGCTACTTCATCATAATTTATAGTGACTGCCAAAGCATGTGGAGCAGCTAATTTGCAAAGGCTTTTCTAAGTTTCTGAAGTAGTACTTTGTGGTACTACTTCAAGGATTCATAAATGCCCCTCTGAATTAACCCACTAATTTGTAAGGTACCCTTGAATAAATATTTCAGATTTAGTCGCTTCCTTTTAAATGATCACTTTTAGACCCAGATGAAAAACAATGTTCCTCTGTGTTCCAACCTATGGGGCTAGTTCATAAAGGTATTTACGAGCATGTGAAGCAGTACTACAATAGTGCCAATTCTCTTCAACATAAATGGCATTGTGCATTAGCCCCACAGCTATTTTGTCATAACCTGTTCTGTCATGTCTTCTGACTGAACGTTGTTCATTAAAAGGCTAGAATGGATAAAAGAAATGTATATGCTCGGGTTATTTCAGAAAACGCTCGGATATGTAGAAGAAATGTGATCTAATTAAATCCTTTTTTATGAATTTTAATTGCCTCCTTCAAGACAGTCTCCCTGTCTTAGAATCTCAAGCCTGAAGGAAAAACATATGGATGACACGTGCATGTCTGATTATGTCAATTCCATTTAACACTTGGTGTAATGTCTATTGATACATCGAGCTATGGGAGAGAGGAAACGTGATGTTATGCTAACACCTTTTCCAACTATATGTCAATCTTTATTTTTAAATATTTAACATTTTATCGCATGTTACTTAACTCATGTTCTACTTCACTTTTCACTAAATATTAATTTCAAGTGTTTAGTTAGTGAGACTATTGCTCGAAATAGCTTAGCAGATATAAATGCCAAATATTCTTGGCCCACATCGCTTTTTCTCACTATACTTTCTTCTGTGAGATTTTATTTTTTACTTCAAAAACTTTCTCACTTTGCAGAAATTGACATTTAAAAAACTTCTTGAAGTTAGTACAAGTGACTTCGTTTACTCCTAGGTCCAAGGAATATCTCAGTTTCAGATTCCCCAAAACACCAACTTACAACCTGTATAAGGCTCCTACAGCCTGCTTTTCAGCAACCAAACCTATTTTAAAAAACACCCTGGGGCATATTACTAAGGGCCTTATCGCCGCTTTAGCGGCACTTTTTGCCGCTAAAGCGGCGATTGTTTTTCCGCCCTATTAGCAAGCTGTCGCTAACAGCTGTTAGCGACAGCTTTTAGGTGATAGCGACCGGGTTGGGTGCCACTTTGCATGCCAGCGATATTTATCGCTAATGACATGCAAAGTAGGCGTTCCCAACCTGGCAGCGAATGGAAGCAGTCGCTAACATCGCTATCGCCTATTAGGGAGGCCAGCGAGGCGATAAAGAAACCAGTGCTAAACACGATTAGCGCTTGTTTTTTTACACCTGGTCCAAACCTGACTTAGCCATGTAATCCAATGGGAGGTGGATTACATGGCTAAATCCCCCTTGCCCTATCAGCAAGCTATCGCCGGTCACAGTGCGATTATCGCTGGATTTCCAGCGATAATCGCACTGTTTTCCAGCGACAGCAGGGGTTTCTATCGCATTGGAGATAATCGTTGCTGATAGCACGCTATCTCCGCGATAGAAACCGGCGATAGCCGGCGATAATTATCCTAGCGCTAAGTGCGCTTAGCGATAATTATCGCCGGTTATTGCTAATAGGCCCCAGGAATTTTTGTTTCAGTCATAGTTAAGGTCTCATGGAGGGCATGTTGTTTTCTAGACTTTAAGATGTGCTACATTTTTCTTCATAATTATCCTGTTGATTAGTTATGATATGTTTATATTTGTTGTTTTATCTAGCAAGGGGGTACCCTGTGCAGGATGGTGGTCTTCTCAGAGTCACTCTTTTGTTTCTTTCATTATTTTTAAGGTATTTTCATTCAATTCTAAAAGAAGCAGCAACTACTACACAATATAAAAGAACAGACTACATGTGTTCTATAGAACCCAGTCATCATTTATTTTGACCTGTGATGCAAAACTGGCCGCCCAGCCCTGCTTGACTCGCTGAGTTAACTTAGTTGTTGTTTCATTTAAAAGCAACAACACTTTAATAACATTTTACATATATGTAGATATATTTACAATAAAAAATATGCCTAAACAATAGAAACCACATACTATGATAAAGTATTTAAATGCTTTACAAAATACAGAAGCAGAAATTGACACACTAATAGTGTACAATATACTTCTTGTGACCACTAGTAACAAATTATGTGTTTTTTTAACAATGGGGATCATAATTATTCCTTCACAAATAGTGCATTGTGTCTGTTTTCAAGCTGATTCTAATCTCTGGCAATATGATATGTTATGCAGATTTGTAGAGCACACTATCACCTGGGAGTGAATACTGGCGCTGAGCTGGAGAGAGCCTAGTTAAACTTAGGACCTGGATGGGGTACTTGAAAAAACAGGTTTTCAGCTTCTCTTGGATTTCAAGTAGTGTGGAGGAGCCTCTAATGTCTAGTTCTGAGGTGAAGGGCGAGAGGCGGATTCTGCCTGTGAGGAAGGAGGCGATCCACTTGAGGGCATCTCCTTGGATTCTGATCTTGTGAAACCTTTGGATCAGGGTGTGGTGTGATACTGTGTTGAATACTGCTGAGAGGTCGAGGAGAATCAGGGTCACAATTTTAACTTGGTCGAGGATAGATCTGATGTCGTCTGTGGCTGCAATCAGGGCAGTTTCAGTGCTGTGGTTGGTGCGGAATCCAGATTGGTATGTGCCCAGCAGATTGTGGTCCTCCAGGTGTTTTGTAAGTTGGTGGTTGATGGCCTTTAGCTGAGAAGGGGAGCAGAGATTAATTAAAACACACTGGTGCACGGCATACCCTCTAAATATTTAGGGGCTGATTATGATGGCGGGTGGATCACTATTGCCGCCATCTCTACCCTATTTACCCCCCGCCATATTACAATGGCAGGGGTACCGCGGCGGACGCAAAGTGCGTCCGCCGCTTTTCCGCCGGTCGGCAATCGTTCGGATTGCCGGCCGGGTGGAATTGGGGCCTGATATGGTGGCGGTGCATCCATATCAGGATGTGTGTCTCAAAAGGCCTTTCCATGGCGGCGATGCCGCCATGAAAAGGCATGCGGAGATGTGCTTTGGGGGCCCGTTGCGGGCCCCCAGGGGGGTGGGGGGCTGGGGAGTGCACTTGGGGGGTACCCATGGTACCCCCCTGCAGTTCCATGTACAAGGTGGCAGGCACCGCGCGGTGCCTGCCACGTTGTGCATGGGAATGCACAACATGCTCATTTGGCATTGCAGCGGGTGCTGCTGTAAGCAGCACCCGTCGCAATGTCAAATATGCAGAATGCGACCGCCAGGGTGGCGGTCGCATCCTAATAAGGGGTGCGGGACTGCCGCATGTCTGGCGGCCGGTCCCGTTTCCACTGGGAGGGCGGACGGACTAAAGTCCGCCCGCCATCCTAATCAGCCCCTTAGTGTTTAATATGTTTAGAAAACTTACAAGGGCTGTATGAAAGTGAGAGCAAAAAGTCAGGATATATCATTGTCCATATCCAGTAATTCTTATCATGTTTGTGAATAGATATCATGATTTGTCAATAACATAGAGATCCCTAGATTATTATGAACTAAAATTATGATTTATTTGTGAATTGTAGTCGACGAGTAAAGAGAATTGTTTTCTCCATGCTTCACCATATTTGTACATGCGGACAATATGAGAGGGTGCCTGGTGTACTCACTAGTAGAACAAGCATCTATAGGCATATGGCCAGGTAAGTCTATTTTTCCATATTTTAGTGCGCAAGAAAGGCCCTGACCTTACAGGTAATCACCCTCATAAATTTAGGCTGAGGTGAGGAAGAGCAGTATTTAGAACAGTCACTACTAACAGTAAACCTCAGTGTTATTTGAATGATATACATCCTCCATAGGGGCTAGAATGAAATTATGGTTTTGCATTCTCACACATGTTGAATAAGTGCAGGTAAAAAATGTTTTTTTTTTTAATTTTCTGATATCAATATTCTGGGAAAATCGTAGAGAACTTGAGCCTTAACTTGTCTGCTGTTTAGCTGTTAATATCTACACATTTGATCATCTATTAAAGTAAAAGACAGTGGCGTCCTCGAGCCCTAGTTTAGCATAAATGATATCCGGCTTCTCCTTTCAATGTATTTTTGCAGTACATTTCTTTACCAACTTTGTCGTTGTCAAGCAGCATCACCGATGCATCGCATTTCCCCATGGAAACACTGGGTGGCACTGAAGAGGACGCTATGACAGGAAGCTGATTGCATTCAGATGAATTAAGCCTCGATGCTGTCAGATTTACAAGATATTGCAAAGGGGAGGTGCATTGATGTTAAGCAGGATCAGCAGTAAACAGCATTGGGCAACAGAGAACAAAAGAAAAGAATCCCTGCTATTGAACGAATCCCTTTTCCTCACAACGGCAAGCGCTACATCCATTCATTCAACCGGCTTGCTTTAATGGGTTATTATATAACAGACACATTAACACTTGCAAATGACGACTTTGAACTGCATGAAAAGCTTTAATAAGATATGCTAAGTTGTTACGCGCCACGTATTACAGACGCATAACATGCCTTTACCAGGTGCATTTACCCTAAGATCTTTTAAGACTGAGAAAGGGAGAAAGAGTTTACGATTCTGCCTATCCCAATATGCAAAACTGCTGCCCTAAAAAAGTAGCGTCGGAGGACACGGAGTGGTGTGCTTGTGATACAGCGACCCTTGATAAATGTGTGACTGCAGGGCGGTGTCCCCATGACGGGACCCGGGTTTGGAAATTTCATTATGAAACTCGAACATTAATGGCTACTGTGTTACTGAAATACAAGTAAACTTGATTTAACCACTCTTTACTAATTGGTCATATTGTGACACAGACCAACATCATGAGGGATCTTTCCCCTGAAGAAAGCCAGTGACCCAGAGGGGCAACAAAAGTTGGCTGAAACATGTTGGTACTTGCAGCAGGGGATAAGGAGTGGTGACTCCTCCTATATGCCCCATTCTTTGATTTTTTTTTTTATCCTGCCAAGGGAGACCAACAATAAAAGAGTTTAGGTGGTATTTCCTTAGGTTTTTTTAGTTCACTTTCTTCTGCACTAGTGATCTCCCACGGGAAAACTTTTCCTTACTTTTCCTCACCTCACCTCTCCCTTTTTTCTTTATTCCTAAAAAAATCAGCGCTCCGTCCAGTGTGTTGGTTTGCACCTGGGCGCCTTAAGCGGCCCTATGATGAAGCATGCCACTGCATAGTGGGTGAGGGCAGTATTTAGAAATCTGTTGATTTTCCTCACTATTCTTTCCTTTATAAATCCTTCTACAATTTGCCTAGGACAGAGACACAGACAAAACTGATTTGAGCACAGTCTCCTCTGTCATGTTTTTTAGTCCTTCTCTTTTGTAAGTTGTGCTAACCTCAACCTATCCTATTCTAGTTCTAAGTACTCATGGCTGCATTAATACTTTTCTTCATACACATTTGGACCCTTAAATCCACAACTGAGGGTAGTCATCAAATCAATACATTTAATTTACGTAAAGCACAGGTAAAGCACATTAGGCTCCAGAAGGAAGACAAAGACAAACAGTGGTTACTTTTTAAAACCATAAAGGATGTAATGTACCACCTCACCTACTTGGTGGGGTGGTTAAAGTGAATACATTGCATATGTGTGGGTTGCGGACGGGTCTTGAAAGACGTAGGGATCCTGATAAATAAACCAGGGGCCCAACACTACACTGGCGACGAGGAGGGCCACTGACCCTGTTGCCTACCAGGCCGCCCACTGAATGCGTGCTGGGGAAGCAGCATGGTGCTTGGCACCGTGGAGCATACTGCCAAACTGCATGCGATCTACCCGAGAGTCAACATCCCTGTGTCTGCAAGTGCTGTCAGGGTAAGGGCGCGCTGCAGGCCCAAGTCGCGCCAAGCACCCACTGACTCACACCTACTTACCGCCACATGCCACCTGCACAAGATTTGCTGCAGCGACCGCGGCCTAATCGCCACTCTCCACCTTACACGCTGCTTCAGTCCTGACGCCCCCCCCCGAGGCACCGAGTGTGTGCTGTGTTCGGCCACGCCTTTCATGGAGCCACCCTGCTGTGTTCCTCTTGAGGTATCCCCCGGACCTCACAGCTTGCAGTGCCGCCAGCGGGTGCAGAAGGATTGCCCAGCCCACAATTGATGGACGGTATGCTGAACAATGCAAACATTCACCCCTAGTCAAAAAGATCTGGGTTTAATCTATCGTTCTTTTGCTCACCACGCCACCCCAGTTTGGACAAGATTGATTTGTATGTGGCTGGGTTCAAACTGGAATGGCATGAGGAGCAGAAAAACAATAGATTTAGGCCCAGATCTCTGTACTGTGGTGAATGTTTGACATTGTTCAACATTCTGTCCATCAATTGCTCTTTTCGCATTTGTCACCAAGAGTGGGACGGGTATACCCAGACATGGGTGCTGTGCTCTCCATGCCACTGGAGTCAAGCTGGCCTGGTTGTTGAGGAGGGAACCCCAAAACTGGTCCCAGGATGCTTGTTTCTGGTCCAAGGAGGACTGGTCTCACAGTTCGGGCTGGACTGTTCCCATGGGGAACATGGTCAAGACTGATTTGCATATGGCTGGGCTCAAACTGGAATGGCATGGGAAGCAAAAAAACGATGAATTTAGGCCCAGATCTCTGCACTGGGGTGAATGACATTGTTCAACATTCTGTCCATCAATTGTTCTTTTTGCATTTGTCACTCCGAGTGGGATGGGTATGCCCAGACGTGGGTCCCGTACTCACAATGCCACTGGAGTCAAGCTAGCCTGGCTGATGAGGGGTGAAACCCCGAAACTGGTCCCAGGATGCTTGTTTCTGGTCCAGGGAGGACCCGGCCTGGCAGTTCAGGCTGGAGTGTTGCCATGTGGAACAGGGTCAAGACTGAATTGCATATGGCTGGGTTCAAACTGGAATGGCATGGGGAGCAAAAAACCAATGTCCATCAATTGTTCTTTTTGCATTTGTGACCCCGAGTGGGACGGGTATGCCCAGACATGGGTCCCATGCTCCCCTTTCCACTGGAGTCAAGCTAGCCTGGCTGATAAAGTGTGAAACTCTGAAACTGGTCCCAGGACATCCGCACTCTCCTCGACCAGGGCCACATGGCGACTCTCATCCTACTAGACCTCTCTGCAGCCTTCGACACCGTCTCCCACCGCACACTCACCGCCAGACTCCATGACGCCGGCATACAGGGAACCACCCTCAACTGGATCTTCACCGGCCGAACCCAAAGAATCAGACTTCCGCCCTTCCTCTCTGAACCCACAGAGATCAGCTTTGGAGTACCCCAAGTATCATCACTCAGCCCCATGCTCTTCAACATCTACATGGCCCCCTCGCCGCCATAGTCAGACAGCATGGACTCAGCATAGTATCCTACGCTGACAACACCCAGCTCATCCTCTCCCTCACAAAGGAACCCGACACCACCAGACTCAGCTTCCAGGAAGGAATGAAAGACATCGCATCCAGGATGAGCAGCAGCTGCCTGAAGCTCAACTAAGAGAAGACAGAAGTCCTCGTCCCCACCCCCTCTGCACGGGACAACACCTTGTGGCCCACCGTCCTCAGCAACCCCCCACACCCACGGATCACGCCCGCAACCTCAGCATCATACTCGACTGCTCCCTCACCATGACCGGACAGATCAACGCCCTCTCCTCCACGTGCTTCAACACCCTCCGCATCCTCCGCAAGACCTTCAAATGGATCTCCCCCGAATCCAGAAAGACAATCACCGACGCACTCATAACCAGCACATTGGACTTTGGAAGCGCCCTCTACACCGGAATCAACAAATCCCTGCTCTGAAAACTCCAGACCATCCAGAACACCACTGCCAGACTCGTCCTCTGCATCCCACGACAAGACCATATCACCCAGCACCTACGAGACCTCCACTGGCTCCCCGTCGAGAAGAGAGTGACCTTCAAGTTACTCACTCATGCCTACAAATCCCTCCATAACACCGGACCCCAATACCTCAATGAAAGAGTCTCCTTCTACGCACCCAACAGAAGCCTCCGTTCCGCCAACCTCACCCTTGCCGAAACACCTCGCATCCGCAGAGCCAGAACTGGTGGAAGAGCCTACTTCTACATCACGGCAAAGACCTGAAACGAACTCCTGCTCAGCATCAGACGTTCACCCACTCTGCAAGCCTTCAGGAAAAGCTTCAAGACCTGGCTCTTTGGGTGAGACGGAGCTGCACAACCCCTCCCCCAGCGCCTTGAGACCCTCACCGGTGAGTAGCGCGCTTCACAAATACCTGATTGATTGATTGATTGAATGAGGATGCTTGTTTCTGGTCCAGGGTGGACCTGGCCTGGCAGTTCGGGCTGGACTGTTCCCATAGAAAGCGGGGTCAAGATTGATTTGCATATGGCTGGGTTCAAACTGGAATGGCATGGGAGCACAAAAACAATGGATGTAGGCCCAGATCTCTGTACTGGGGTGAATGTTTGACATTGTTCAACATTCTGTCCATCAATTGTTCTTTTGGCATTTGTCACCCCGAGTGGGACGGGTATCCCCAGACGTGGTTCCCATGCTCTCCATGCCACTGGAGTCAAGTTAGCCTGGCTGATGAGGGGTGATACCCAAAAAAGGGTCCCACAATGTGTGTTTCTGGTCCAGGAAGTACCTGGCCTGGCAGTTTAGGCAGGACTGTTCCCATGTGGAACAGGCTCAAGACTGATTTGCATATGGCTGTTCAACATTCTGTCCATCAATTGTTCTTTTTTTAAACGGAATCTAAGGCTCTTGTCTTGCCTCATCACAGAGGTTAATTGCCTGGGGACACTCAGTCTCAAGATGCAGAGGTTTAGTTCTGTCACCAACCAATGCTGGCTCCTGAGCTCCAAACTACACAATTTTGTCCCTCATCTCTCTGTGGGGGGAAGGCTAGCCACACCACATACTTGCTTCCTCGGCCTGGTGGCTGTCCCTAAATCCACTGGGGAAGGACAGTGCTCGTGCCGCAAGGTGCCCAAGGAGGGTGATACCCCGCCCCATGTCCACCATGTTGTCAATCCCAGCAATTGAGCCTTTTGTGGTGGATGGTGCGCCATCGTTCCTAGCGCCCAAGTAGAAGGACTGGATCGAACAACTACAATTTTACTTTGAGGGGGCTGGCATAGCTCACGAATGAACCTTACTGCTACATCTAGGAGGGAAGGACATTTACAGAATTTATAAAAACACAGCTGGAAGCAATGCCAAAACCATCTGCCACCTTTCTGAATGCACTCAAAGTGCATTTTGAGCCACTGGCAAATAGAGAATACAAACGTTTTGTATTCTGGCAAGCATGACAGGAATCCAAGGAATCTCTAGGCACCTTCCATGGCTGATTGAAAGAATTCCGAAGAACGTGTGGGTTCCAAGATGAACAAGAAGAGATTCGCACCCGGATCATAAAGGGGTACTACTCCGCGAAAGTTATGTGAAACATTCCACCAAGAATCTGGAAAATTCCTGCTGGACATTCTGTTGCTAGGGTAGTCTCAGGAATTAGCGAGAGCTCAAGCTTCACACACAGAAGCAGCTCTCCACGACCCATCAAAATGGAGCAAATTAACGTGACTAAGGCTCGCCCAGCACATACACCTCCAAAGCACCCCCAGGAAAAGAAAAAGGAATGTGGGTAGAGTGGATTGTCCATGCACAGTATATGTGATTGTTGCAGCCAAAGGCAAAAGATGCTTTGCGTGTGGAAAGTACAACCACTTTGCAAAGATTTGTAGGTCATCTAAAGCCCGAAGGAAGTGATGCATGTGGTATCAAGCGAGCCTGACAACAAAGAAGACATGGACGATGATGCAGAAGAATACTCTGTCCACTACGTATGCGTGGTGGAAACACCACCTTCCACCCGCCGTCACATCTCGTGATGTCAAATCAAGATAGGCTACCAATTGTTCTCTGCCACTATAGACACCGGAGTGTCTATCGAATTTATGTCAGTGACCACATATCATGCCATGGACCAAAGCCCCCACTAGAGAAAGCTAGAATACAAGTCTTTGCATATGGAAAGAAATCACCAATTCCCCTCATGGGTTGTTTCAAATCAGTGGTATCCCCTCATGAACACAGTGCAGACACGACAGTGTATGCAGCAGAAGAAGGACAGGGTATGCTTGTCAGCAGAGCCACCGCAGAGGCATTAGGGTTGATCTCTTCTGCTTTGGAAGTGCAGGAAGAGGAACTATTGATATTTTAGAAGAGTTCAACATTGTCTTTAGCGGGATCGGCTGCCTAAAGAATAAAGAGGTCAAGCTTCATTTAGACATCTCTATCCAACCAGTGGCCCTACAACATTGCTGCATTGCTTTCCACCTGAGGCCAAAGGTGGAAGAAGAGCTAGAGAAGCTTGAACGAGCTGACATTATTGAGAGGGTCACCGGACTTACTCCGTGGGTTTCCCCGATTGTGATAGCCAAGAGGCCAAAACAACCAGTGCAGGTCCGCTTATGTGTAGATATGAGATTCCCAACTTCGCCATCAAGCGGGAACAACACCTAACCCCCACAAAAGATGACATACTGGACAAATTGAGCGGCGCCAGAAGGTTCTCGAAGGTTGATCTCAGGTTTGGATATCAACTACTGCTCCACCCCAACTCCAGATATATCACCAGGTTTTTAACGCGCCTAGATATTTCCAGAGCAGATTAAGTCTTTCAAAACACCATAAGGGAGCTGCTAAGCGGCCTACATGGTGTCATCAATGTAAGTGATGATATCCTTGGCTATGCTAAGTCATTGAAGAAACACCATAACCATCTCTGGAGGGTATTGTAGAGAATTAAGGATGCAGGACTCACCTTACAGTAAGAAAAGTGTGAGTTTTTGAAGAAGAAAATCAGCTTCTTTGGTTACAGTTTCTCAGAGAAAGGATCCAGAGAAAGTGCATGATCTGCAAGAGTCCCCAGCATCCTGCAACATCTCAGAAGAGAGGAGTTTTCTTAGTATGGTGAACTTCTTTGGGTGATTCTGCCCGGACCTCACGGGTCTCACTGTGTTGTACATTTTTTGATAGTAAAAGTCTTATATATGTGATGCCAGCAGTTCCCACTGTTTCTAGCATATACTGTAACAGTCCATAAATCACAAGGCTTAAATGTAGATACAGCTTTTGTTAATATCGGAAGTACTGTATTTAAAGAACGAATGCCATATGTAGCATTGTCGTGCGTTAGAACATTGTCTGGTTTGTTTTAGATCGATTTTGGTGAAAAGAAAGTTAGGGCTGATGCAAGCTGTGCACGAGAGTACAACTGGTTAAGAAGTGTACATGCTCCTCATTTCGATCAATACCCTGTTAATGAGAAACGTATAATCTGTCCAAAACGGAAGACTGCAAAAGAGTGTACAGATACTGAAGAAAAGAAAGGACACAAGGACAAAGTAGAACCTGTCAAGAAAACAAAACTGGAAAATGACATAGACATTGTAGGTTACCAGTTGGAAAATAGTTCAGGTGTCAACTGCTATGCAAATGTTATTCTCAATATACTGTTTCATTTACCACAACTAGTGAACCAAAATGAACAAAAACCACATAAGAGATTGTGTGCTGCACTGTATCACTTACTGCAAAGCTGAATGACTGACAGAACTGTGACACATTCTGTTTATGTATTTGAGGCCTTTTAGATATATGCAGTGGATCAGTAATGTTTACTCTCAACAGTCAACAAGATGCATAAGAAGTTATTATGGTCATGTTTGGAGTTTTAGAAGAAGAAGATGTAAATATTGCTGATTTAATTGGGCTGAGTTACACATGGAACCATCACTGTGAAGATTGTGATTATTTATCTTCCACTCAAATAAATTCTGAGTGTTTCCTCTATTTAACATTACCATATTCAAAAACTGTACCTTTTGACAATTGTTGAAGAAAGCTAATCAAAATATGACCTGCCCACACTGCAGATCAGAAGTTATCTCTATGTTAATCCTAACAAGAACTAGAAAATACCTTATAGTAATGCTACAACGATGCAGATCAGATGGTTCCAAATTGGAAACTCCAATTACAAACTTCAAAGCTGGACAAATGTCAATTTTGGGAAGAACTTTTACTACTTCAGCTATCATCTTTCACGAAGGGATTAATACAACCTTTGGAAACTACACTGTCTATTTAAAGGGAGAAACTGGATGGACAGAATGTAATGGCATCAGCCTAAGATTCAAACCAAGACTTCCTTCCAAATTACCAAACTCTTATCTTTTCTTTCTTCAACCAAAGTTCTAAGGAGGAATTGTGGATAATAGAATGGTGTGTGGTGTTTCTTCTACGTGGTTCATCAGTCTTTTAGACATTATTCAGCCTCTTAGGGGCAATGTCTTTATAGCATTCTTGAAATTCAACAGTTGTTTATCTTCCACAAAGGAGTTAATACCACATCTAAATACTACACTGTGTAATTGAAGTCAGAAACTAAATGGGCATAATCCAATCACAGCAGCTAAAGTTGAAAGTAAAAAATAACTCCTTTTGTTGCATCAACACAAACTTCTACAAACTATTTGTGGAATTACACAATGGAATGTTGTCTATATGGATCACCATTACTTAAATATCATTTTGCCTACCAGGGGTGATGTTTTGACAAGGACTATGCATTTATTTGTAATATTGTACCAGATATAATATTTTGGAAACATTTTTAAATTAGATTTGTTTATATTACTGAACTAACTGTTAAGAAAGCAAATAATTGAAGAATTGCACTGAGTGTAAAGCACAGCTTCTCTTAATCATAGTATTGTACTGTGCATGTTGGTATTTTTACAATCCATTGTTTGATTTTTCACCACTCTTCGAAGATGAAGATTTATACCGACTACTGTTTATGGTGAATTAGTATGAACGGTGAGAATAGAAAAAAGGAAAATTAAATTTCTCCATGTTGTAATACAATGCTACAGTATAAGTAATATATGTTAATAAGACTTTATAATAACGGAGATCAAATACTAACATATCTTTATGCTTTTTAAAATTTTCCATACCAGGTGCTGTTGAACTTCATTAGGGGCCATATGTAGGTGGGCTAATACCGGTCGGTAACGGCCGAAATTCGGTAAATCTCCCGTTACCGACCGGTATTTAGGCAATTGAGATGTAGGAGGCTAAAATGAAGGATTCGGTAATTATGAATCGGTAAATACCGATTCATCATTACCGAATTCAAAATTACCGATTCGGACTTACCGATTCCTTATTTACCGAATCGGTAAATAAGAAACGGTAAAAACAAAAAAAGAGATGTAGGTAAATTCGGTAATACCGAATTACATGAAATTCGGTATTTAAGAGTCGGTAATTAACACTGACTGAAAGCAGGTGGTAATCATCTACAGCGTATATAAGCAATCCCAAAATGCAACAGTGTGATCACTATGGCGGCTTTCTATGTGATTGCAAGGCGGCTACTTCTACAGGCAGCAGGAGTGAGGATCTGGAGGCGGGAGGAGCGCATTTACAGACAGCGCATCACACTCTTCCAACAGACTGAGGCTGAGATCCATGAAAGGTACAGGCTACACCCCCACACCATCCTGGACTTGATAAGGGACTTGCACCCACTCCTGGAGCACCCAACACCAAGGGCGCACGCCATACCATCACATGTGCAGGTGCTCTGTAGCCTACATCTACTCGCATCTGGCAGTTACCAGGGGGTGATAGCTGCGGTAGGCAGGGTGTCTCAGAGTTGCCTGTCCCGTTTCTTCAGAAAGTTCCTGGATGCCATGATGCAGAGAATGCATCACTACATTAGCTTCCCAAACACACAGGCGGAACTGCTGAAAACCAAGACAGACTTTTACCAGATGGCACAGTTCCCGCATGTCATAGGCTGTATTGATGGCACACACATTCCAATCTGCCCACCAGCAGCCACTGAGTATATCTACAGGAACAGAAAGTCCACCCACTCCATAAATGTGCAGGTAATCTGCGATGCTGCCAACATAATCACTGACATCGTGGCCAAATTTCCTGGGAGCACCCACGACTCATACATCTTCCAGAACAGTGGGATCTACACACGCCTGGCTGCGGGAGTCTTTGGAGAAGGATACCTGCTAGGTAAATCACTGTGACACTCACTCATACTGACTGCAGATGAATGTGTATTGGTGTATGTGACTAATGGCACTCTCTTCCTCACCTAGGCGATAGTGCATATGCCGTGCGGTCATTTATCCTCACTCCCTACCTAAACCCATCAACCCTGAGTGAGAGACGATACAATGTGGCACACAAATCAACACGCAACGTTGTGGAGCGCACGTTTGGACTATTGAAAAGCAGGTTCCGCTGCCTCCACAAAAGCGGAGGCGCACGTCAGTACACACCCATCATCTGCTGCAAAATCATTGCAACTTGTGCAATGCTGCACAACCTTGCCACAAAGAAAGGTACAGAAGTGGAATTAACTGATTTTGAGGACAATGATGATGAATTAGCACAGCCAGAGCCCAACGCAGCAGGAGTGCCACCAGCAACAGATGGGAGACAGAGACGGGCAGAGATCACATGCAACTATTTTTAAGTAAGTAAGGAGACACAGCCAGTTGTTGAATGTAATGACGTAGTTTTAATTTCTGGGCACTACGCCACAACACAAACGGCCAAACTTGGCATTCCAATTAGTGACATCCATAGTAGGAAGTCATGGGTTACTTCACCCAATACTGTCCTGAAAGTGTGGGCTGCATCAGCGTCTGCGGCCACGCACAACAGTACTGGATGCCATTAACTGACTGTCCTCACTGGCTGTGGAACCAGTGGCAGCCCCATGCCGTCTGCTGCTCCTCCGGGTGTCTGTTACAGGGGGGGTAATGCTGCTCCGACTGGTCGTGTCCTCGCTGTCCCCAACTTCCACAGCACCAGTAGTGGCAGACTGACTTGTAAGCAGCACTTCAAGAGCAGTGGTCACCTTTACCAGCCCCCTAGAGACATCAGTGCTGCAGTGCGCCAGCCCCTCCTGCATGGCCACGGAGCGCCTGCAGAGCAGAGAAGTGGCAGTTGCTAGGCGGTTCACTGCCCTCGTATGGTGCTCCATTTTCTGCCTCTCCCTGCGCCGTGTCACTCTGTCCTCATCCATTTTGCTGCACAGCAGCATCACAGACTGGGACATGTCCTGCATGCCCGCAGCCATCTCCTTCATGCCCTCAGCCATTGAGCTTATGCCCTTGTTAATGTTGGTCATGTTGTCATTGAGGCGCCTCATTTGTCGCTGGACTGACTGAATTGCCTTGCCTTGTAGGCGCTGCACCTTCACCATGGTTGCCTCCAGCCCTCCGAAGACACCATGGCTCTCACCCTGTGGAGGTGGACTGCTCGCACGAGCCCTGCGGCGGCGTCTGGCACCTGTGTGTGCTCCCTCAGAAGTGGACGGCAAACCAGCATTGCTACCATCCAGTGGCACAGTAGATGTTTCCCCCCCCCTCGAGTCTTCTGAGGAGGACTCAAACTCCAGCAGTCTGGCAACAGCACGCCTCCTAGGTCTAAGCACTGCAGGTGGTGTTGGTGCTGGTGAGGCTAGCAGTAGTGGCGAGGCTAGCTGTGGTGGCGAGGCTAGCTGTGGTGGCGAGGCTGGCTGTGGTGGTGAGGCTGGCTGTGGTGGTGAGGCTGGCTGTGGTGGTGTTGTGTGCCCTGCACTCGTACTGGCCTTCTCTGTGATGTCCTTCCGGGGTGCCCTCTCTCCCTTGTCCTGAGCAGTCCTGCGCGATGTCTCGCCTTTGGACAGAAATTGTACATCAGCTCAGTGTACCTGCAGCCCTGTATTGCAAGAATAAATATACATTTCTGCCACACTATCTCATTGTCTTCTGCCTGCTTATCGCTGATGTGTGTCACATGCCTTGTTGTTCAGTGCGATTCCTGTCATGATAGGGGTTTCACTGACTACATCTCCCATAATGCATTGCTGGTTTGAACAAAAATCTGTACTGGAGTGGGATTCACATAGCCCAATTGGGGATTTTGGATAGGGGAAGGGGGGGGCACAATGCTGTGCATGCTTCTTACCTTGTTTGGAAGCAGCCCTGGCAGAGCTGTCTGCATCCCCGATCCCACAGACACTTTCTGGCTCTATCGTGGACTCCACGAGCCGCTCAAGTTCAGTCAGGGCAGGTGCCCTGTTCCTTCCTCCTCCTGTCAGCCTGGCTTGTTTATTCAGATCAGCCATCATCCTCTTGGTGATGATCCTGATGTCATACCACCGCTTCTTGAGCACATCAATGTCCCGGGGGGGGGGGTCACTCCAATGGCATTCACCTGAGACTGGATTTCAAGCCAGATGTTCCTTTTTACTGACTCTGCAACTTGCAGGGACTGCTTTCCAAACAGCTTTGTGTGCTGCTTCACTACCTCCTCCACAAGGACCTGCAGTTCCCTCTGACTGAATTTCAGTTTCCTCTTCCTTTCCCCTCCTTCTCTTTCTGTGTCCTGGCTGTCCATTGTGCAAGATTTGCAGACGAGGTTCAGGCAGTGGCTCTGTTGCTCTCCTCTGCACTTCCAGCCTCTCCAGAAGGTTCTGCTTGTGTGCACCTGCCTGGGTGTGGCCACTTCCTGGTTGGGAGGGGTGGTGGTTGCACAGGATTGGCTGATTCCTCAATTGCTGTTTTTTTGAATTACCGATCGGTTTTTCCGATTCGGTATTTACCGATTCGGTATTTACCGATTCGGTAAATACCGAATCGGAAAACCCGATCGGTATTGTGGATTCGGTAAATATTTACCGATTTTTACCGATTCGGTATTATTTACCGAATTATTACGTACATCGGGAATACCGATTGCTAAATACTGATTCGGTAAAATTCGGTAATTAGGAATCGGTATTTCCAGATTACCTACATATGGCCCTAGATGTCTTAAAACATTTTTCCTACCACAGATATTTTGTTGATACATAATCACTGAACATGGTTTTAAATGTAAAGTGCTCTTGAATTAATTTCCCATTAGTCTGTTTTCCCTATTTTATAATATAAATGTTCTCTCAGAGCTACTCACTCACCCATAGAGTCACTGACACAGCCTCTCACTCACCCATACAACTCCTCACACACACACATATTTACTCATACAGCCACTCACACACCCATTCAATCATCCGTAAAACTACTAACAATACCACTCACTTACCCATACAGCTACTCACTCACCTTCTCACTAACTCATACATCCAGTCACACTAGCAGTCACTGACCCATAGAGCCACTCACAGTAGTGGTCAGTCACCAATATGACCACTCAAACAGATACTCGCTGATCCATACACCCACTGGTACTAGCAGTCACTCACCCATACAGCCACTTATACACATACTTACTCACTTATACAGTCACTCACACACTCACTCATACAGCCACTGCTACATAAAGTCACTCAGCCATAAAGCTACTCATACACACACTTATTCACTAATTGAGCCACTCTCATATCCACTCACTCACCCAGACAGCCACGCACATGGCCATAGAGCTACTTATACACCCACTCACTCACTTATACAACAACTCATGTACTCATTCACTCACCCATACAGCCACTGGCACAGGCACTAACTCATAGAACAAAATAACTATCCATGGGTCTGAAAAGTCTACAAAGAGCCTATTGTGCTGTAATCCTATAGTGTCAAGATACTTCAAAAGGAGGCAAAAAGATTTTTACTGGAAAATCCTTTAAAAAGGACGGATGCCCATCACTCACCAAATGACATGCTTCATCATCTGGGTTCTCCTTCCAGGTTACTTAGTTGTGTAACCAGGGGCTACAACCTTCTCTCTGAGGGAAGGGAGCTCACGGATGTTTTCAATATATAGAAATAAGTGAGAAACTACAGACGTGAAGAGCTATTCTCTGAATGTGAGTGATGGACGCAGTGCATGGAAGTGAAAAGTGAGATTAAAATTGGTAGTGGAAGAACAAAAAATATTTTAATAAGTATCTTCTACTAACCAAATTAAAAACAGTGCAAAAGCAGTTTTTAGCAAATTAACTGCCTAGATGTAACTGGTTCTGGTCTACAGGTTTCAGCCTTCTGGGCTATTAAATGTATCCTAGGCCTTCCTCAGGACCACAATAAAGATTTGCTACTGCGTAGTGAAACAAATTAAATAAGCAAGTGAAAATTCAAGGTTGGAATCAATACAACCAGAAAAACCTGATTTGCAGGTATGACGATCCTTCAAAAGTGACAGGATATTGTCAAATCCTGAAACAGAAGAGTGATATTTAGGATACAGAACGGTAAATCAATAACCATCTCTTAAGACATATCAAATTGTATGTTTCCATCAACATTTCTTTACAAAGTTTATGCTCACCCGTATCTTCCGGGGGATGGACCTCACCTCACCTGGCCACAGCTCAGGAATGGAGGCCCCGCTCTATCAACAAGAGGGGAAAAAAATCTCTAAAATTGATGTACATAGAAAGTGTCCACTTTCCTGTTCATACATTTACCTCTAATTTAAAAACACATTTCCTGCATTGTGTACCACTCTATGAACTAGATAAGTAGAAAAATAGCAATGAGGCTACTTCCATACCATACAATCATTAATTGTAAGTGATATAAAAACACTCAAAGGTACATGATTTTTGCTTAGTGATGTGTTTGATGGAGTCTACACACTTACAAAGCATATTGATCAAATGGTGATTGACATGATGTTTATGTTGACACTTTTAATGTCTCACACTCATATTGAACCGAAAAATTGCACTGTTTCATATGTGTATCAAACTGTTCTTACAAAATTGAACTGCATGCTTCTTAAAGCTATATAACATGTCTATGTTCCTTTATTGAAATAGCACATCCTTCTACACATTCGTGCTAATAAAGGTTTGTAAAGATGTATGTCGTATTGAGGATATACTTGTTATCAATAGTATTTCATCCCTTTAGTTTTAGAAATTTAAAATGTTTTAACATTTTTATTTAAAAAAAAAATAATAATAATTTTTCAAACCGAAAAACGGGAAGGGGGAATTTTATTAGCATTGCGGTCCAAGCGCCTGTGTTAGAAAGATATCTGCGCTTCCTGACCGCTCTGAGTGTGAAAGCCCTTGTTATCGGCACTTCCACACTTTCATCCCTGCTTAGTAAAAGCAGTTGACTAAAGAAAATGGAGCCCTCTCTGTTACAAGATTTACTGAACATTAAATCATGGCAGGAGAGTAATGTCAAGCTGCAATGTATCGGTGGTTATATTTACTAACCTGTCCGTCCGTACCTCGGGCGGCCGTTGAGCTGGGGAGAGAGGTACCGACGTCAGGAACGGAGCCTCGTTTAAATACGGAAGAATTACCGCACCTGAAAACAATTTGATTGCTAAACCGGCGTGATAATCTGACGTCTATGTATTATTAACTACAAAATGCGCCCGATGCATATAGGGTAACGTAGTTTGTCAGCTTTTGTGATACTATCGTATCCCGAGTCTCATGATAACTCGAGGCACGATTGGAAACGTAGTTCTCAGATTCTTTTATACTATTACTGGTCATTAAAAATGCAAAAGTATTTCAGCGTTAGAAAGCAATTTGTTCCAAACCAACGCGATATTCTGACATCTATGTCTTACTGACTACAAAACGCACCCAATGTATGTAGGGTAATGTAGTTTATTAGGCTCTAGAATACTTTCGTATCCATAGTCACATGATAATTGCAAATGTGTCCCGAGGCATGATTGGAAACGTAGTTCTCAGATTCTTTTTCATTGTTATAAGTCAATTAAAATGCGGAAATATTGCCGTATTTAAAAGCAATTTGTTTCAAATCAGCACGATGTTCTAACAATTATATCTCGTTGACTGTAAAATGCGCCTGATATATGTGGTGTAACGTAGTTTGTTGGACTCTATAGTACTATTGTATCCCAAGTCACTTGATAAGTCCAAATGTATTAGCATGCTTATTGTGGCATTGTTAGTGTTACAATGTTGCCTCACATGCATTAATACATGGATGTTAATGAATTCTGCAATGAAAATAATAACCTCTTGACAGAGATTTTGTGCGCAGATGTTTGGTCTCTATCTGGTTACTATGGATCTTATTGCCACTTGCAAGTGTAATTACAGATGCAGACCACAAGTGGTTCATCTAATTCAGTAGAGTCCAAGGAATTTCATCGTTGAGCCCCATTTTGTAGGTTTGAAGTTTGAAAACCCACTTCTGTTCTTTTGTAAATAGAAATTTAGAAATGTCAGATATGTGGTTAGGGATAAACGGTTGTTCTAGAATTGTCCAGGTGAAATCATCTGCCGTATGCTTGGCCTCAATGAAATGTCTCGTTAGTCGTGTTGCCTGCTTTTTACACCTGATTGTACTCTAGTGTTCAAAAATACGTGCCTTTACCTTACGGGTCATATTATGAGAAAAACAAGGAAACCCAATTACTATCGGTCAGGGACCTAGGGTAAGTTAACCGTTTCTAAAGACAATGGTCCCTAGACAATGAAAATGTAGGAGAGTAAATATAGACTCAATCAGTGCTATATTCCACTGTCCAGCCGGACAGGATTTTAATACGAAATCAAAGTAGTTTCTTCAAATAATATACATAAACATTACAAAGTGGGACACAAGCCTGCATCCAACTTAACAAACAAGGGGGAAAACGAGGGAACGTAAAAATATAGTGAAAGGTTCAGGCAAGGAAAAGTTTGTTTGTTCAGAGCACAGTTTAAGTAAAACAAACAGATTAGAATGAGGACACCATTACAGATTCAACATAATATTTTTACAGAGTGTATATGGTGTACAAAGTGTCGACGGCGTTTCGATCCCTTAACTAAATAATGGGATCATCCTCAGGACATTACAAATGACATGCCTGTATACAGTAGCCTGTAATTGCAAGAACCATGAAAAAACAAGGGAAAAAGGAAGGAAAGAAGAAAAATATACAGACATTAGATTAAAATGGAATAATTAAGAATTATTTCCAAAGTGATCGTGAGGTTATCTCGTGTGCAATATACAACGTGAAAAACGGCGCATTTAGAGAATTCAGTGTGTAAGTGAGTGGACCGTGCTATACAATGGTGGATAAAAGCAAAGAAGGAGAGAGTGGAGCCAAGGATCACGTGGGCATAGATCCAGCGTAGCGTTGGAGTCGTGAATGATAAATCTAGCTGTAACCGTGACCATAGAACATGGAATGGCTGGAAACGACGCAACAGAAGAGAAAAGAAAAGTTAGGTAAATTACCACAATGAGGGCTAGATGGAAGTTCGCCCTTAATAGGATGTATGACCAATGAGCTGGAGTCCTAAGGGAAGGAAGGCCACAGTTAAGGGAGCATGGGCTGACAGGGGAGTGCTTGAGGAGGAGATGGGTTATCGACTTACCAATCCAAATGTGGATCTGGTGATGGGGAGCAAAAAGGCTCAAGGGGAAGACGCTGTCAATGCGAGGGCACCGGGAGTATAAGAGAATATCTGAAAATTAAAACAAGCACTCAGGAACTGAGAGGCATTGAGTGAGATGTGCAGGGGAAGCGGAAGGGTGAAAAGTGCGCTTACCGCGTGTAATAAAATGCCAGGATCGGCATCTGAATCTTTGCGAGCCGCGTCTGCGGTCTCGGGGCACAATGTCGCTCTGAGCTGTAACGGGGGATTAAAAAGGGGATTAGGCTTAAACCAGCAGGGAAACAAAACAAGCAGCGGCGTGCGAGGCCGACGTGCTTACCGATTCGGAGTCAGTTGTGTCACAGCATGTTCTTCCGGTCACAGTACGGCATGAAGCCAGAGTGTGAATCTTAAAGTGAAGGATCGACGGAATGGCGGTCAGGTGACCGGAAATGGGAGGTGAAAATAGAGACTGGGAAGGGATGCAATGTTGGCAGCCATCTTGGAAGGGAGAAAAAATACCATAACGCGCTAGGCAGAGAGACAAAGGGTGATAGGTAGTGAAGAATCACAGAAGTAAGGGATGTGAAGGAGTGACAGTAGAATCATGGAAAAATTGAAAACAATAGAAAGAGCCACAGTTGTTACAAATCAGAAGTTAAAAACGGATCCTGTGGAATGCAGAAGCCACTAAATCTTGATGAATGCAAAAGTACATATATGGGCAGTTGAGAGCGAGGTGTACGGCAGGTGGTTCAGTGTTGTAATGATCAGATCAAAGAGGTCCAATCCTCCAGGCGGTTAAGTCCAGTATGGATACTACCAGTCCTCAAAATCCATTTCAGTTCCTCCTTATTCAGGAGTTGGGTAATATCAGCGCCCCTGGGCGGCAGTTTGATTACGCTAATGATTGTCCATCTGATATCTTCTTTGGTGTGTCCTGCTGTCTGGAAGTGGTCAACATGCGGGGCATTTGGAGTATTACAGCGTACCCGGCTACGGTGTTGGCATATCCTTAGGCGAGCCTTCTGTGTGGTCTGCCCAACATAAATTTTGTTACAGGGACAGAAGATTGCATAGATGACATTACAAGTATTGCAATTTGAAAAGAATTTACGTTCCATTTTGATTTTATCATAGACAAATTCTTTACCTTCTATCGTTGTTTGGCAAACAATACAATCTCCACATTTGGCATGACCTGTTAGAGCAGGTAAGTTCCAAAGTTCATTGAGTGTACCTGTGGCTTTTACAGATGGTAATGCGGCCCGCACTAAGTGATCTTTAATGTTTTTAGCCTTGCGGAATGCAAAAAGGGGACGTTCTAAATTGAGTGTCCCAGCATTTAAAACTTGCCAGTGCTTGATGATACTTTTACGAATAGCGTGTGAAACTGGTGAGAAAGTTGTCACACAGACCATCCGGTTCTGTGGAGGTTTCTCTTTGGGTTCAAGAAGTGCCTCCTCGGGCAGTACCAAGCTCTCTTGAGCGAGTTACGGATCAGTCTCCGAGGATAGCCCCTCGATGTTAATTTGGTGCTGAGGATTTTGGCCTCATGAAAATAATCCTCCTTAAGTGCGCAATTCCTCCGGATACGGAGAAACTGCGAATAAGGCAGTGAATCCCTGAGGGCGCGGGGATGATGACTGTCGTACCTGAGAAGTGTGTTGCGCTCTGTTGGTTTCCTAAACAAGCTAGTTATCAGTGTGCCATCTTTGTGTTGAATATTCAAGTCAAGGAAAGGAATGGTGGTTTTATTGTGTGCCAAGGTAAAGTTAAGTCCTTTGCAGTTGTTATTGAGCCAATGGAGGAACTGACTCATGGCTGAGTCTGAATCCCGCCAGATCATAAAGACGTCGTCTATGTATCTCCTCCACAATGCAATCCCACTGTGGAAGGGGTTCAAGGGTGACAATATGCGGCTGGTCTCAAGGTCATCCATATAGAGTATGGCTAGGTTTGGGGCAAAAACGGCCCCCATGGATGTACCTTTGACTTGCTCATAGTATTGATCATCAAAAAGAAAAAAAATGTTTGTAAGGCAAATTTCGAGAAGCTGCAGTACGAAGATGGTTGGTACTGCGTGTGGACGCGGGCGTCTAGTGAGAACTCGTTCAATAACGAGAATTGAGTCAGTTTGAGGAATATTAGTGTAAAGAGACTCCACATCCTACGTGCACAGGGTGTCGGATGTGGGATCAAATGGGTGTTCTTCAATAAGATTTATCATAGCCATACTATCACGTATGTAACATTGGGTTTCTGGTACGAAGTCTTTAATGAAAAATCAACATACTGGCCCAGTGGCTCTAGAATAGAACCGCAGCCAGATACAATGGGACGGCCAGGGGTCTGTCTTGATTTTTGTGTACTTTAGGCAGAGTGTAAATCACGGGTGTGCGAGGTGATTTGACGTTTAAAAATTGGTGTTCAAGTTTACTGAGAAACCCAAGTTCCAAGCCTTCATTAGTGACATGGAGGATGAGTTTCTGTAGTTCCTTAGTCGGATTAGTCGGAAGTCTACAGTAATGGTCAGTATTATTCAACTGTCGCAAAATTTCATTTTTATATGCATCTCTTTCTTGGAGGACAATGCCTCCCCCTTTATCAGCCGGTTTTATGACCAGGGTAGAGTTGGTTTTCAGAGTGAAGAGTGCCTCTTTCTCCTCTAGCGAAATATTGTATGGAATGAATCGATGTTGTGTTTCCATTTTGGTCACATCTTTGAGAACTAGTTTCTCAAATGTGAGTATTTCACCCGGAATCATGTTAGCAAAGGGAGAGAAAGTAGAAGGTGGTCTCAGTGGGGTATTAGGGTATTTTTTGGACAAGGGATTAAGCAGGAAATAGCTGTGTAGCCTTATTTTCCTGAAGAACCTAAGTAGTTCTGTCTGTAAATCAAGGAAGTTGGGGCAAGTAGTGGGCACGAATGAAAGTCCCTTATTGAGTAAGGACTGTTCAGAGTCAGATAAAAGGTGTGTGGATAAGTTAAAGATGGGTAGTGTAGAGCTACTGCACAGTATAGAAGACTCCATACTGTCGCTTACCACTGGTAATGCTGACAGCGTGTGTGGCGCTCTCCTGGGGGGTTGTACCAGCGTTGTTGTTGCTTTACCTTCCCTCTTTTTGGAGGATCGGTCTGACCACGCCCTAAAAAAGGGATATTGGGATTCCTATTAGAGGTGCTCAGGCCTTCACCTTGATCCGAGCTGTCGGAAGATTCGGCCGAGGTGTCAGAGAAGCCAACTAGATTCTGCCGTCTGTTAAAGCGGCCCCAAGGTCTTACGTTGTGGGGATTACTGTATGATCTGTTAATGTAAAAGTCCTTGGCCAGATAAGGATAGGCCCTTTCTTGAGAGAAAGATTTAATGTCTTTCCTCACTTTAATTGACTTCTTATTCTGTTCCAACCTATGAAACTCGTCTATAGTCTTTTGAACTTGTTCTAGTATCTTTTTACACTCTATTGTAGGATTGTTATCTTTAATTTGTCCCTCTAAATCAGTGATTACGTCGGTAAGTTTCTTAAATTCCTCAGTAGCTATATCAATGCCAAGCATAATCCAATGTCTGGAGCAAGTGGTACCGATATAGTTAAAGTTTGTGATATATTTAGGGATGTCGGTAAAAACCCCGGGAATATTCCTGACTTGTAATCCTGTTGGGATGATGTTAGCTTTTAAGTATTCTGTTAACATGCGTGTCATAAGTTGTAAGCGAACACATTTCTTCTTACTGTTCCCCTAAGGAAATATTGGCATCTACAGGTGTGTCAGTGTAGTCAGAAAGTAAGGACGGTCCTTCCAAGATTTTCTTTATGTAGTCATCAGAGTAAAGTGGCGTGTGATCAGACATAACCTCAACCAGTGAAAAATAACCAGAAAGAAACAAGATAAAGATTTTAGAGAAGGTAGACTAGTGGAGCTAGGAGAGTACCCACTTACTAGAAGGGGAATCAGTTTGCACAAACCTTGCAATCATCCGATTGCGCTATACATATTATGAGAAAAACAAGGAAACCCAATTACTATCGGTCAGGGACCTAGGGTAAGTTAACAGTTTCTAAAGACAATGGTCCCTAGACAATGAAAATGTAGGAGAGTAAATATAGACTCAATCAGTGCTATATTCCACTGTCCAGCCGGACAGTATTTTAATACGAAATCAAAGTAGTTTCTTCAAATAATATACATAAACATTATAAAGTGGGACACAAGCCTGCATCCAACTTAACAAACAAGGGGGAAAACGAGGGAACATAAAACATATAGTGAAAGGTTCAGGCAAGGAAAAGTTTGTTTGTTCAGAGCACAGTTTAAGTAAAACAAACAGATTAGAATGAGGACACCATTACACATTCAATATAATATTTTTACAGAGTGTATATGGTGTACAAAGTGTCGACGGCGTTTCGATCCCTTAACTAAATAATGGGATCATCCTCAGGACATTACAAATGACATGCCTGTATACAGTAGCCTGTAATTGCAAGAACCATGAAAAAACAAGGGAATAAGGAAGGAAAGAAGAAAAATATACAGACACTAGATTAAAATGGAATAATTAAGAATTATTTCCAAAGTGATCGTGAGGTTATCTCGTGTGCAATATACAACGTGAAAAACGGCGCATTTAGAGAATTCAGTGTGTAAGTGAGTGGACCGTGCTATACAATGGTGGATAAAAGCAAAGAAGGAGAGAGTGGAGCCAAGGATCACGCGGGCATAGATCCGGCGTAGCGTTGGAATGGTGAATGATAAATCTAGCTGTAACCGTGTCCATAGAACATGGAATGGCTGGAAACGACGCAACAGAAGAGAAAAGAAAAGTTAGGTAAATTACCACAATGAGGGCTAGATGGAAGTTCGCCCTTAATAGGATGTATGACCAATGAGCTGGAGTCCTAAGGGAAGGAAGGCCACAGTTAAGGGAGCATGGGCTGACAGGGGAGTGCTTGAGGAGGAGATGGGTTATCGACTTACCAATCCAAATGTGGATGTGGTGATGGGGAGCAAAAAGTCTCAAGGGGAAGACGCTGTCAATGCGAGGGCACCGGGAGTACAAGAGAATATCTGAAAATTAAAACAAGCACTCAGGAACTGAGAGGCATTGAGTGAGATGTGCAGGAGAAGCGGAAGGGTGAAAAGCGCGCTTACCGCGTGTAATAAAATGCCAGGATCGGCATCTGAATCTTTGCGAGCTGCGTCCGCGGTCTCGGGGCACAATGTCGCTCTAAACTGTAACGGGGGATTAAAAAGGGGATTAGGCTTAAACCAGCAGGGAAACAAAACAAGCAGCGGCGTGCGACGCCGACGTGCTTACCGATTCGGAGTCAGTTGTGTCACAGCATGTTCTTCCGGTCACAGTACGGCATGAAACCAGAGTGTGAATCTTAAAGTGAAGGATCGACGGAATGGCGGTCAGGTGACCGGAAATGGGAGGTGAAAATAGAGACTGGGAAGGGATGTACTGTTGGCAGCCATCTTGGAAGGGAGAAAAATACCATAACGCGCTAGGCAGAGAGACAAAGGGTGATAGGTAGTGAAGAATAACAGAAGTAAGGGATGTGAAGGAGTGACAGTAGAATCATGGAAAAATTGAAAACAATAGAAAGAGCCACAGTTGTTACATATCAGAAGTTAAAAACGGATCCTGTGGAATGCAGAAGCCACTAAATCTTGATGAATGCAAAAGTACATATATGGGCAGTTGAGAGCGAGGTGTACGGCAGGTGGTTCAGTGTTGTAATGATCAGATCAAAGAGGTCCAATCCTCCAGGCGGTTAAGTCCAGTATGGATACTACCAGTCCTCAAAATCCATTTCAGTTCCTCCTTATTCAGGAGTTGGGTAATATCAGCGCCCCTGGGCGGCAGTTTGATTACGCTAATGATTGTCCATCTGATATCTTCTTTGGTGTGTCCTGCTGTCTGGAAGTGGTCAACAAGCGGGGCATTTGGAGTATTACAGCGTACCCGGCTACGGTGTTGGCATATCCTTAGGCGAGCCTTCTGCGTGGTCTGCCCAACATAAATTTTGTTACAGGGACAGAAGATTGCATAGATGACATTACAATTATTGCAATTTGAAAAAATCTACGTTCCATTTTGATTTTATCATAGACAAATTCTTTACCTTCTATCGTTGTTTGGCAAACAATACAATCTCCACATTTGGCATGACCTGTTAGAGCAGGTAAGTTCCAAAGTTCATTGAGTGTACCTGTGGCTTTTACAGATGGTAATGCGGCCCGCACTAAGTGATCTATAATGTTTTTAGCCTTGCGGAATGCAAAAAGGAGACGTTCTAAATTGAGTGTCCCAGCATTTAAAACTTGCCAGTGCTTGATGATACTTTTACGAATAGCGTGTGAAACTGGTGAGAAAGTTGTCACACAGACCATCCGGTTCTGTGGAGGTTTCTCTTTGGGTTCAAGAAGTGCCTCCCTCGGGCAGTACCAAGCTCTCTTGAGCGAGTTACGGATCAGTCTCCGAGGATAGCCCCTCGATGTTAATTTGTTGCTGAGGATTTTGGCCTCATGAAAATAATCCTCCTTAAGTGCGCAATTCCTCCGGATACGGAGAAACTGCGAATAAGGCAGTGAATCCCTGAGGGCGCGGGGATGATGACTGTCGTACCTGAGAAGTGTGTTGCGCTCTGTTGGTTTCCTAAACAAGCTAGTTATCAGTGTGCCATCTTTGTGTTGAATATTCAAGTCAAGGAAAGGAATGGTGGTTTTATTGTGTGCCAAGGTAAAGTTAAGTCCTTTGCAGTTGTTATTGAGCCAATGGAGGAACTGACTCATGGATGAGTCTGAATCCCGCCAGATCATAAAGACGTCGTCTATGTATCTCCTCCACAATGCAATCCCACTGTGGAAGGGGTTCAAGGGTGACAATATGCGGCTGGTCTCAAGGTCATCCATATAGAGTATGGCTAGGTTTGGGGCAAAAACGGCCCCCATGGATGTACCTTTGACTTGCTCATAGTATTGATCATCAAAAAGAAAAAGAAAATTTGTAAGGCAAATTTCGAGAAGCTGCAGTACGAAGATGGTTGGTACTGCGTGTGGACGCGGGCGTCTAGTGAGAACTCGTTCAATAACGAGAATTGAGTCAGTTTGAGGAATATTAGTGTAAAGAGACTCCACATCCAACGTGCACAGGGTGTCGGGTGTGGGATCAAATGGGTGTTCTTCAATAAGATTTATCATAGCCATACTATCACGTATGTAACATTGGGTTTCTGGTACAAAGTCTTTAATGAAAAAATCAACATACTGGCCCAGTGGCTCTAGAATAGAACCACAGCCAGATACAATGGGACGGCCAGGGTGTCTGTCTTGATTTTTGTGTACTTTAGGCAGAGTGTAAATCACAGGTGTGCGAGGTGATTTGACGTTTAAAAATTGGTGTTCAAGTTTACTGAGAAACCCAAGTTCCAAGCCTTCATTAGTGACTTGGAGGATGAGTTTCTGTAGTTCCTTAGTCGGATTAGTCGGAAGTCTACAGTAATGGTCAGTATTATTCAACTGTCGCAAAATTTCATTTTTATATGCATCTCTTTCTTGGAGGACAATGCCTCCCCCTTTATCAGCGGGTTTTATGACAAGGGTAGAGTTGGTTTTCAGAGTGAAGAGTGCCTCTTTCTCCTCTAGCGAAATATTGTATGGAATGAATCGATTTTGTGTTTCCATTTTGGTCACATCTTTGAGAACTAGTTTCTCAAATGTGAGTATTTCACCCGGAATCATGTTAGCAAAGGGAGAGAAAGTAGAAGGTGGTCTCAGTGGGGTATTAGGGTATTTTTTGGACAAGGGATTAAGCAGGAAATAGCTGTGTAGCCTTATTTTCCTGAAGAACCTAAGTAGTTCTGTCTGTAAATCAAGGAAGTTGGGGCAAGTAGTGGGCACGAATGAAAGTCCCTTATTGAGTAAGGACTGTTCAGAGTCAGATAAAAGGTGTGTGGATAAGTTAAAGATGGGTAGTGTAGAGCTACTGCACAGTGTAGAAGACTCCATACTGTCGCTTACCACTGGTAATGCTGACAGCGTGTGTGGCGCTCTCCTGGGGGGTTGTACCAGCGTTGTTGTTGCTTTACCTTCCCTCTTTTTGGAGGTTCGGTCTGACCACGCCCTAAAAAAGGGATATTGGGATTCCTATTAGAGGTGCTCGGGCCTTCACCTTGATCCGAGCTGTCGGAAGATTCGGCCGAGGTGTCAGAGAAGCCAACTAGATTCTGCCGTCTGTTAAAGCGGCCCCAAGGTCTTACGTTGTGGGGATTACTGTATGATCTGTTAATGTAAAAGTCCTTGGCCAGATAAGGATAGTCCCTTTCTTGAGAGAAAGATTTAATGTCTTTCCTCACTTTAATTGACTTCTTATTCTGTTCCAACCTATGAAACTCGTCTATAGTCTTTTGAACTTGTTCTAGTATCTTTTTACACTCTATTGTAGGATTGTTATCTTTAATTTGTCCCTCTAAATCAGTGATTACGTCGGTAAGTTTCTTAAGTTCCTCAGTAGCTATATCAATGCCATGCATAATCCAATGTCTGGAGCAAGTGGTACCGATATAGCTAAAGTTTGTGATATATTTAGGGATGTCAGTAAAAACCCCGGGAATATTCCTGACTTGTAATCCTGTTGGGATGATGTTAGCTTTTAAGTATTCTGTTAACATGCGTGTCATAAGTTGTAAGCGAACAAATTTCTTCTTACATTTCTCAAGCTGTTCCCCTAAGGAAATATTGGCATCTACAGGTGTGTCAGTGTAGTCAGAAAGTAAGGACGGTCCTTCCAAGATTTTCTTTATGTAGTCATCAGAGTAAAGTGGCGTGTGATCAGACATAACCTCAACCAGTGAAAAATAACCAGAAAGAATCACGATAAAGATTTTAGAGAAGGTAGACTCGTGGAGCTAGGAGAGTACCCACTTACTAGAAGGGGAATCAGTTTGCACAAACCTTGCAATCATCCGATTGCAATATACATATTATGAGAAAAACAAGGAAACCCAATTACTATCGGTCAGGGACCTAGGGTAAGTTAACAGTTTCTAAAGACAATGGTCCCTAGACAATGAAAATGTAGGAGAGTAAATATAGACTCAATCAGTGCTATATTCCACTGTCCAGCCGGACAGTATTTTAATACGAAATCAAAGTAGTTTCTTCAAATAATATACATAAACATTATAAAGTGGGACACAAGCCTGCATCCAACTTAATAAACAAGGGGGAAAACGAGGGAACGTAAAACAAATAGTGAAAGGTTCAGGCAAGGAAAAGTTTGTTTGTTCAGAGCACAGTTTAAGTAAAACAAACAGATTAGAATGAGGACACCATTACACATTCAACATAATATTTTTACAGAGTGTATATGGTGTACAAAGTGTCGACGGCGTTTCAATCCCTTAACTAAATAATGGGATCATCCTCAGGACATTACAAATGACATTCCTGTATACAGTAGCCTGTAATTGCAAGAACCATGAAAAAACAAGGGAATAAGGAAGGAAAGAATAAAAATATACAGACATTAGATTAAAATGGAATAATTAAGAATTATTTCCAAAGAGATCGTGAGGTTATCTCGTGTGCAATATACAACGTGAAAAACGGCGCATTTGGAGATTTCAGTGTGTAAGTGAGTGGACCGTGCTATACAATGGTGGATAAAAGCAAAGAAGGAGAGCGTGGAGCCAAGGATCACGTGGGCATAGATCCGGCGTAGCGTTGGAATGGTGAATGATAAATCTAGCTGTAACCGTGTCCATAGAACATGGAATGGCTGGAAACGACGCAGCAGAAGAGAAAAGTTAGGTAAATTACCACAATGAGGGCTAGATGGAAGTTCACCCTTAATAGGATGTATGACCAATGAGCTGGAGTCCTTAGGGAAGGAAGGCCACAGTTAAGGGAGCATGGGCTGACAGGGGAGTGCTTGAGGAGGAGATGGGTTATCGACTTACCAATCCAAATGTGGATGTGGTGATGGGGAGCAAAAAGGCTCAAGGGGAAGACGCTGTCAATGCGAGGGCACCGGGAGTATAAGAGAATATCTGAAAATTAAAACAAGCACTCAGGAACTGAGAGGCATTGAGTGAGATGTGCAGGAGAAGCGGAAGGGAGAAAAGCGTGCTTACCGCGTGTAATAAAATGCCAGGATCGGCATCTGAATCTTTGCGAGCCGCGTCCGCGGTCTCGTGGCACAATGTTGCTCTAATCTGTAACGGGAGATTAAAAAGGGGATTAGGCTTAAACCAGCAGGGAAACAAAACAAGCAGCGGCGTGCGAGGCCGACGTGCTTACCGATTCGGAGTCAGTTGTGTCACAGCATATTCTTCCGGTCACAGTACGGCATGAAACCAGAGTGTGAATCTTAAAGTGAAGGATCGACGGAAAGGCGGTCAGGTGACCGGAAATGGGAGGTGAAAATAGAGACTGGGAAGGGATGCACTGTTGGCAGCCATCTTGGAAGGGAGAAAAAATTCCATAACGCGCTAGGCAGAGAGACGAAGGGTGATAGATAGTGAAGAATCACAGAAGTAGGGGATGTGAAGGAGTGACAGTAGAATCATGGAAAAATTGAAAACAATAGAAAGAGCCACAGTTGTTGCAAATCAGAAGGTAAAAACGGATCCTGTGGAATGCAGAAGCCACTAAATCTTGATGAATGCAAAAGTACATATATGGGCAGTTGAGAGCGAGGTGTACGGCAGGTGGTTCAGTGTTGTAATGAGCAGATCAAAGAGGTCCAATCCTCCAGGCGGTTAAGTCCAGTATGGCTACTACCAGTCCTCAAAATCCATTTCAGTTCCTCCTTATTCAGGAGTTGGGTAATATCAGCGCCCCTGGGCGGCAGTTTGATTACGCAAATGATTGTCCATCTGATATCTTCTTCGGTGATTCCTGCTGTCTGGAAGTGGTCACCAAGCAGGGCATTTGGAGTATTACAGCGTACCCGGCTACGGTGTTGGCATATCCTTAGGCGAGCCTTCTGTGTGGTCTGCCCAACATAAATTTTTTTACAGGGAAAGAAGATTGCATAGATGACATTACAAGTATTGCAATTTGAAAAGAATTTACGTTCCATTTTGATTTTTATCATAGACAAATTCTTTACCTTCTATCGTTGTTGGGCAAACAATACAATCTCCACATTTGGCATGATCTGTTAGAGCAGGTAAGTTCCAAAGTTCATTGAGTGTACCTGTGGCTTTTACAGATGGTAATGCGGCCCCCACTAAGTGATCTTTAATGTTTTTAGCCTTGCGGAATGCAAAAGGGGACGTTCTAAATTGAGTGTCCCAGCATTTAAAACTTGCCAGTGCTTGATGATACTTTTACGAATAGCGTGTGAAACTGGTGAGAAAGTTGTCACACAGACCATCCGGTTCTGTGGACGTTTCTCTTTGGGTTCAAGAAGTGCCTCCCTCGGGCAGTACCAAGCTCTCTTGAGCGAGTTACGGATCAGTCTCCGAGGATAGCCCCTCGATGTTAATTTGTTGCTGAGGATTTTGGCCTCATGAAAATAATCCTCCTTAAGTGCGCAATTCCTCCGGATACGGAGAAACTGCGAATAAGGCAGTGAATCCCTGAGGGCTCGGGGATGATGGCTGTCGTACCTGAGAAGTGTGTTGCGCTCTGTTGGTTTCCTAAACAAGCTAGTTATCAGTGTGCCATCTTTGTGTTGAAAATTCAAGTCAAGGAAAGGAATGGTGGTTTTATTGTGTGCCAAGGTAAAGTTAAGTCCTTTGCAGTTGTTATTGAGCCAATGGAGGAACTGACTCACGGCTGAGTCTGAATCCCGCCAGATCATAAAGACGTCGTCTATGTATCTCCTCCACAATGCAATCCCACTGTGGAAGGGGTTCAAGGGTGACAATATGCGGCTGGTCTCAAGGTCATCCATATAGAGTATGGCTAGGTTTGGGGCAAAAACGGCCCCCATGGATGTACCTTTGACTTGCTCATAGTATTGATCATCAAAAAGAAAAAAATAATTTGTAAGGCAAATTTCAAGAAGCTGCAGTACGAAGATGGTTGGTACTGCGTGTGGACGCGGGCGTCTATTGAGAACTCGTTCAATAACGAGAATTGAGTCAGTTTGAGGAATATTAGTGTAAAGAGACTCCACATCCAACGTGCACAGGGTGTCGGATGTGGGATCAAATGGGTGTTCTTCAATAAGATTTATCATAGCCATACTATCACGTATGTAACATTGGGTTTCTGGTACGAAGTCTTTAATGAAAAAATCAACATCCTGGCCCAGTGGCTCTAGAATAGAACCGCAGCCAGATACAATGGTTCGGCCAGGGGGTCTGTCTTGATTTTTGTGTACTTTAGGCAGAGTGTAAATCACGGGTGTGCGAGGTGATCTGACGTTTAAAAATTGGTGTTCAAGTTTACTGAGAAACCCAAGTTCCAAGCCTTCATTAGTGACTTGGAGGATGACACAGCTATTTCCTGCTTAATCCCTTGTCCAAAAAATACCCTAATACCCCACTGAGACCACCTTCTACTTTCTCTCCCTTTGCTAACATGATTCCGGGTGAAATACTCACATTTGAGAAACTAGTTCTCAAAGATGTGACCAAAATGGAAACACAACATCGATTCATTCCATACAATATTTCGCTAGAGGAGAAAGAGGCACTCTTCACTCTGAAAACCAACTCTACCCTGGTCATAAAACCGGCTGATAAAGGGGGAGGCATTGTCCTCCAAGAAAGAGATGCATATAAAAATGAAATTTTGCGACAGTTGAATAATACTGACCATTACTGTAGACTTCCGACTAATCCGACTAAGGAACTACAGAAACTCATCCTCCATGTCACTAATGAAGGCTTGGAACTTGGGTTTCTCAGTAAACTTGAACACCAATTTTTAAACGTCAAATCACCTCGCACACCCGTGATTTACACTCTGCCTAAAGTACACAAAAATCAAGACAGACCCCCTGGCCGTCCCATTGTATCTGGCTGCGGTTCTATTCTAGAGCCACTGGGCCAGTATGTTGATTTTTTCATTAAAGACTTCGTACCAGAAACCCAATGTTACATACGTGATAGTATGGCTATGATAAATCTTATTGAAGAACACCCATTTGATCCCACATCCGACACCCTGCGCACGTTGGATGTGGAGTCTCTTTACACTAATATTCCTCAAACTGACTCAATTCTCGTTATTGAACGAGTTCTCAATAGACGCCCGCGTCCACATGCAGTACCAACCATCTTCGTACTGCAGCTTCTCGAAATTTGCCTTACAAACATTTTTTTTCTTTTTGATGATCAATACTATGAGCAAGTCAAAGGTACATCCATGGGGGCCGTTTTTTCCCTAAACCTAGCCATACTCTATATAGATGACCTTGAGACCAGCCGCATATTGTCACCCTTGAACCCCTTCCACAGTGGGATTGCATTGTGGAGGAGATACATAGACGACGTCTTTATGATCTGGCGGGATTCAGACTCAGCCATGAGTCAGTTCCTCCATTGGCTCAATAACAACTGCAAAGGACTTAACTTTACCTTGGCACACAATAAAACCACCATTTCTTTCCTTGACTTGAATATTCAACACAAAGATGGCACACTGATAACTAGCTTGTTTAGGAAACCAACAGAGCGCAACACACTTCTCAGGTACGACAGTCATCATCCGCGCGCCCTCAGGGATTCACTGCCTTATTCGCAGTTTCTGCGTATCCGGAGGAATTGCGCACTTAAGGAGGATTATTTTCATGAAGCCAAAATCCTCAGCAACAAATTAACATCGAGGGGCTATCCTCGGAGACTGATCCGTAACTCGCTCAAGAGAGCTTGGTACTGCCCGAGGGAGGCACTTCTTGAACCCAAAGAGAAACTTCCACAGAACCGGATGGTCTGTGTGACAACTTTCTCACCAGTTTCACACGCTATTCGTAAAAGTATCATCAAGCACTGGCAAGTTTTAAATGCTGGGACACTCAATTTAGAACGTCCCCTTTTTGCATTCCACAAGGCTAAAAACATTAAAGATCACTTAGTGCAGGCCGCATTACCATCTGTAAAAGCCACAGGTACACTCAATGAACTTTGGAACTTACCTGCTCTAACAGGTCATGCCAAATGTGGAGATTGTATTGTTTGCCAAACAACGATAGAAGGTAAAGAATTTGTCTACGATAAAATCAAAATGGAACGTAAATTCTTTTCAAATTGCAATACTTGTAATGTCATCTATGCAATCTTCTGTCCCTGTAACAAAATTTATGTTGGGCAGACCACACAGAAGGCTCGCCTAAGGATATGCCAACACCGTAGCAGGGTACGCTGTAATACTCCAAATGACCCGCTTGTTGACCACTTCCAGACAGCAGGACACACCGAAGAAGATATCAGATGGACAATCATTAGCGTAATCAAACTGCCGCCCAGGGGCGCTGATATTACCCAACTCCTGAATAAGGAGGAACTGAAATGGATTTTGAGGACTGGTAGTATCCATACTGGACTTAACCGCCTGGAGGATTGGACCTCTTTGATCTGATCATTACAACACTGAACCACCTGCCGTACACCTCGCTCTCAACTGCCCATATATGTACTTTTGCATTCATCAAGATTTAGTGGCTTCTGCATTCCACAGGATCCGTTTTTAACTTCTGATTTGTAACAACTGTGGCTCTTTCTATTGTTTTCAATTTTTCCATGATTCTACTGTCACTCCTTCACATCCCCTACTTCTGTGATTCTTCACTATCTATCACCCTTCGTCTCTCTGCCTAGCGCGTTATGGAATTTTTCTCTCCTTCCAAGATGGCTGCCAACATTGCATCCCTTCCCAGTCTCTATTTTCACCTCCCATTTCCGGTCACCTGACCGCCATTCCGTCGATCCTTCACTTTAAGATTCACACTCTGGCTTCATGCCGTACTGTGACCGGAAGAACATGCTGTGACACAACTGACTCCGAATCGGTAAGCACGTCGGCCTCGCACGCCGCTGCTAGTTTTGTTTCCCTGCTGGTTTAAGCCTAATCCCCTTTTTAATCCCCCGTTACAGCTCAGAGCGACATTGTGCCCCGAGACCGCGGACGCGGCTCGCAAAGATTCAGATGCCGATCCTGGCATTTTATTACACGCGGTAAGCGCGCTTTTCACCCTTCCGCTTCTCCTGCACATCTCACTCAATGCCTCTCAGTTCCTGAGTGCTTGTTTTAATTTTCAGATATTCTCTTATACTCCCGGTGCCCTCGCATTGACAGCGTCTTCCCCTTGAGCCTTTTTGCTCCCCATTACCACATCCACATTTGGATTGGTAAGTCGATAACCCATCTCCTCCTCAAGCACTCCCCTGTCAGCCCATGCTCCCTTAACTGTGGCCTTCCTTCCCTTAGGACTCCAGCTCATTGGTCATACATCCTATTAAGGGCGAACTTCCATCTAGCCCTCATTGTGGTAATTTACCTAACTTTTCTTTTCTCTTCTGTTGCGTCGTTTCCAGCCATTCCATGTTCTATGGACACGGTTACAGCTAGATTTATCATTCACCATTCCAACGCTACGCCGGATCTATGCCCACATGATCCTTGGCTCCACTCTCTCCTTCTTTGCTTTTATCCACCATTGTATAGCACGGTCCACTCACTTACACACTGAATTCTCTAAATGCGCCGTTTTTCACGTTGTATATTGCACACGAGATAACCTCACGATCACTTTGGAAATAATTCTTAATTATTCCATTTTAATCTAATGTCTGTATATTTTTCTTCTTTCCTTCCTTATTCCCTTGTTTTTTCATGGTTCTTGCAATTACAGGCTACTGTATACAGGCATGTCATTTGTAATGTCCTGAGGATGATCCCATTATTTAGTTAAGGGATCGAAACGCCATCAACACTTTGTACACCATATACACTCTGTAAAAATATTATGTTGAATGTGTAATGGTGTCCTCATTCTAATCTGTTTGTTTTACTTAAACTGTGCTCTGAACAAACAAACTTTTCCTTGCCTGAACCTTTCACTATATGTTTTACGTTCCCTCATTTTCCCCCTTGTTTGTTAAGTTGGATGCAGGCTTGTGTCCCACTTTATAATGTTTATGTATATTATTTGAAGAAACTACTTTGATTTCGTATTAAAATAATGTCCGGCTGGACAGTGGAATATAGCACTGATAGAGTCTATATTTACTCTCCTACATTTTCATTGTCTAGGGACCATTGTCTTTAGAAACTGTTTACCTTACAGGTCGTCATACCAACATATTTAAAAGTGCAAGGACATGTGATTAAATAAATCACTTTCTCACTGTTGCAGTTTGTGAATCTGTTTTGAACCCATGGACGGTTAGTGCCTATGTCTACTGATTTTGATTGTTGAGTTTGTGGACAAGCAGCACAAGATCCGCATGGATAGTGTGCTTGTACTGCAGGGAGGTCCCACAAGGTACCCACCGTTCTTGGAATTTGAGTTTTCGGCCTGGTGTGGACCAATCTGTCACGTAAATTGGTACTTCTTTTGAATGAAAATAATGGCAGTGGTGCTAAAAGTATTAACAAATGCTAATCTCGTCAACGCTGGTTTAGATACAGGTACATCAAGAAGTGCCTCTCGGTTGTTATTTGTAGCGCGTTTGAGAGAGCGCTTTACCAATTTCTTGGGATACTTCCTCGCTAACAGTTGTTTAGATAGTGTTGCGGCATAATCTCCGTATTTCTCTGCAGTTGAACAATTCCTTCGAATACGAAGGAATTGGCCATATGGCAAGTTATCCCTAAGTGATTTCGGATGGTGACTATCATATCAAAGAAGCGAGTTTCTGGCCATAGGTTTTCTGTATAGTTCATTTTCAAGACCTGTCGGTGTAACATATATCAAAATATCCAAGAAAGGTAGTTTGTATTTATCAAACTCTGAAGTGAACTTCAGAAAATTGTTCCTTGTATTTAGCCACGATAGAAACTGAAGGACAGAATCTGTATCTCCTCGCCATATGACCAATATGTCGTCTATGTATCTCTTCCATAGACGAATCGAATCAGCATAGGGATTAGCTTCATTCAGAACATGTTGTTGTTCGAAGATATGGACGTACAAATTTGCCAGACTCGGCGCGAAAACGCTGCCCATGCTGGTACCAGAGGTTTGAAGATAGATGGTCTCCTCAAACTTGAAAAAGTTCTCTTTCATGGCCATTTGTGCACAGGCCATGATGAACTGTACAGGAGTGATTGAGTCCAGATCTCTGTTCGATAGCAAATATGTGATAGCTTCTAAGGTCTCATCTTGAGGAATTGACGTATATAATGACTCAACGTCAAAAGAGACCAACAAATAAGTGGTCATGTCAAACTCGACTTCTGGTAAAAGACGTAATACGTCTTTCGTATCCTGCAGGTATGTGGGCATCTCTCTAACGATTGGTCTCAAAAAATTATCCACAAAAGTGGATAAAGGTTCCAATATGGAACCTATTCCTGATATAATAGGTCGGCCCGGCGGTGGTCTTTGAGATTTATGTACTTTGGGCAAGGTGTAAAAATAAGGCATGACTGGATGCTCTGTACGGAGGAAAGAAACCTCTTGGGTGGTAATCCAACCCTCGTTGATTGCTTCTTCTACCATCTCCGAGATGGTCATCTTAATTCTTTCTGTCGGGTCTGTTTCCAAGATCCGGTAAAACCTCTTATCTTCCAATTGGCGTAAGCATTCTGCACGGTATTGTTTGGTATCTTGTACAACTATCGCACCCCCTTGTCAGCAGGTTTAATCGTTATCTTCTCATCAGTTGTCGGGGAACATAGTGCTTATTGTTCATTTCTTGGAAGATTATTATAGGGTCTTTTATCCATATTATTTAATCTTCTTACATCTTCAGTTACCGCATTTTTGAAAGTCAACACTTCAGGAGGTACTGTGTGTGTCGGTGGATTGAATGTGGAACGTTTCTTGAGGCCTGTGTTGATTTCAACTGTCTCTATGGGCATCATATCTTTTTCTTTAAAAAAATAATGCAATCATATTTAGCGAAAAAATTGGGCAAGTTCGCAATGAGTCTGGAAAGGATCTCCTTTGAAAGTGGATACAAATCCTAGACCTCTGTTCAACACAGTAAGTTCATCTGGCGTTAGAATGCGACTACAGAGATTCATTACTAAATCGCATTGGTGCTGGTCCCTGGTTGAGGTTGGGTTTTCTGCTTGTTGCTGCGGGTATTCATGGGTTGCAATGGAGGGGCCCATTGGACTTGGGTTTGTTGGTTTCTCCTTCTCCCTCTCGAGCGCCCGCGGCCAAACCCTAAAAAAGGCTGATTGTTAAAATTCTGAGGAGTCTGAAATGGGCCTGGTTGTGGCTAAAACATCGGCGTAGGAAACGCCCATGGATTAGGTGGCCACCATTGTTGATAATGGGGAGCTGGTGGACCACCTCTCCAGTTAGCTCTATTATTTCTGCCTCGCCCTCTAGATTGTTGTCCGCTCATCATTGAGGAATCTCAGTCCCCAGAGCTTTCTCCAGAGCTCGTGGATGAATAGGTTGACCCATACCGCCGCCCTTTCCTATTGAATTCTGGTGGAGTGTAACTCTCACTCGTGTATGGGTACACCCGTTCATGTGAAAAACGATCTAAGTCTTTTTTGAATTTCTCAATCTTGGTAAGCAGTACTGAATCTTTAAAGTCTTTATTCATTTTGTTTGACTCTTCTAAGTTCTTTTTATATAGAGTGCCTGAGATGGTAGTTTTTATTTGTGATTCTAGAAGTTGTATCTCAATTAGTATGGTGTCCGCTACACGCTTGGCTGTACTGATAATCAGTATTAACCAGTCTCGCGTGCAGCGCCACGCTATTAAAGACCAATCTTTCAAGAACGCCTTATCCTGAAGAAAAAGTCTGGGTACATTAGTAACAATTATCCCCGTTGGGGCGCAGTTACCTCGGAGATATTCAGTCATAATGGCACCATGTATGACTGTCCTAGAATGTGATTTTTTTAGTCCTAAGAGTTTCGCCCAGTCATCTTCATTACTGGGTAGTATACTTGATATGGTGTCTAGAAAACTGGGTGTAGTTAGTATTGCCTGATAAGTCGCATCATCGTAGGCTAAACCACTATGTTCTGCCATGCTTCGTAGTTCTTATAAGTGTCACAAGTAATGCAGGAAAAGACGGAAAGAGCTAGTTATGATACAAAAACTGTCAACTGTGTACAGTTCAACTAAAAGACCCGCAGCCTCAGCTGCACAAGAACAAAATTAACCAAACCGTAAATGGAGGGTCTAAGGGAATGTTTTAAGACCTCGCATGGATATACTCCCCTGTGATAACTTGTAGAACAAAACAACTATCCATGGGTCTGAAAAGTCTACAAAGAGCCTATTGTGCTGTAATCCTATAGTGTCAAGATACTTCAAAAGGATGACACAGATTTACAATCGTACAGTTCTGTTTGGAAAAAGTCAGCACTTACAACTTTTAATTTGGTTTGTTGGCTTTTTGCAGGCGTTATCAAAGTTAATGCTCCTTTTGTTTTCCTAGTGACCACCCGCGTGTATCACTGCATCCCTGCATCCCGTGTGATCCACCGCCCCTCCTCACAGCAGACCTCCACAGCACAGTGCGCTTACCGACAAAGTCTCTCCTGCGCACCGCCTCCAAGGATCAGAAAATGTCTTGGGGCGCAGCCCTCTCCTGTCTGTAACAGCCTCAAAGAGTTGTCCAACTCGGGCGCGCACCCCTGCTTCCTGCTGCCGTGGTTGACAGCCGATTCAGTATCGTGGGTATCATGCGCCAAGGACGATTGCTGGACAATCTCTGGTTTTCCTTCCACGTAGGTGAGCGGTAAGTGAACGGTTAGGCGGGTTGGTAGAGAACAGAGCAATCGCCGCCCCCGCCGCCGCTGCCGAATACCTTTACTTTCCTGCAGCAACTTTTACTTAGAGATTTTCAACCATTTTTGGTTTCCTTTTCAGAACGTCCAGTTGAATGCCATGTCCCGGTATATCACCGAAGTATTCTGTAAATGATAGTCTATGAAGAAGGAGAGTTCAGTGAGGAGCTCATCTCTCGCACGTCCGACTAGCGGTCGCCATCTTCACCCTCCGCAAAAATAAAAAAGCAGGCAACACGACTAACGAGACATTTCATTGAGGCCAAGCATACGGCAGATGATTTCACCTGGACAATTCTAGAACAACCGTTTATCCCTAACCACATATCTGACATTTCTAAATTTCTATTTACAAAAGAACAGAAGTGGGTTTTCAAACTTCAAACCGACAAAATGGGGCTCAACGATGAAATTCCTTGGACTCTACTGAATTAGATGAACCACTTGTGGTCTGCATCTGTAATTACACTTGCAAGTGGCAATAAGATCCATAGTAACCAGATAGAGACCAAACATCTGCGCACAAAATCTCTGTCGAGGTTATTATTTTCATTGCAGAATTCATTAAGATCCATGTATTAATGCATGTGAGGCAACATTGTAACACTAACAATGCCACGATAAGCATGCTAATACATTTGGACTTATCAAGTGACTTGGGATACAATAGTACTATAGAGTCCAACAAACTACGTTACACCACATATATCAGGCGCATTTTACAGTCAACGAGATATAATTGTTAGAACATTGTGCTGATTTGAAACGAATTGCTTTTAAATACGGCAATATTTCCGCATTTTAATTGACTTATAACAATGAAAAAGAATCTGAGAACTACGTTTCCAATCATGCCTCGGGACACATTTGCAATTATCATGTGACTATGGATACGAAAGTATTCTAGAGCCTAATAAACTACATTACCCTACATACATTGGGTGCATTTTGTAGTCAGTAAGACATAGATGTCAGAATATCGCGTTGGTTTGGAACAAATTGCTTTCTAACGCTGAAATACTTTTGCATTTTTACTGACCAGTAATAGTATAAAAGAATCTGAGAACTACGTTTCCAATCGTGCCTCGAGTTATCATGAGACTCGGGATACGATAGTATCACAAAACCTGACAAACTACGTTACCCTATATGCATCGGGCGCATTTTGTAGTTAATAATACATCGATGTCAGATTATCGCGTCGGTTTAGCAATCAAATTGTTTTCAGGTGCGGTAATTCTTCCGTATTTAAACGAGGCTCCGTTCCTGACGTCGGTACCTCTCTCCCCAGCTCAACGGCCGCCCGAGGTACCGACGGACAGGTTAGTAAATATAACCACTGATACATTGCAGCTTGACATTACTCTCCTGCCATGATTTAATGTTCAGTAAATCTTGTAACAGAGAGGGCTCCATTTTCTTTAGTCAACTGCTTTTACTAAGCAGGGAGGAAAGTGTGGAAGTGCCGATAACAAGGGCTTTCACACTCAGAGCGGTCGGGAAGCACAGATATCTTTGTAACACAAGCGCTTGGACCGCAATGCTAACATACAAAATACATTTGAACAGATAAACAGGCAGTTACCGCGATACCACCAAAACCTCCAAAATAATAATATACAAAACTACTGCATTGTTTTGAACATTTGATATCAACATTTGAACAGTGAATGGATATTTGATCAGTAGATTAAATTAACATTGCTTCTAATTGTGCCGATATCTTCATCTGTGGCTGTGTTGGAGGCAAGGTGATTACCTTTTCAGCTCTAAAATCAAATAGAATAAATAAATGCACAGATAACCTCACACTCAACCATCAACACTTCACCCTCACCTATCATACTGTCTCATTCTCTCTAGCACTCATACACAAAGGAAGTACAATCTCAGCGGAAAACCTAAGCAACTTGAAAGAGACAGATTATATCATTCTTTGTGATCATGTATCACCCATCAGATTCCTCTGGTGTATATGTCTCTAAAAGGACTCTCCACATGAATAATTATGGTCTACGCGCATTTCGGTGGAACCTCATTTAGACCACCTTCATCAGGACCAGAATTAAAGTCAGCTAGACTTCTAATATAGTGGACGAGGGTTATCAAAAGATAGTGCTTGTAACTGCTATACCAAATTGCCGGTTATGGTCACCATGCCTTAAGGGGCCCAGTGTTGATGCTTAGCCTCAAATCAAATGCCGATTCAATCCAGTTCGCAATAAAGAAATTGTCGTAGACTGCATAAATTGTCCAAGGAGATAACGTATTATCTTAGTTGGTGTTAGAACTGGGGGTCTCTAGTTGGCTGAGGTAGGTACCTTAGTCCAAATAGGGACCCTTGCTTCTAGTCAGGGAAAGGAGGGACACACTCTTAGATAACCCCTGCTCACCCTCTGGTAGCTTGGCACGAGCAGCCGGGCTTTTCTCCAAGGCAATGTGTAAAGTATTTGCAACCACACTCCCAGTAACACAGTGATAACACCACAAATGGACACCACACTGATTTTATAAAAATAGCGGTATCTTTTATCAAAAGAAATACGATGAGACCAAACGATAGAAATCCAACATATGCGTATTCGTAATATTTCACTTTGCCGGTTATTAGTCCAACAATCACTTGTAGGTTCTTGCGGTATTAATGAGCAGTTCACGATGATCTAATGCAGTCCTAATGCAATGCTATGCAGTTCGTAATGCAGTTCGTAATGTAGAAATAAGACAGTCCTTAATGCAAGTACTAATGCAGTTCGTAACACAGGACTAATGCAGTTCGTAATGCAAGAATAATGCGGTTTGTAATGCAAGAATAATGCAGTTCGTAATGCAAGAATAATGCAGTTCGTAATGCAAGAATAATGCAGTTCGTAATGCAATGAATAATGCAGTTCGTAATGCAAGGAATAATGCAGTTCGTAATGCAAGAATAATGCAGTTCGTAATGCAAGAATAATGCGGTTCGTAATGCAAGGAATAATGCAATAAGCCAATCTACGCGATCGGCTCAGGAACCACTAGGCCCCAACAACAGAGGCAATGGTCGTAAGCTTAAAGGGGCGGCCCCGGTACTGCTGAGCAGGTACGGGCCGCTCGGGGACTCAGCGCGTCTAACGTGGTGCAGTGGGAGAGAGATCGGAGCACTACTGTACTCCTCCTGCATGCCTCCCCAGGCCACACACGCTTGCGGCTCCCGACCAGAGTCCCAGCCTTACCTGGGGGGTGCGCTGCTTTGCTCTCTCTCTCTCTCTGCTAGTCGGACGTCCTGCTGGGCGGCCCCGATGTTGTTGCAGCTCCATGGCTAGGCGACGCGACGCTGCCTTCTCCTTCGTTGACAATCTTGGGCAGATTCCTCTTGGCGAACAACGATCACGATCCCTTTCACCTTGCAGCTTCCTTAGCTTCAAGAAATTCTGTAGCACGTTGCGGCTCGGGCCGGCGGCGGCGATCCTTACTCACAGCCTCAGTTACGATGATGGCTCGGGCCACAAACGGCAATGCAGCAGCGTGGACGATGTTTCACACTGCGGGGGCAATGCGGTCATGGGGCACCTCGTAAACGGCACCACAGAGCACAAGGCAGTCTCAGGTGTGCAAAAGCACACGCACCAAGCGTCGCTGAGACACAGTTGGAAACTTTGATGTTCCTGAGTTTCCACAACAGGGGACCAGCTCTCCTCGGGCCCTTGGAGACAAGTTACTTCAGGACACAGCACACAGCAAAGTCCTTTCAAGCAGGGGGACACAGCACACAGCAAAGTCCCTTGTCCTCTCCTTAGTCAAATCAGCAAACTGCAGGCCAGCCCCAGAACACAGAGCAAGGGCAGTCCTTCTCTTCAGTCTCTTCAGCTGTTCTTCCTTGACAGAGGTTCCTCTTGATCACGAAGTAGTTTCAATCCTTTTTCAGTCTTGAGTTCAGTCTTGAGTTCAGGGGTTTCAGCTCTCACATTTATACCCCTAATTGCCTTTGAAGTGTTTGTGTTCAGGGGGCTCTGAGCCCGGTCCAAACCAGTTCTGGGTGTCTTCCTGCCAGTGCACACCCTCTTCCTTTGATAGTGAGGGTCTGGGCCTCAGACGCTCCGCAGGAGGTGGAGCCATCCTTTTGTGGCAGCAGCACAGTCCTCCTCACATCCAGGGGGGTACTCCTCCCATCACTCCAAATGCAGGCCAGCCTGTTGCTGTCCCACCTACTCCTCTCTGGTGTCAGGACACCTCCCCAGACCCTGTCACATCCAAACCCAGACAGTCAATACACAACCAGGCAGAGGCACGCAGGATGGTTAGGACAAGAAACCAGCCACTTCTAAAAGCGTGGTTTCTAAACACACAATTTAAAAACCATCTTCATAAAAAGATGTGTTATTAAATTCTGAGTTCAGGCACACTAAACTCCATTTCTCCCTCTTATGCCGATGGGAAGATATGCTGGAAACATGTGACACAGCATTCCCTATTTTGTCCTATGGGCAAGATGGCCTTGTAACAGTGAAAAACGAAATTGGCAGTATTTCACTGTCAGGACATGTTACTGCACCCTGCCCAGGGGGCTACCTTGGGCCTACTATAGGGGTGTCTGATGTGGATAAAAAAGGGAAGGGTAAGGCCTGGCAAGTGAGTGCACTTGTCAGGACAACAAGGCAGTTAACAAACTGCGCGCAGGCACTGCAGTGGCAGGCCTGAGATCTCTCTTTAGGGCTACTTATGTGGGTGGCACAATTAGTGCTGCAGGCCCACTAGTAGCATTTGCATTACTAGCCCTGGCACACATAGTGCACTTTACTAGGGACTTTATTGGTAAAACAAACATACCAATTAGGGGCAACGAATTACCATAACACTTTATACAGGGAGCACTTGCACTTTGACACTGGTCAGCAGTGGCAAAGTGCCCAAAGCATCTAAGCCAGCAAAACGAGATCCATCACAGCATCAACAATAGAGGAGGTAGAGGCAAAAAGTCAGGGGTAACCACGCCAAGTAATGCCAGGTCTAACAGTTGGTATCTTGCTATTAGTTAGACACCTGAAATCCGAATGTACCGCGTTTGAGTAAATGAATACGCTCCGGCCCGCGCTGCCGGCGTTGTCCTGTCAGTCCTACTTACACAGACACTCACTCACCCATAAAGCTACTCACGCAGGCACTCACTCACCCATACACTTACTCACACAACTATTCACTCACCCATACAGTCTCTAACACAACCATTTACTCACCCATACAACTCCCACAACCAGTCACATTTCCATAAGGCCAGTCACACAGACCGTCACTCACCCAAACAGCCACTTACACAGGTAATCACACACCCATACAGTCACTCACTCAACCATTCACTCAACCATACATCCACTCTCAGAACCACTCACTCTCCTACATAGCAACTCACAAAGCCACTCACTAAACCAAACAGCCCCTCACATAGGCATAAACTGATCCATACAGCCACTGACACAGGCACTCAGTCATCCATGCAGCCACTAACACACTCAGTCATACACTTATACAATCACTACACTTTATAAATACACAGACATACAGTTTATCTTTTTTTTTTAACCATGAAAGGTGGTTCTGACAAGAACCGCTTTTTTCTTAATCTGTTTTAAAAAATATTTTGTTGTTTTCCAACATTTTGCATTTTTTTCTTAAATAAAGTGGCAACAAGGAACAAAAAAACATTCTATTCACAAAGAGAAAGTCAGTGGATCAACGTATGTAAATAACAACAACAAAAAATAAACAGCTGTGTTTCCTCGCTGCTTTCAGAATGATGTCAACAGATTACTCACCGCTGTAATAGTGGTGCTGCAGTCAAGGCAGTAGGTTCCAATGCGCCTTAATTACGGAGCGTTTTGATGCATCTGCACTTCCTGAGGGACTGTCTCTCCAGGAGCAGATCTCGTACTCCTGGAGGTTGATGGCCTGTCTCTCTCTCTCTCCTTACGTGCCCACTTTTAATCATTCTTGTGGTATGTCTTCAAGTGGTACAACATACTTGTTGTACCACAAGAATATTCCTTTGCTGTGCCCCTTGATAAGGTCTTTTAGCACAGCTAGCACTTGATGAATTAGGCAACTGTTTTTGATTCATCAGATGGGATGCTAAAGAACTCCCCCGCAATGCTTTGCCTTTTTGGGGCTGGCTCTTCATCTCCACAATCTTCAGGATGTGTTGCAACCTCCTGCTCCTCAGCTTCTTCAGGCAAATCCTGGTCTTTATTTGGTCCTTTTGCCAGTTTAAGTCAGAAAAAACAAAAAAAACAAAAACTCTGCCCTTAAACTACAGGAGACCTTCAACAATGATGCAAATTCCAACTGAAAGCTTCAAGAAGGGAAACGTTTGTGGGAACTTTGCTTCTAGATGAATGAAAACTCTCTCTTCAAATGATATCTCTTTTGTCCATGTCATATGGTCTTCGCAAATACTGACATCATTGCAACTACTGGCATTGTCACGAAATAAGGCAATACAATTTATAAGTGGTTTTCTTTAAAAATGATTACATATACAGAAGTTTAAACAGGGTTTTAGTAAACAGATAATGTCAAAGATTTATTTAAATATGTGTATATATCTGTTTTACACTTTTTGAAAAACACGTGGTCTTTGAGAATTTTCCGCGAAACCGAAACATACGTATCAGACAATTCACATGAATTTGCAATGAATTCATGACAATTCACAATGAATTCGCGATGATAAGAATTTTTAAAATAAAACCACAGTAAATTATGCATTGAAACAAATGACGAGTATTGACACAGAGAAATACTAAAATGGGTGATCTGTTATGCAGGTGTATTATATATTATGCAGAACAGAATAGTAACTAATTTCCCAGTACAAAGTAACATTGATGAGTACACAATTTCCCAAAACCTGTAGACACTTTAAAAAAATTAAGATTTGATTCAGATGGTTGTTTATTTTAAATAAATTAAATCCACTCAGCGGCATACTCAAAGACTCAAGCACCCACTCATACACCTACTCAGACACTCATGCACCCACTCACAGACCCAGTCAGAGACTCATGCATCTACCCACAGACCCACTCAAAGACTGACTGATCCACTCACAGACCCACTCAGAGACTCATGAATGCACTCACACCCACTGAGAGTCATGCCCCTACTCACGGAGCCTCAGACACTCACGCACCCACTCACAGACCCACTCAGAGACTAATGTACCCACTCACTGACCCCCTAAGATACTCATTCACCCACTCACAGACCCACTAACACTCACACACCCACTCACAAACCCACTCAGAAACTCATGCACCCACTCATAGACCCACTCAAACTCACACACCCACTCACTGATCCACTCAGAGCCTCACGCTTCCACTCACAGACCCACCTTAGAGATGAATGCACCCAGTCACAGGCCCATTCAGAGACTCACAAACCCACTCACAGACTCACTGAGACACTCATGCACCTACCCACAAACCCACCCAGAAACTCATCACCCACTCACAGACCCACACAGACACTCACGCATGCACTCACTCACAGACCCACTTAAACACTCACGCACCAACTCACAGACTCACTTATAGACTCATGCACTCAGGGCCTGATTATGAGTTTGGCAGTCCCAAGCCATCGTAGATTTCATAAGTGATGTCATGAGTGATGTAATATGTGAGGTCATAAGCAGTGCATTCCCGGGGCGTAAGTTATGGTTAAGCTGAGATAACTTTAACTGCCGAATTTCACTGGTTTGTACGAGTAAAATCAAAGCCTAACTCTAACGTCCCTGTAACTTTTGTTTTTGTAAGTGAATTTTAAAGTTTTTTTAAATCTATTTACTAACTATAACTCTATGTTTTTTTAGTGAATTTCTAAGGTTTTTTATATTGTATTTCGTAAATGTAAGAACCTTGTTACCTTTGGATTTTTAAGGGCATTCCTATGGTTTTTACAATTTTATATCATAAGGAAATGTGTTGTCTACCTTTTGCTCTTAATAGTGATTAACTATATTTTTTAATTTTATTATTTTGTTCTAAGTTGTAAGCTTTGAAAGTGATTGTATGATAGTATGCATTAGTGTGTAAGTGGGAGTATGAGTATCTGTGTGAGTGTTTGGTTGCATGTGTGAATGGAAGTATGTCTGTTTGAATATATGTATGAGTGCATAAGTTTGTTTCTGTAATGATTGTTTTGCAAATGGTACTTAATGTGTTTATAAAAACAGTGTGTTGTAAGTTGTTTATAGTGTAATTCAAGTTTTATTTTTTATTGAGAAGTCGGGTACAGGCGTGACCCTTTTAGTATGGCGGGCAGCTCCATGTACTGTAGAAGATAATATATATATATATAGTGCTCTCCTGTTTACGCTATTGGAATCGCTGGGCGTGTGGAGGAAATATATATATATATATATATATATATATATATATATATATATATATATATATATATATATATATTCACTGAAAAAACCATAGGTTTTAGGGACAGTTATAGTTAGTTGGACATTTCACTCGTACAAAACCATAGAAATTCCCCCGTTATAGTTAGTTCAGCTAACTATAACTCGCGCCCAGCAATGCACTGCTGATGACGTCACATATTACATCACTCATGACATGGTCAGTGACATCACTGATGACATCACTGATGACATCTCAAATGACATCACTGATGACATCACTGATGACATCATCCAGTGACTGTGTGTTTCTGTAAAGTTTAAATATGTTTAATATATATAGGGAAAGGCGTATTGAAGAATGAGTGGGTGTATAAGTGTCTGAATGGATGATTTAGTACGTGAGTGAATGACTCTACAAGTGAGTGATTAAATGTATCTTACTGAATGCATGGGTTAGTGACTAAACTGTGTGAATGTCTGTATCCGTCTGTCTGTTGGTTTGTAAGCGGCTGCATGGCTTTCTGAATAGCTACATGAGTGTCTACATGGGTTATTGATTGATTGTCTGAGTATCTGTATGGGTGCCTGAGTGTTTGTGTGGGTGGGGTGTGTGTGACTCTGTGCATAGAAGTGTGAGTTGGTGATTCACTGGGTGCATGGTTTCAAGAGTGCATCTGTGATGGACTGTATGGGTGGGTGAGTGTGTGTATAGGTGTGTTAGTGATTGAATGTATATCTCAGTGGTACATGTGTGAGTAACTACATATGTAAAAGGCAGTATATATGTGTGTTGGAGTATATAACTGGCTATAAGTGAGAGTGTGTGATTGTGAGAGTGGCCGTATGGATGAGTGTGTACTTGTATCAGTGATTGTATAAGAGCGTAAGAATGTGCTAGTATTTGTATGAGTAAGTGAGCTGGTGTGTGTATAACTGTATAGGTGAGTAAATGGCAGTGTGTTTAATTATTTGCATGACTGACTAGGTGTGTGAGTACCTCTATGGATGAGTGGCGGTGTGTGAGTGTTTATATAGGTGTATGAGTGCATATGATAGTCCTGTACTGAGTGACTAAGTATGAGTGACTGTACGGGTGAGTGAGTGGATGTGTGTGTAGACCTAAGAATCAGTGAGTGGGTATGTAGTTTTTGGTGTTGGAGTGTCTATGGTTTTGAGAATGGCAGTCTGTAATTTAGAGTGGGTGTATCAAAAGTTATATTAGGGTGTGAGAAGATGCATGAAATTATCACATGGATGATGTCATCAGTGATGTCATTTGAGATGTCATCAGTGATGTCATCAGTGATGTCACTGACCATGTCATGAGTGATGTAATATGTGACATCATCAGCAGTGCATTGCGGGCGCGAGTTATAGTTAGCTGAACTAACTATAACGGGGAATTTCTATGGTTTTGTACGAGTGAAATGTCCAACTAACTATAACTGTCCCTAAAACCTATGGTTTTTCAGTGAATTTCAAAGGTTTTTTAAATGCTAATTTCTAACTATAACGTGTCTGAAACCTATGGTTTTTTCAGTGAATTTCAAAGGTTTTTTAAATGCTAATTTCTAACTATAACGTGCCTGAAACCTATGATTTTTTAAGTGAATTTCAAAGTTTTTTTAAATGCTAGTTTCTAACTATGCCTAAAGAGGTAGGACATGTGAAGAAAGAAGAAAAAACGCACAGAAAGAAGCAAAAGATGTGCAGAAAGAACCAACAGAGGAGCAGAAAGAGGCCTTGTTGCAAAATCATCCTGTGCCCACAACTTTTTCAGACGGGTACTGGTGGTAACTGACTCTGACTAACCAGAGCCAGTGCTATGCTAAAAGACACTTAGAATACAGTGAAAACACCTACATACACTAGGGAACACTATGCGTTGGGGTACCCCTGTGATTAGCATGACCTCCTCTGCAAGTCCCTAGTACATAATAGGGCAGGGGGATTAAAACTACCTCTTAAAACGCGCTACAGGGCGCGTTTGCACAGTGGTGAAGGGAGGGGGGCCTGAGGTGACATGTGTGCAAACGCACCCCGTGGCGCGTTTTAAGTTGCGAGATTAAGTCCCCTTGAATTCTGAGGGTCCCTGGGGCCCAACTAGCCCCCCAGGTACCTACAGTTAGGACCACAGAGCTGAGTTGCAGAGAGGCGTTCCGAGGCCACGCACCTTTTTCACCTCTCTGCAACGCAACTCTGTTGTGCTTACTGAAGGTACCTGGTGGGCTAGTTGGCCCCCAGGGTCCCTCAGGATTCAAAGGGAATTAATTCCCCAACTTAAAACGCACCACAGGGCGTGTTTGCGCACATGTCACCTGAGGCCCCGCGGTGCGTTTTAAGTTGGGGGATTAGGTCACCTTGAATCCTGAGGGTCCCTGGGGCCCAACTAGCCCACTAGGTACTTCCAGTAAGCACCACAGGCCTGCGTTGCAACGCCTGTAACAAATTGTGCAGTTGTGTTTAGGTAGTGAAGAGGGTCGTGCTGGGGGTAGTGTTTTAGGGTTTAGGGTAGTGCAGCGGTATTTGTGTAGTGTAGGGGGTCATGCTGGGGGTAGATTTAGGGTTTAGGGTAGTGCAGTGGTGTTTGGGTAGTGTAGGGAGTCGTGCTGGGGGAGTGTTTTAGGGTTTAGGGTAGTGCAGTGGTGTTTGGGTAGTGTAGGGGGTCGTGCTGGGGGTAGTGTTTTAGGGTTTAGGGTAGTGCAGTGGTGTTTGAGTAGTGTAGGGGGTCGTGCTGGGGGTAGTGATTTAGGGTAGTGCAGTGGTGTTTGGGTAGTGTAGGGGGTACTGCTGGGGGTAGTGTTTTAGGGTTTAGGTTAGTGCAGTGGTGTTTGGGTAGTGTAGGGGTACTGCTGGGGGTAGTGTTTTAGGGTTTAGGGTAGTGCAGTGGTGTTTGTGTAGTGTAGGGGGTAGTGTTTTAGGGTTTAGGGTAGTGCAGTGGTGTTTGTGTAGTGTAGGAGGTCGTGTTTTAGGGTTTAGGGTAGTGCAGTGGTCTTTGGGTAGTGTAGGGAGTCGTGCGGAGGTAGTGTTTTAGGGTTTAGGGTAGTGTAGGGGGTCATGCGGGGGTAGTGTTTTAGGGATTAGGGTAGTGCATTGGTGTTTGGGTAGTGTAGGGGGTCATGCGGGGGTAGTGTTTTAGGGTTTAGGGCAGTGCAGTGGTGTTTGGGTAGTGTAGGGGGTCGTGCTGGGGGAGTGTTTTAGGGTTTAGGGCAGTGCAGTGGTGTTCGGGTAGTGTAGGGGGTTGTGCTGGGGGAGTGTTTTAGGGTTTAGGGCAGTGCAGTGGTGTTCGGGTAGTGTAGGGGGTCGTGCTGGGGGGAGTGTTTGAGGGTTTAGGGCAGTGCAGTCGTGTTCGGGTAGTGTAGGGGGTTGTGCTGGGGGTAGTATTTTAGGGTTTAGGGTAGTGCAGTGGTGTTCGGGTAGTGTAGGGGGTTGGGCTGGGGGTAGTGTTCTAGGGTTTAGGGCAGTGCAGTGGTGTTTGGGCAGTGTAGGGGGTAATGCTGGGGGTGGTGTTTTAGGGTTTAGGGCAGTGCAGTGGTGTTCGGGCAGTGTAGGGGGTTGTGCTGGGGGTGGTGTTTCAGGGTTTAGGGCAGTGCAGTGGTGTTCGGGCAGTGTAGGGGTGGTGTTTCAGGGTTTAGGGCAGTGCAGTGGTGTTCGGGCAGTGTAGGGGGTCGTGCAGGGGGTGGTGTTTCAGGGTTTAGGGCAGTGGTGTTCGGGCAGTGTAGGGGGTCGTGCTGGGGGTGGTGTTTCAGGGTTTGGGGCAGTGCAGTGGTGTTCGAGCAGTAAAGGGGGTCGTGCTGGGGGTGGTGTTTCAGGGTTTAGGGCAGTGCAGTGGTGTTCGGGCAGTGTAGGGGGCGGTGCAGGGGGTGGTGTTTCAGGGTTTAGGGCAGTGCAGTGGTGTTCGGGCAGTGTAGGGGGTGCTGCAGGGGGTGGTGTTTCAGGGTTTAGGGCAGTGCAGTGGTGTTCGGGCAATGTAGGGGGTCATGCAGGGGTGGTGTTTCAGGGTTTAGGGCAGTGCAGTGGTGTTCGGGCAGTGTAGGGGGTCGTGCTGGGGCTGGTGTTTCAGGGTTTAGGGCAGTACAGTGGTGTTCGGGCAGTGTAGGTGGTCGTGCTGGGGCTGGTGTTTCAGGGTTTAGGGCAGTGCAGTGGTGTTCGGGCAGTGTAGGGGGTCGTGCTGGGGCTGGTGTTGCAGGGTTTAGGGCAGTGCAGTAGTGTTCAGGCAGTGTAGGTGGTCGTGCTGGGGCTGGTGTTTCAGGGTTTAGGGCAGTGCAGTGGTGTTCGGGCAGTGTAGGGGGTCATGCTGGGGCTGGTGTTTCAGGGTTTAGGGCAGTGCAGTGGTGTTCGGGCAGTGTAGGGGGTCTTGCTGGGGCTGGTGTTTCAGAGTCTAGGGCAGTGCAGTGGTGTTCGGGCAGTGTAGGGGGTCTTGCTGGGGCTGGTGTTTCAGGGTTTAGGGCAGTGCAGTGGTGTTCGGGCAGTGTAGGGGTCTTGCTGGGGGTGGTGTTTCAGGGTTTAGGGCAGTGCAGTGGTGTTTGGGCAGTGTAGGGGGTCATGCTGGGGCTAGTGTTTCAGGATTTAGGGCAGAGCAATGGTGTTCAGGCAGTGTAGGGGGTTTTGCTGGAGGTGGTGTTTCAGGGTTTAGGGCAGTGCAGTGGTGTTCGTGCAGTGTAGGGGTGTTGTTTCAGGGTTTAGGGCAGTGGTGTTCAGGCAGTGTAGGGGGTCTTGCTGGGGTTGATGTTTCAGGGTTTAGGGCTGTGCAGTGGTGTTCGGGCAGTGTAGGGGGTCATGCTGGGGGTGGTGTTTCAGGGTTTAGGGCAGTGCGGAGGTGTTCCGGCAGTGTAGGAGGTAGTGCAGGGGGTTGTGTTTCAGAGTTTAGGGCAGTGCAGTGGTGTTCGGGCAGTGTAGGGGGTCATGCTGGGGGTGGTGTTTCAGGGTTTAGGGCAGTGCAGTGGTGTTCGGGCAGTGTAGGGTGTCGTGCTGAGGGGTGGTGTTTCAGGATTTAGGGCAGTGCAGTGGTGTTCGGGCAGTGTAGGGAGTCGTGCAGGGGGTGGTGTTTCAGGGTTTAGGGCAGTGGAGTGGTGTTTGGGCAGTGTAGGGGGTCGTGCAGGGGGTGGTGTTTCAGGGTTTAGGGCAGTGCAGTGGTGTTCGGCCAGTGTAGGTGGTCTTGCTGGGGGTGGTGTTTCAGGCTTTAGTGCAGTGGTGTTCGGGCAGTGTAGGGGTCTTGCTGGGGGTGGTGTTTCAGGGTTTAGGGCAGTGCAGTGGTGTTCGGACAGTGTAGGGGGTCTTGCTGGTGCTGGTGTTTCAGGGTTTAGGGCAGTGCAGTGGTGTTCGGGCAGTGTAGGGGGTCGTGCTGGGGCTGGTGTTTGAGGGTTTAGGGTAGTGCAGTGGTGTTCGGGGAGTGTAGGGGGTCGTGCTGGGGCTGGTGTTTCAGGGTTTAGGGCAGTGCAGTGGTTTTCGGGCAGTGTAGGCGGTCGTGCTGGGTCTGGTGTTTCAGGGTTTAGGGCAGTGCAGTGGTGTTCGGGCAGTGTACGGGGTTGTGCTGGGGCTGGTGTTTCAGGGTTTAGGGCAGTGCAGTGGTGTTCGGGCAGTGTAGGGGGTCGTGCTGGGGGTGGTGTTTCAGGGTTTAGGGCAGTGCAGTGGTGTTCGGGCAGTGTAGGGGGTCGTGCTGGGGCTGGTGTTTCATGGTTTAGGGCAGTGCAGTGGTGTTCGGGCAGTGTAGGGGTCGTGCTGGGGGTGGTGTTTCAGGGTTTAGGGCAGTGCAGTGGTGTTCGGGCAGTGTAGGGGGTCATGCTGGGGGTGGTGTTTCAGGGTTTAGGGCAGTGCAGTGGTGTACGGGCAGTGTAGGGGTCTTGCTGGGGGTGGTGTTTCAGGGTTTAGGGCAGTGGTGTTTGGGCAGTGTAGGGGGTCTTGCTGGGGGTAGTGTTTCGGGGTTTAGGGCAGTGCAGTGGTGTTCGTGCAGTGTAGGGGGTCGTGCTGGGGGTGGTGTTTCAGGGTTTAGGGCAGTGCAGTAGTGTTCGGGCAGTGTAGGGGATCGTGCAGGGGGTGGTGTTTCAGGGTTTAGGGCAGTGCAGTGGTGTTCTGGCAGTGTAGGGGGTTGTGCTGGGGGTGGTGTTTCAGGGTTTAGGGCAGTGCAGTGGTGTTCGGGCAGTGTAGTGGGTCGTGCAGGGGTGGTTTTTCAGGGTTTAGGGCAGTGCAGTGGTGTTCGGGCAGTGTAGGGGTCGTGCTGGGACTGGTGTTTCAGGGTTTAGGGCAGTGCAGTGGTGTTCGGGCAGTGTAGGGGGTCTTGCTGGGGGTGGTGTTTCAGGGTTTAGGGCAGTGGTGTTCGGGCAGTGTAGGGGGTCTTGCTGGGGGTGGTGTTTCATGGTTTAGGGCAGTGCAGTGGTGTTCGGGCAGTGTAGGGGGTCTTGCTGGGAGTGGTGTTTCTGGGTTTAGGGCAGTGCAGTGGTGTTCGGGCAGTGTAGGGGGTCTTGCTGGGGGTGGTGTTTCAGGGTTTAGGGCAGTGCAGTGGTGTTCGGGCAGTGTAGGGGGTCGTGCTGGGGTGGTGTTTCAGGGTTTAGGGCAGTGGTGTTCGGGCAGTGTAGGGGGTCTTGCTGGGGGTGATGTTTCAGGGTTTAGGGCAGTGCAGTGGTGTTCGGGCAGTGTAGGAGGTCTTGCTGGGGGTAGTGTTTCAGGGTTTAGGGCAGTGCAGTGGTGTTCGGGCAGTGTAGGGGTCATGCTGGGGTGGTGTTTCAGGGTTTAGGGCAGTGCAGTGGTGTTCGGGCAGTGTAGGGGGTCGTGAAGGGGGTGGTGTTTCAGGGTTTAGGGCAGTGCAGTGGTGTTCGGGCAGTGTAGGGGGTCGTGCTAGGGTATGTGTTTCAGGGTTTAGGGCAGTGCAGAGGTGTTCCGGCAGTGTAGGAGGTAGTGCAGGGGGTGGTGTTTCAGGGTTTAGGGCAGTGCAGTGGTGTTCGGGCAGTGTAGGGGGTCATGCTGGGGGTGGTGTTTCAGGGTTTAGGGCAGTGCAGTGGTGTTCGGGCAGTGTAGGGTGTCGTGCTGAGGGGTGGTGTTTCAGGCTTTAGTGCAGTGGTGTTCGGGCAGTGTAGGGGGTCTTGCTGGGGGTGGTGTTTCAGGGTTTAGGGCAGTGCAGTGGTGTTCGGACAGTGTAGGGGTCTTGCTGGTGCTGGTGTTTCAGGGTTTAGGGCAGTGCAGTGGTGTTCGGGCAGTGTAGGGGGTTGTGCTGGGGCTGGTGTTTGAGGGTTTAGGGTAGTGCAGTGGTGTTCGGGGAGTGTAGGGGGTCGTGCTGGGGCTGGTGTTTCAGGGTTTAGGGCAGTGCAGTGGTTTTCGGGCAGTGTAGGGGGTCATGCTGGGGGTGGTGTTTCAGGGTTTAGGGCAGTGCAGAGGTGTTCCGGCAGTGTAGGAGGTAGTGCAGGGGGTGGTGTTTCAGGGTTTAGGGCAGTGCAGTGGTGTTCGGGCAGTGTAGGGGGTCATGCTGGGGGTGGTGTTTCAGGGTTTAGGGCAGTGCAGTGGTGTTCGGGCAGTGTAGGGTGTCGTGCTGAGGGGTGGTGTTTCAGGATTTAGGGCAGTGCAGTGGTGTTCGGGCAGTGTAGGGGGTCGTGCAGGGGGTGGTGTTTCAGGGTTTAGGGCAGTGGAGTGGTGTTTGGGCAGTGTAGGGGGTCGTGCAGGGGGTGGTGTTTCAGGGTTTAGGGCAGTGCAGTGGTGTTCGGCCAGTGTAGGTGGTCTTGCTGGGGGTGGTGTTTCAGGCTTTAGTGCAGTGGTGTTCGGGCAGTGTAGGGGGTCTTGCTGGGGGTGGTGTTTCAGGGTTTAGGGCAGTGCAGTGGTGTTCGGACAGTGTAGGGGGTCTTGCTGGTGCTGGTGTTTCAGGGTTTAGGGCAGTGCAGTGGTGTTCGGGCAGTGTAGGGGGTCGTGCTGGGGCTGGTGTTTGAGGGTTTAGGGTAGTGCAGTGGTGTTCGGGGAGTGTAGGGGGTCGTGCTGGGGCTGGTGTTTCAGGGTTTAGGGCAGTGCAGTGGTTTTCGGGCAGTGTAGGCGGTCGTGCTGTGTCTGGTGTTTCAGGGTTTAGGGCAGTGCAGTGGTGTTCGGGCAGTGTACGGGGTTGTGCTGGGGCTGGTGTTTCAGGGTTTAGGGCAGTGCAGTGGTGTTCGGGCAGTGTAGGGGGTCGTGCTGGGGGTGGTGTTTCAGGGTTTAGGGCAGTGCAGTGGTGTTCGGGCAGTGTAGGGGGTCGTGCTGGGGCTGGTGTTTCATGGTTTAGGGCAGTGCAGTGGTGTTCGGGCAGTGTAGGGGTCGTGCTGGGGGTGGTGTTTCAGGGTTTAGGGCAGTGCAGTGGTGTTCGGGCAGTGTAGGGGGTCATGCTGGGGGTGGTGTTTCAGGGTTTAGGGCAGTGCAGTGGTGTACGGGCAGTGTAGGGGTCTTGCTGGGGGTGGTGTTTCAGGGTTTAGGGCAGTGGTGTTCGGGCAGTGTAGGGGGTCTTGCTGGGGGTAGTGTTTCGGGGTTTAGGGCAGTGCAGTGGTGTTCGTGCAGTGTAGGGGGTCGTGCTGGGGGTGGTGTTTCAGGGTTTAGGGCAGTGCAGTAGTGTTCGGGCAGTGTAGGGGATCGTGCAGGGGGTGGTGTTTCAGGGTTTAGGGCAGTGCAGTGGTGTTCTGGCAGTGTAGGGGGTTGTGCTGGGGGTGGTGTTTCAGGGTTTAGGGCAGTGCAGTGGTGTTCGGGCAGTGTAGTGGGTCGTGCAGGGGTGGTTTTTCAGGGTTTAGGGCAGTGCAGTGGTGTTCGGGCAGTGTAGGGGTCGTGCTGGGACTGGTGTTTCAGGGTTTAGGGCAGTGCAGTGGTGTTCGGGCAGTGTAGGGGGTGTTGCTGGAGGTGGTGTTTCAGGGTTTAGGGCAGTGGTGTTCGGGCAGTGTAGGGGGTCTTGCTGGGGGTGGTGTTTCAGGGTTTAGGGCAGTGCAGTGGTGTTCGGGCAGTGTAGGGGGTCTTGCTGGGAGTGGTGTTTCAGGGTTTAGGGCAGTGCAGTGGTGTTCGGGCAGTGTAGGGGGTCTTGCTGGGGGTGGTGTTTCAGGGTTTAGGGCAGTGCAGTGGTGTTCGGGCAGTGTAGGGGGTCGTGCTGGGGTGGTGTTTCAGGGTTTAGGGCAGTGGTGTTCGGGCAGTGTAGGGGGTCTTGCTGGGGGTGATGTTTCAGGGTTTAGGGCAGTGCAGTGGTGTTCGGGCAGTGTAGGAGGTCTTGCTGGGGGTAGTGTTTCAGGGTTTAGGGCAGTGCAGTGGTGTTCGGGCAGTGTAGGGGTCATGCTGGGGTGGTGTTTCAGGGTTTAGGGCAGTGCAGTGGTGTTTGGGCAGTGTAGGGGGTCGTGAAGGGGTGGTGTTTCAGGGTTTAGGGCAGTGCAGTGGTGTTCGGGCAGTGTAGGGGGTCGTGCTAGGGTATGTGTTTCAGGGTTTAGGGCAGTGCAGTGGTGTTCGGGCAGTGTAGGGGGTCGTGCAGGGGCTGGTGTTTCAGGGTTTAGGGCAGTGCAGTGGTGTTCGGGCAGTGTAGGGGGTCGTGCTGGGGGTAGTGTTTTAGGGTTTAGGGTAGTGCAGTGGTGCTTGTGTAGTGTAGAGGGTCGTGCTGGGGGTAGTGTTTTATGGTTTAGGGTAGTGCAGTGGTGTTTGTGTAGTGTAGGGGGTCATGTTTTAGGGTAGTGCAGTGGTGTTTGGGTAGTGTAGGGGGTCGTGCTGGGGGTAGTGTTTTAGGATTTAGGTTAGTGCAGTGGTGTTTGGGTAGTGTAGGGGGTCGTGCTGGGGGTAGTGTTTTAGGGTTTAAGGTAGTGCAGTGGTGTTTGTGTAGTGTAGGGGGTCATGCTGGGCGTAGTGTTTTAGGGTTTAGGATAGTGCAGTGGTGTTTTTGTAGTGTAGGGGGTCATGTTTTAAGATGCAACGCTCCAATACCTGACCAGTCTGCACTACATAAAACTGCAAAAAAAATAAAAATAAAAAGTGTTTTGCACACTTTTGTCATTGGGCTATATGTGGGCTACATCTGGGTAATATTTGTGCTACATTTGGGCTCTTTTTTCACTGGTGGCCATCTTGGAAGACTTCTTTGTTATGAAGTTTCCTAATTTCCTCATTTACTGCAGTCTCCTCAGTAGGAAATGCTTTCAGTTTTTTACTTTGATTCCATCAAGAAGGCATTCAGATGTGTCACACATTTGCCATAAATTCAGAATGTTATTACTCTAGTTGTTCATTAGATCACTGTAGTAAAGCTACTGCTCACCAAGGAGTTAACTGGAAGTCTACTGCTGGTATTGAAAGTGATTGTTTCAGTCTGCATGTCAGAATTTTCTAATGAAATAGAAGAGGATTTGAGATCTCACTTAAAACATGCACTAAATTTTCTTTTTTGCAGCACTAACCATAATTTCTATGGCAAAATGAACCCCCTCATTTTGTTCCTTTTTAAATTAAATGTTTTAACCCTTTCTATGCTCATGACGAGCTCAGCTCGTCATGCTGCGCAGTGCTCGTGTGCGCATGACGAGCTGAGCTCGTCATGAACCCGCCCACTCAATGAAACGACCCGCACAGGGCGAAAATCGGCCGCGCACACAAGGGGTTAAGTGTTACCAGTTTATTCCAATCAAGATGGCTTCAGGTGTGCCATACTTTTGTCATAAGTAAGGCTGTTAGCACTCTAGTTGTTCTTTAGAACACTCTGGGAAGCTGCAGTAGAACACAAAGGCATCAACTGATAGGCTGCTCCTGTTGAAATATAACAGGAAGATAATTGAGATCTCACTTAAAACATGTCCTAATTTTTCTTTCTACAGCCCTAACCATAATTTCTATGGCAAAATGAACCCCCTCATTTTGTTCCTTTTTAAATTAAATGTTTTAAGTGTTACCAGTTTATTCCAATCAAGATGGCTTCAGGTGTGCCATACTTTTGTCATAAGTAAGACTGTTAGCGCTCTAGTTGTTCTTTAGAACACTCTGGGAAGCTGCAGTAGAACACAAAGGCATCAACTGACAGGCTGCTCCTGTTGAAATATAACAGGAAGATATTTGAGATCACACTTGAAACATGTCCTAATTTTTCTTTCTACAGCACTAACCATAATTTCTATGACAAAATGAACCCCATCATTTTGTTCCTTTTTAAATTAAATGTTTTAAGTGTTACCAGTTTATTCCAATCAAGATGGCTTCAGGTGTGCCATACTTTTGTCATAAGTAAGGCTGTTAGCACTCTAGTTGTTCTTTAGAACACTCTGGGAAGCTGCAGTAGAACACAAAGGCATCAACTGACAGGCTGCTCCTGTTGAAATATAACAGGAAGATATTTGAGATCACACTTGAAACATGTCCTAATTTTTCTTTCCAGAGCACTAACCATAATTTATATGACAAGATGAACCCCATCATTTTGTTCCTTTTTAAATTAAATGTTTTAAGTGTTACCAGTTTATTCCAATCAAGATGGCTTCAGGTGTGCCATACTTTTGTCATAAGTAAGGCTGTTAGCACTCTAGTTGTTCTTTAGAACACTCTGGGAAGCTGCAGTAGAACACAAAGGAATCAACTGACAGTCTCTGCCCTTGTTGGATGTACATGTTTTACTGAGCATGTCAGACTTCATTCTCACATGACTGAGAAAGATAATGTGAATTTACAGAAAATATGCTCTCATTTTAGCTTCTGGGGCACCTTCCAAAACTGTATGGGACAAGCATGTGAAAATAGTTTTCTCTCAAACATGATTCATGATATCCCAGCAGAAGGTTTTTCACAGGGTAAAATCACCTTAGAACACACCACAATTCCTGAAATTAGTATGGTACCATCAACAAATGAATTCTAATGTAACTAAAGTCTGTTATCACCCTTTATAGTTCTCCTTTTGGTAACCCTCAAAATCTTCGATTCACTACAATGCATTTCAATGGTACTATCATTTATATTGGTCCCAAGATGGCTGCCAGCAATTCCAGGATGAAGTGCTGACAGCCAATCAGATCTCACGATGACATGTGTGGTTAGGCTCCGCCCAGATATATATGTGTTTTTACTTTTGATTTTCTCAGCAACTACTGAACGGATTTACACCATTTAACAAAAGGGTTCTTTTTGAACCAAGAACTACCTCTTTGCCAAATTTGGTGTAATTCCATTCAGCAGTTCGGGCTGTAGCCTTGCATAAAGTTTCCTATGGGAAATTGATTTTTGACTCTTATTTTTTTAATTTCTCCGCAACTACTGAACGGATTTACACCATTTAACAAAAGGGTTCTTTCTGAACCAAGAACTACCTCTTTGCCAAATTTGGTGTAATTCCGTTCAGCAGTTCGGGCTGTAGCCGTGTCTAAAGTTTCCTATGGGAAAATGAATGGGGAAAACACGTTTTGGGACCCCCCTTTTTCTCGGCCCCGCTTGACGAATCACCCTGAGACTTTCAGGGTAAGAGCGGACCGGAGCGGGCCATAAAGTTTGAAAATTTCGCGAAGATTCGTCAACCGACGCAAGAGTTATTTCAAATAGAATGTCGCAGATTTCCTATGGAAAATAGGCCCTAACTATAACTATCTACTGGCGACTGCCAGTAGATAATATATATATATATATATATATATATATATATATATATATATATATATTCACAGAAAAAACCATAGGTTTTAGGGACAGTTATAGTTAGTTGGACATTTCACTCGTACAAAACCCGTGAAATTCCCCGTTATAGTTAGTTCAGCTAACTATAACTCGCGCCCCTGCTGATGACGTCACATATTACATCACTCATGACATGGTCAGTGACATCACTGATGACATCACTGATGACATCACTGATGACATCTCAAATGACATCACTGATGACATCATCCAGTGACTGTGTGTTTCTGTAAAGTTTAAATATTTTTAATATATATAGGGAAAGGCGTATTGAAGAATGAGTGGGTGTATAAGTGTCTGTATGGATGATTTAGTAGGTGCGTGACTAACTCTATAAGTGAGTGATTAAACGTATCTTACTGAATGCATGGGTTAGTAACTAAACTGGGTGAATTTCTGTATCCGTCTGTCTGTTGCTGGGTAAGTGGTTGCATGGGTTTGTGAATAGCTACATGAGTGTCTATATGAGTTATTGATTGGTTGTCTGAGTATCTGTATGGGTGCCTGAGTGTTTGTGTGGGTGGGGTGTGTGCGACTCTGTGCATAGATGTGTGAGTGGGTGATTCACTGGGTGGATGGTTTCAAGAGTGCATCTGTGATGGACTGTATGGGTGGGTGAGTGTGTGTGTATGGGTGTGTTAGTGAGTGAATGTATATCTCAGTGGTACAAGTGTGAGTAACTACATATGTGAAAGGCAGTATATATGTGTGTTGGAGTATATAAATGGCTATAAGCGAGAGTGTGTGATTGTGTTAGTGACTGTATGGATGAGTGTGTGCTTGTATCAGTGATTGTATAAGAGCGTAAGAATGTGCTAGTATTTGTATGAGTAAGTGAGCTGGTGTGTGTATAACTGTATAGGTGAGTAAATGGCAGTGTGTTTAATTATTTGCATGACTGACTAGGTGTGTGAGTACCTCTATGGATGAGTGGCGGTGTTTGAGTGTCTATATAGGAGTATGAGTGCATATGATAGTCCTATACTGAGTGACCGTAAGTATGAGTGACTGTACGGGTGAGTGAGTGGATGTGTGTGTAGACCTAAGAATCAGTGAGTGGGTATGTAGTTATTGGTGTTGGAGTGTCCATGGTTTTGCGAATGGCAGTCTGTAATTTAGAGTGGGTGTATCAAAGGTTATATTAGGGTGTGAGGAGGTGCATCAGATTATCACGTGGATGATGTCATCAGTGATGTCATCAGTGATGTCATTTGAGATGTCATCAGTGATGTCACTGACCATGTCATGAGTGATGTAATATGTGACGTCATCAGCAGTGCATTGCGGGGCGCGAGTTATAGTTAGCTGAACTAACTATAACGGGGAATTTCACGGGTTTTGTACGAGTGAAATGTCCAACTAACTATAACTGTCCCTAAAACCTATGGTTTTTTCAGTGAATTTGTAAGGTTTTTTAAATGCTAATTTCTAACTATAACGTGCATGAAACCTATGGTTTTTTCAGTGAATTTCAAAGGTTTTTTAAATGCTAATTACTAACTATAACATGTCTGAAACCTATGGTTTTTCTCAGTGAATTTCAAAGGTTTTGTAAATGACAATTTTTAAATGTATTATTTGTTATATTTATTTTTTTGATACTGATTTACTACATTTTTTTAAACTATTTATTTTTAGATATTTTATTTTTTAAATTACATTGTAATTACATTATACATTACATTACAAAATATACTTTCTCAGAATGATTTAGTTTAGTTTAAATAGTTTGCAAATAGGCAATAGACTTTTAAGTACAGTAGTTACAGTTGTTGCAATGGGCAACACAATTTCAAACACAATGCAACATTGAGCTCAATGTGAATTTCTAGTTAAATGCAATTAGTTACTTTATGGATTACTTTTCTAACCACAGGACTAGATCCTAGATTCAGTCCTGGGACATCTCCTGTAAACAGTTGAGTAAAAGCGTTTTGGTTACAGTAGTGATTTTTAAGGAATATTATTGTATTTTAAAAGTTGACAGAAACTTTTTCACATAGAATCACCAATGTTATCCTATGGGAGGAAATTCACTTAGCAGGTAAGTAGTGTTATCGTTACTTTTTCTTACTCAGTGGTGGATCCTGGATCCAGCACTGGTGCATCTCCTGTAAACAGTTGGAAGAATGCGTTTAAGTCATACAGGCGATTTTTAAGGAATATTTGTAGTTTGTGAAAATCGACACTTTGAAACTTTTCTGCTGAAAACCAGACAATGGATTCCTCCGGAAGGAAATACAAGTTACTGGTAAGTACGGTTAGAATTACTTTTCAGGGTCAGTGCTGGGCTAAAAGATGCAGCACTGGGTTCTCTCCTGATAACAGGTGAGTAAATCGGAATTCGTATTTCGGCTGATTTTAGAGGAATATTTGCACAATGGTGAAGGAAGGGGGTGGGGCCTGAGGTGACATGTCTGCAAACACGCCCTGTGGCGCGTTTTAAGTTGGAGAATTAATTCCTCCTCAATCCCGAGGGTCCCTAGGGGCCAACTAGCCCACCAGATACCTCCAGTATGCGCCAGAGAGCTGCGTTGCAGAGAGGTGTTCAGAGGCCACACCCCTTTTTACAACACTCTGCAGTGCATCCTGAGGGTAGAACCAAGGGACAGAAACAAGTGCGCAAAGCGCAAAAAGGGGCAGGGTAGAAACACCCTGACCCCCTAGGTCTGCTCAGGGGGTCCCACAAGGACCCCCTGGGCAGAAAAAAGCATTTTTTTAAAAAAAAAATCGGTGGGATGCGCTTAGGGTGCGCGGATCCCGCCGATAAAAAAAAAAATCGAAGCGCGGTCTCCCGTGCTTCGATGCTAATTTGCCCCCGGGTGGCCCAAGTCCCGGGGGCATGCGGGGGTGGGTTTAGATTTTATGGGGGGCCTCTAAGGCCCCCCAAGCCCTGGGGACCGCCACCCCCCGGGGCTTTAAATAAAAAATGGTGCGGGAGGGCTCTCCGCCCTCCTGCAGCCCCAGGGACCGCCACCCCCCCGGGGCTTCTTTTTGTTTAAGTTAAATGACCTGTGTGGGGGGGCTCCAGTCCCCCCACATGCCCCGGGGACCGCCACCTCCCCGGGGCACTAACAAATTTAAAATGGGGGTCCGTTTTGGATCCCCGAAGCCCCGGCGACCACCACCTCCCCGGGGCTTTGCAGATGTGGGGAGGGGGGCCGCGCGGTCCCCCTCCTGGAGCCTGTGGTGGCCCTGGGGACTGCCACCCCCAGGGCCGGCTCCTGCAGTGTCCCGGGGTGCCTACCCCTGGGACACTGTAGTTTGCTATGGCAGGGCGGGAGCCTCGCGGCTCCCGTCCTGTCATAGCAAACTGCTTTGGATTTTGGACGAGAGAGCTCTCTCTTCCAAAATTCAAAGCAGATTTCTTTTCCACACGGGGAGATGCATCTTAGCAGCTCCCCATGTGGAAAAGCAATGCCGGCTCCCAAGAGCGGAGCCCCCCACAGTCCCCAACGGAGAGGGCCAGCCCAGGGGGATGGGGTCCCCGGGGCAAGTAGTGGCCCGGGAGGGGGCCACGCGGCCCTCCTCCCCCAAAAAATAATAATAATTTTAAAAAATAAAGGCCTGCCCCGGGGGATGGGGTCCCCGGGGCAAAGGAGGCCTGAGGAGGGGGCCACGCAGCCCCCTCCTTAAAAAATCCAAAAAGTGTGGCCATGCCCCGGGGGATGGGGTCCCCGGGGCCGGAATCGGCCACGGGAGGGGGCCATGCGGCCCCCTTCCCGTTCCCTTTTAAAAAAAGAAAAAAAGGGGTAAGGCCCTGGGGGATGGGGTCCCCAGGGCCCAAAAAAAGGAAAAAAGAAGGGGGGCCACACAGTCCCCCTTCGAAAAAAAAAAAAACGATTGTGCCGCAGGCCCCGCCCCCTTCCTTTACCACTCTGCAAACGCGCCCTGGCGCGTTTGCAGAGGGGGAACGAATTCCCCTTGAATACTGGTGGTCCCTGGGGGCCAACTAGCCCACCAGGAACCTCCAGTATGCGCCAGGGGCTGTGTTGCAGAGAGGTGTACAGAGGCCACGCCCCTTTTACACCTCTCTGCAACGCAGCTCTGTGGCGCTTTTGGAGGTACATGGTGGGCTAGTTGGACTCCAGGGACCCTCAGGATTCAAGGAGACTTAATCCCCCAACTTAAAACGCACCACGGGGCGCGTTTGCACAGTGGTGAAGGGAGGGGCGGGGCTTCAGGTGACATGTGTGCAAACAGGCCCCGTGGCGCGTTTTAAGATGGGGAATTAAATCCCCTTCAATCCTGAGGGTCCCTGGGGCCAACTAGCCCACCAGGTACGTCCAGAAAGCGCCACAGAGCTGCGTTGCAGAGAGGTGCAAAAGGGGCGTGGCCTCTGAACACCTCTCTGCAACACAGCTCTCTGGCGCATACTGGAGGTATCTGGTGGGCTACTTGGCCCCTAGGGACCCTCGGGATTGAGGAGGAATTAATTCTCCAACTTAAAACGCGCCACAGGGCGTGTTTGCAGACATGTCACCTCAGGCCCCACCCCTTCCTTCACCATTGTGCAAATATTCCTCTAAAATCAGCCGAACTACGAATTCCGATTTACTCACCTGTTATCAGGAGAGACCACATTGCTGCATCTTTGAGCCCAGTACTGATCCTGAAAAGTAATTTTAACCGTACTTACCAGTAACTTGAATTTCCTTCCATAGGATATCATTGCCTGCTTTTTGCTGAAAAAGTTTCTAAGTGTAGATTTTTGTAACATACAAATATTCCTCTAAAATCAGCCGAACTACGAATTCCGATTTACTCACCTGTTATCAGGAGAGACCTCAGTGCTGCATCTTTGAGCCCAGTACTGATCCTCAAAAGTAATTTTAACCGTACTTACCAGTAACTTGAATTTCCTTCCATAGGCTAACATTGACTGGTTTCACTTGGAAATTCTTCTAAGTGTGGAGTTTTGGAACTTTATAATATTCCTCTAAAATCAGCCGAACTACGAATTCCGATTTACTCACCTGTTATCAGGAGAGAACCCAGTGCTGCATCTTTTAGCCCAGCACTGACCCTGAAAAGTAATTCTAACCGTATTTACCAGTAACTTGTATTTCCTTCCATAGGAATCCATTGTCGGGTTTTCAGCAGAAAAGTTTCAAAGTGTCGATTTTCACAAACTACAAATATTCCTTAAAAATCGCCTGTATGACTTAAACGCATTCTTTCAAAAGTTTACAGGAGATGCACCAGTGCTGGATCCAGGATCCACCACTGAGTAAGAAAAAGTAACGATAACACTACTTACCTGCTAAGTGAATTTCCTCCCATAGGATAACATTGGTGATTCTATGTGAAAAAGTTTCTGTCAACTTTTAAAATACAATAATATTCCTTAAAAATCACTACTGTAACCAAAACGCTTTTACTCAACTGTTTACAGGAGATGTCCCAGGACTGAATCTAGGATCCAGTCCTGTGGTTAGAAAAAGTAATCCATAAAGTAACTAATTGCATTTAACTTGAAATTCACATTGAGCTCAATGTTGCATTGTGTTTGAAATTGTGTTGCCCATTGCAACAACTGTAACTACTGTACTTAAAAGTCTATTGCCTATTTGCAAAGTATTTAAACTAAAGTAATTCATTCTGAGAAAGTATATTTTGTAATGTAATGTATAATGTAATTACAATGTATTTAAAAAATAAAATATCTACAAATAAATAGTTTAAAAAAATGTAGTAAATCAGTATCAAAAAAATAAATATAACAATTAATACATTTAAAAATTGTCATTTACAAAACCTTTGAAATTCACTGAAAAAAACCATAGGTTTCAGACATGTTATAGTTAGTAATTAGCATTTAAAAAACCTTTGAAATTCACTGAAAAAAGCATAGGTTTTAGGCACGTTATAGTTAGAAATTAGCGTTTAAAAAACCTTACAAATTCACTGAAAAAACCATAGGTTTTAGGGACAGTTATAGTTAGTTGGACATTGCACTCGTACAAAACCATAGAAATTTCCCCGTTATAGTTAGTTCAGGTAACTATAACTCGCGCCCCCGCAATGCACTGCTGATGACGTCACATATTACATCACTCATGACAAAAAGGTTTAAGGTTTGTTTGATATTTTTGGTGGCGACGCGACAACGTCTCGTACAGTCGCTGAACGTATTTTCAGCGTTGCATTCGGTAAGCGACTCCGGTGTTTTTTTAGGGTGGGACAGTAGCAGAAAATACATAAAGAGAGTGTAAATATATATTTTAAGTAAATTGATTCACTTATTCAGCATAGAAAATAGTATAATTACAGTTTGAAGCATTTTACAATGCCGCTTTCATACATGTTACGGAGTAATGCTTACAAAGCGACAGAGTCATATAGCGTAGGTGATTCCTATTTGAGACCCCAAAAAATTAATTTCATTAGTTAAACACCTTTATGTGATGATTAACTGAAGTCCCACTCCTTTGTTTCGTTTATTAGGTGTGGTCTCAGTTTTCAGAGCTCACTATAGGGAGAGACTAGCTTGAATTTGGCTTTGTGATTTTTTTGGGAAGTTTCACATTTGAAAATATGGCATCTGCAGAAGATTCATAGTATATTGCTTGCTCTACTTGTGGTTATTTGGCTTTATAAAAGTATATGTAAGGGGTAGTAGGTATTGTCTTTTGGATGTGTCAGTTACTAGTGAGTTGTTTAAGTGAGAGTGACACTGCCTACATTACTGCTAGATACATAAAAGTTGTGTCTGTGTATGTTATTGAAGGTATAGATGCTTTACACTCTGTCAGAGAGGATGTATTAGTAGCTCTGCCATTTCATAAGTGCTTACACTGGACTAGACACTTCACTCAATTTACAACCCTAGATGTATAAGTCAGCATATGGGGTAAAAGTGTTCATGTGCCTGTGAAAAACTTGTAACAACATGTTTTTGCTGTTATGCATATACAGTTTATCCTCTGGCATACCGACGCCCTACCTTAGAGGTGAATTTTAAGTAATAGTACAGCAGATTAAGACTTTTTATGGGGTTTGAAATAACCAATTTCATCTAGCAGTAGAACTGCATTCCACACGCTGAAGTATACTGGGCTTGAGACATGTTGTAAGGGATCTTTCTACGGATGTTTCAGTTAGAAGTATCAGTTGTTTGATAGATATCTCGATAACTGTCTTAGTTCTTTTGTCAGAGTCTTTTTAAATGTATGTGTTTACTTTTAAGCATATAGGAGTATGGCCTATGGCCTAGCTAAAATGCACCTTATGAGTTATATGTTGCTGAAGACTAGTTAACAGTTGTGAAGGTGTTTTAAATGCCATGTTGGGCTACCAGTAGAAGTGGATATATAGTCTGCAATTTACCAGGCCTGTGACATGTTTAAAGGGCTACGTCTGAGGATGTGTGACTTCATATGTTACTTCTTTTCTACATATCTCAATAGGTGTCTCAGTCACGAAGTGGGGTTCTCTTTGTATATGTGAGTACGTTTCTTACTCCGTTCTTGGCTCTCTTTGAGACTGTATTGCTCTGTAAATGTATATGTACATGGATGGCCTTTTGGGTGTGTTAGTTACTATTGCGTTACTTAAGTAAGTATCCACTATCTTCATTAGTGCTAGTTGATTGTGCATGTGAGTAAATGTTTCCATGCTTGTGAGAATGTGCAAGAGGATGTAGTACTGGGTATCCCCTTTGTATGTTATTAAATGAGATTCAAATTAGAGTGAAAGGCTGAATATATAACTGAGCATATGGGCCTGAAAGTGAGCATATAGCTCAATGAAACTTGTAACTACATGTATTTGCTTTTATGCACATAGCAGTTTGCCATATGGCCTAGATACAAGCTAACTTATGGGTGACTTTTAAATAGTAGAATAGCAGGTTAAGGCATATGAAGCAGTTTCAAGTACAACGTCGGTCTACAAGTAGAACTGCATACTCACCCTTAAGTGTACCAGGCCTGAGACATGTTGAAGCTAGTTATGTAGATGGTTCAGTTAATAGTGTTAGTTGTCTGGTAGATATCTGGATAACTGTCTGAGTTCCTATGTCTGTGTCTCTTTCTATATGTAGTAAAGTGTATTAGTATTTTGCTATTTCAGTTTGTGACCGTTTGACTCTAAATCTATAAGTGATGGGTGGCATGGATTGTCAATTGGGTGTGTCAGTTAATAATGACTAATTAAGTGAGTGTGTCACTACCTCCATTAGTGCTAGATACATAAGATAGTATCTCTGTATGTGAGTGAAAGGTTTAGATGCTTGTAACACTGTCTAAGGAGATGTATTAGTAGCTCTGGTCTTTGAGAACTGCTTACATGAGATGCAACTAAATGTTGAACACTAGATGTATAAGTGAGCATATGCACCTGAAAGTGTGCATATAGCTCAGTGAAACTTATACTACATGTGGTAGCTTTTCTGCACATAGGAGCATACCCTATGGCCTAGATACAGGCTGCCTTAGAGGTGAGTTGTATGTGCTAGTACAGCTGGTTAACACTTGTCAAGGGATTTTAAATGCCAACTCAGCATAGCAGTAGAAATGAATGCACAGCCTTAAGTGTATCAGGCCTGCGACATGTTTAAAGGGCTACTTCTCTGGATGGGTAACTTGGTAGTGTCAGCTCTTTACTAGATATCTAAATGAGTGTCTCAGTCCCTATATGGGGGTATGTTTATGTATATAAGTAACTTTGTTGGTACATTACTGGAGCTTCTTGTGACTATATGGATCTGAAAATATATATGTTGAACACTAGATGTATAAGTGAGCATATGCACCTGAAAGTGTGCATATAGCTCAGTGAAACTTATTACTACATGTGTTAGCTTTTCTGCACATAGGAGCATACCCTATGGCCTAGCTACAGGCTACCTTAGAGGTGAGTGTTTTTCAAGGAGTAGTGCCGAGCAGTGGTGTGATGCGTGCATCACATGTCAGCAAGGGCCCAATGGTGTGTCCAGGCTCGAAGGTGCTCTGCTTGTGCATGCGGGGGGACCGGGGTGGTGGGGGGGGACCGGCCTACTGTTGTATCCAGAACAGAAATAAAATCCCCTCCCAGGACTCACAGTAGCGAAGTGCAGTGGAGCAGTGTGGCTGAGAGTGTGTCCCAAAAAGCACCCTGGTCGGTGTTCAGGTCATAGATACTACCCAGGAGAACAGGCCCTCCAATACGGCATAATGCCCTTCCTTTTCCACCTCTCTGTTGAGTTCCTGGGAGGGGACTCCAGGGCGGACGCATACCAACCCCCCGCGCATATGCTGAATACGTCGTGGCACAGAATATGCCCCCCTGCACTTGCGCAGAGTTGAGTTCCTTCACTGTTATGTGTGTCTGCTGTAAATTAACTGTGCCGTCTGTCTCTTGATATAAGAGTAAACAGCCTAGCACTTTCTAGCAGTGTTAAGGATAAGGAAACATATGTCAGAGGGAGAGGCCATGAGTCAACTGTTCTGTACCCCAATCTAGGCCTAGGTACACAACCTTTTATCTACATTTGTTCTACCTTGCTCTGCATAATGGTTCTTGCACTGATCTTTTACCCAGTTATGTGCTCAATGAATGCCCCTCAGTTTTCTTGAAACTAGCCTAATTTATTATGCATGAGGATTCTTAGAAAATTCCCTCCACATAATGCACGCAACAGGATTAACATACTCTGTATAAAAGTCATGGTCATCTTCGTCCTAGGGCAAAAGAACTACTTTACATAATTGCAGGTATTAATTTAGGCTCATTTACTCACAACATATCGATTGTGTAAGGAACCCAGAGGCTATCATTACGGTATAAAAGAACCATACCAACACTAGATAGGCAGAGGAGAAGGTTCCATGCTGACACAAGACACTCAGGTACCTGCACGCAGAAGCTCCAGCACGCAGTCGTCTGACATCCCTTGCAGGGTGTCCAACTCAAGACTAAGATGGGGCCCTTCATTCTCTCCCATCAGGTAATGGGGTTGGCTCTTTCCTAGGGGATTCTTGGCTTTACACCCACATACATGCTAGCTACATTTAGGTACACTTAGGTAGGGTTTGCATCGTAGGAGTAAGCTTGATTACTGTCAGGTATCTATATGCCTGCATATATTCATTGTTTTAGCACCATGGTAGAATTCTACATTTTATTTACTCTGTTGGTGCTTGTAATCTTATACATCTGTTTCTGTCTAATGATTGTCGCATCAAACATGTTTTATACTAGAATGACGCTGGTTCAATAAATGCATATTGAAAATGTCCCCGTCGTTTATTCTGTGTATCTCTCTGAGACTAAGTGAGCACGATTGACTGAGCGAAAAGTACTGTACTGTTTCCACGATCCCTGAAGGATCAAGGGTTGCCATGTTCGATAGTTGCCAGAAACTATTCGCTCCTTAATAAGGTTAGGGGGCTTATGGTGGCACTGTGATCTAGCTGGTCTAAAGGCTAACATATCCTTTGGGGGTGTCTGGAATCAGTCTGGACATCAATCCCTTAGTTTATGTTGTCTAAACGCGCAGATCCTAGGTATTTTTAGGGACTACACAACACAACTGTAGTGGTGTGTGCTGATGGCGGGTGATACCTGTAGCACGCTCGCCTTGTCCGTGTCTCGGGTGCCAAGCATTGTTCGGCCCCTTGTATGACAAAATGGTGTGGGAAGAGGTTGTAGGGAAAAACTTCTGCAACTGGGTTGGGATAGAATCCCAATTCGGAGAGCCCATCGCAACCGGTGATTTGCCCAAACAAAATTCGGCCTTAGTGTATCGTGGGGAGAAGAAAGAAGATAAAAAACATCTGTAGTGCAACTGAGAGTCCATCAAAGTTCTCGAGATATTTGCCTGCCATAGTGATAGTTGCCAAACAGCTGTGTGACAGCTGGCGTTTACTCTAGAAGGAGGTCTCTGGACAATTGCCTAGATGTCTGGGGAGTTACCATTAGCGGAGGCTGCGAATCACCGCGGGTGTCATCAGAGTGGAGGGATTCTCCCTCAGAGGAGAACAGAAGTGGACCCTTTTCATCATCAGTGACCATGGGCTGTGGGCTCAGATTGGCCACTACCTGAATGGCCTTCCGACGGTCAGCAATAATCAGTTCCAGTTTGGGGGAGCTGGCAGACGAGACCCAAGAGGGGGTTCTCTGTCGTGCTCTAACCTGTCTTTTTCTCTTCTCTGGTGTCCATTCTGCAGGTCCCATGTGTCCTCCAAGAGCCCAGCAAGACCCGCTGTCGGGCCACCCCCATACTGCTCTGCCCAGTCCATGCTGCCTTGGGTTTGGTGAAAAACACTGTGGTGATATCTGAGATCACTTTGAGGTGGGTGGGGAATGACAGTAAGTATTGCACTCCTTGTTGTCGAAGATGGTGTTTGACCTCCAGGAAGGAGGATCGCTGGCCCATGTGTAATCTGGAAACAACATGACAACCTTTTCTTCTACCCCAAGATGCCCCAGCAATCTCTAGTATGGCATCTGTGTCTCTGAAGTGAAGCAGTTTCACCAACATCGGGTGCGGGGGAGCCTGGGGGCAGCCACATGACTGGCACACGGTGCGACCATTCCAAGGAGTAGAAGGCAGAGAGTTCAGAGGCCGGGTTGAAAGGGAAAACCATGAGTCCAGGCAGGCAAGAGGTTCCAATCCCTCGACAACCTCAGGGAGGCCATAGGAGGGGAATGCTGCTTCTCCGGGAGTGACGCTCCAGATCCTCTGCCCTGTTCTCCAACTGCACGACTTAGACCTGTAAGTTGTTAATGTCGGAGCGGTTGTCCTTAGCAAGTGGCTGCAGTTCAGCAAAGGCCTTCTCCCCATCCGTGACTCTGTCAGCAAGCTTGCGTTGGTCATCCCAGAGGAGTGTGAAGTCAGTCGCAACGGACCTGAAGCAGGCCTCCATTGTGATTTGGGAGTGTTCAATGGCCGCCAGGACCCTGTCCAGTTTCTCTGATGTAGTGGGGGTCAGTCCATTCTCCTCCGGTAGGGGGTCTGTTGTCTCAATATACGGGCTCACGGGGGCCAGCGGCTGGGCCCCAGAGGCCGATCGTAGCCTCCCCCTTCTGTCAGCACCGCCAGGTCCACATTGCTGGCTCTAGGGGGAAAAGGAGCAAGCGCCATTCAAAGGAACCAGTGGGCACCCCCTGCGGCAGCCACAGCAGGCAGACTTAGTCCACTGTGGTCCCTCAGCACTCCCAATGGGAGGGGGACTGTCTGCTTTGGCTGTAGGGAGTCTACAGCAAGGGGTGCAGAGTGCTGCAGCTGTTCCAGTGGGCCTTAAAGAGAGCCCACGTCGGTTGGCTTAGCTGCACAGGGGGGTGGTGCCTACTACAGGAGTGCTCCTGGCTGGAGCCTCATGCCAGTGCTATTCTCCCCCTACAGTGCCACCACGGGGGTGTGCGCCTTAGTTTTGGCACTGGTGCACCACTCAAGGTGTGAGTATATCAAGAGGGGGCTACTCTCTGGCCCTCCAGTTGTTGTGGTGCGCCACAGTTGTGATGGCACCCGGGAGGGGGGAGAGCTGCAATCTAAGCCCCATGGCACCCAGGGAACATAGGGCAGCATGAGGGAAGGACTCTCTCTCTGCAGCCTGCTCTCCCTACCCACCTGCGCTGCCCCTCACCTTGTGTTGCTGTCTCCTCCGGGTCACGAGGGGGACTGTGTCTGTGCCTCCATGCCCATTTTGCAGTCTCTCGTGGGCTGGGCCAGCCTGGTGCCTCCTCTTGCGGAGCAGCAGCTGCGGGCCTGGAGGCAAAATCTTGGTCCCGGCAGCCCAGATGAATCTGTGGGCCCTGAATCTCTTGGCTGGTCACTGCAGGGGTCCGCAGTCAGGCAGGCTGCAGGCCAGCGCCATTGATGCTACTCGTGCTCCCAGGAGCGGTGGAGCGTGGGAGGCTCCAACTACCCCAGGGCGCCTCCACACCCAACCCCGGCTCCCACACACTGCACTGCCTCTCTGAGCCGTACCCCACATGGCCTTGATGTCACAGCCAGGGTTAGATCTCCTCCAACCTCCCAGTGCCTGGGCGTGAGCTACAGAGTCTTCCGCCGGCTGATAGCACCACAGAGGCATCGCGATGCTGGGATGGCCTTCATCAACAGTATCTCTGTGGCACCTGGGCAGCTCACTCTGTGTCTCGGATCGCTAGGCCTCCACCATGTTGTCTACATTCACCTCTCACATTAGGCACCCGGTCCTGCTGTGCCGATTGCAGCCAATCTGCATTTGCTGGGACGTCGGTTGGTGTCCAGTGGGGACCAATGTTGTTTTTGCGCCGTCTTGGGCTGCTGTGTGGCACAGATGGCTGGCGATTGTTGGGCTGGCCAGTGTATTGCTACAGAATTGCATCCGTCATCATGGCTTCCTAAGCAACGTCCCCTCACTGAAACTTCTAAGTACATATATTACCTTTATACACATAGGAGGGTTCTGTATGGCCTAGCTCGAGGTTACCTTAGCAGTGACTTATACATGGTAAAACACCAGCTTCCCACTTGTCAAGGTGTTGTAAAGACCATGTTGGCCTAGAAGTACAACTGGATGCACACCCTCAAGTGTACCAGGTATGAGACATGTTTAAAAACCTACTTACCTTGTCACATATTTACTGGATATCTGAATGAGTGTTCAGTTGTTATATGGGGATGTGTTTCCATATGTAAGAAAGAAAGATAAAAAAAATTATTTTGCAACATCTTAGAATGCTCAACTGTCATCACAATTAAAAAGAAAAAGAAAGAAAAATATATTTGTATGTGATGTTTTAAAATACACTATTATTTCAAATCATATTTCTTATACTCTGCCACTATATTACAATATAAAAAAACTATTTCTTTCCCTTTTTTACTGTTCTCAGCTTTCATACTACTTCACCATACACAATTGTCTGTATGTAGCTTAATCTTCAAACAGTAGGGAGAAAACAATTGCATGGATTGTAGAAAAAAAACACAAGTGCACAGTACATCTTTGTAAATATGTGCTACTATGCTTCACACTCACTACAATTCCCTAATCAGCTGATTTGTCTCTATTTACTCTGTAAAGGAAAACAAATGCATCTATTATTATACCTGGTACAATCGTATGAAAAAATATATACTATACTTGATTTCTGGAAATGGTTTTCATAATATTAATACTATTAGGCCAAATCATGAGGAAAAGAGTAATTTCTATGTTGATATAATCCAATCCAGAGTTGTTGTTAAGGGCATCACCCTATATAGGCCAAAAGGTGTCCTTAGAACTTTGGCTGAAGAAGTAACAGGTAAGAATCTTGTAGTTCAGCAATCTAGCTTTGAATTTAAGGTTGGTATCATTGCAATGTGTCCCGCCACACAGTAAAGTGTCCGGATGAAACATTAGTTCCTTCATGAAAAATATTAGCCAATGTTGTTTAAGTTCTTCCTGAAATAGATATTTGTCCTGCTTTGAAGTTTGTAATTTCTATTTATAGTTGGGTTCCATCTGGTCTACATTGTTGTAGCATTAATATGAGGTATTTCCCACTTCTTTGTATTTGCAACTTAGACATCATGTCTGATCTACAATTTAAACAGGCCTTATTTTGATTGGCTGTTTTCATCAATTTTTCAAAAGACATTGGGGCATATTCTCAAGGACTTACCGCCGAGTTATCGGCACTTTAGCGCAGCAAAAGTGGCGAAAGAATCATCGCCCCATTCCCAAGCCGGTGCAAACTGACCACATCACCAGTTTTCCAGCGATAGCTGCCGCAAAAAACATCGCCACGGATGAGAGAGACAACAAACGCTAATGATATGCAGAGTAGGCGTTCCCTTGCAAAAACACACGAAAACACCACTTCGCGACATTCACAACGACCAGCCAGATCTGCGATGTGATCCAAAAACAGGCGATAAGGCGCGTTAGCAGCAGGTATTTAACACCTGTCCTTTACTGGTTTTAAGCAGGACGACAAACTGCAGTAGAAAGGGAGCCCAGCCCAGAGCCACATCTGAAGACCAACAGATGCCATGGAGACAATGATCGGGCAGCCTGGAGACCCAAGAGGGCCACAACACCCACTGCAACCACCCCCAGGCACCCCCCCTGACGCTCCCCCCTGACTACCACAGAGGCAGCGCAGAACAGGACAGCGGACGTTCCCAAAACCCACCAGCCTCAGAGACTCAATGCCAGAAGAAGTCATTGCCCACTGCAGGCACAAAAGGACAACCATCCTCTGCATCCTGACCCACATTGCCCATAGGCTGATGGTACCAACACGGCGGACAACCACCATCCCTCCGCAGACGAAGCTCCTGGCTGTGCTGCACCTGTTGGCCCCTGGTACCTCCCAAACAACAACTGCCAGAGTCAGAGGAGTCTCAAGGCCAGCCCTATCATACATCCTCACCCATGTCATGGATGCATGTCCACAATAGCAACGGCGGGCCCCTGTCACCGCACCACACGACAGTTCCAATTTGTAGTGTTCCTGCGCAACCAACCCCAACACCAGCCATTGCCAGACGCCACTGTGCCCCAGATCCAAAACTGTAGTAACTGAAATGGGGGTGCGCACGGTCATGAAGTCCAGTAGTCAACAGTAGTGTAAAAACAGTCCTTTATTACAAATACAACAATAAACAATACGTAAAGCACAGCCAACGCCCAACGGCGAACTTCATCAGGACAACGTGTGGATTCAAGTAACTGCATATGCTGCGGGAACTCCCCAATACCATTCCATACTCCGGAAGTCAGTATCCAGAAACCTGTTGGACAAATGGTGGCAATGGTCAAGCGTCCGTATAGTCACAAACCTAATCTGGTACAGTGTATAGCACTTGGACAAACCAGAATGCTCACAGGAAAGACAAATCCTGCACAAAAAGACCATAACGGAAGTATGTGTGGTCATAACCTTCGTAGGAAAGAAAAGGAAGGTTACGGTCACACTAACTTCTGTTACGGTCTCATGATGCAGGATTACTCATACCTGTAAGCATCACGGTTTGTATCAGCTTGATACCCCTGCACCTTCACTCCCCCCACCCAGCCATGAGGGCACCGCAGTGACCGGTGGTGCCTACGCGATCCTGTGCGCCTGCTGCACCCCAGCCCTGGTCCCCAGACCAGTCCGCCAACCAGCGATGAGTGCCCGCCCCTGCGCACCCATGCCTCAATGCTCACCTGCCGCCACTGGCGTGTCTCCAAGAGGGCCCACCTCGTTCCGGTGCAACCTCCTCAGCCGATCGCTGGATTCCGCGCCACAGGCCCCCAGCGCACCCTGCAGCACCGCGCCGTGGAGTCATGTCTGTGCAGCCTGCAGCCCTCGGCGTACACTGCGGTCCAGCTGGGCTCACAATTCAAATCGAATCTTGATTGGCAGGACGGCGTATCGAGGCCTACGCATCATCTCAGGCTGCACACCCGCTCAGCTCTGGTGCCACTAACTCAGTGCACCTCAAGTCATCGCCACGTGGCGGTAGGCCCGTGCCGGCCTAAGTGCCTCGGATGCCACCAACTCTGTGCACCTCAAGTCACCGTCCCGTGGCGGTAGGCCCGTGCCGGCCTAAGTGTCTCGGGTGCCACCAACTCTGTGCACCTCAAGTCATGGGCCCTTTATGATTGAGTCTCGTCGTGCGGACGCCATCATGTCACTTCCGGCAGTGGGGAATGTGATGTGGTAGGGCCCTAGGCCCTCATGCATAAATAATGACCACATGGACACACTCAGCTCAATAGTGGAAATGGCCTCGGGCACGTGCGTCCGGCCCCTTTTATTGGCATGGTCACATGTCCTGTGAAGCATGTGCTGGATGGCTGTGGTTGTGAACCAGCCCTCAGGGAGTGGCTGTGGCATGCTGACAACTAGACCTGTGATCAGCAGATCACTACAGGGAAGACCTGGGACATGTAGCGTTGTCGTCCCCCCCTGTGAGCGTAAGCGGAGTGGGCTGGCCTGGAGTATGCCAGTCCAGCGTAGGGGTGTGAACGATGACCCCGGCGCTCTGGGCGTGGTTCAGTTCTGGGCTGGACAAGAAGGTAACTAATGCGTGTGTCTCTGATGTGGTGTCGGCGCCACCCGGTCCGCAATCTGTAATGTTGCACCCTGTGACTCAAGTCCCACAACATGTGCAACATGGACGTAAGGGGGAATTACTGACCCGACATTCATCCATACTTCCGTACTGGAATGATCATAGACATGACACATCTGTGTGAATTTGATTGTTTAATGCACATACAGTGGAGTGTTGTAGCTGGAGCAGTACAGGGCCATGCAAACCCCACTTTACATTGTTGGCCCGTGGAGGGCCAGCCAGAGTCCTTCAGGGAATGACAAGTACATCGGAAGAGGAAGAGTTCAGTCCGCAGTCTGATAGCTGTGTCATTGGTGACCAAACAGGATATGGCAGTCCATGTCGAGGTCCAAGGTGAGTGTCGCAGAGTGCATCGGGGGACAGTGGAAGGTGATGATGCAGAGGGCAGAACCAAGCAGAAACAGGCCATATGGCGGAGAAGAATGCTACCGCTTTCTTACTACCAGTAAGGCAGATTCATCCGCATATTCGTCCTCTGATGTCTCATGTGCCTCACATGTGGGTGGTGGTGTTTTCTCTGCAGCACTGTGTGGCACTGACACATCAGGGGCCGGAGGTGGATTGGCTGCCGCACTGTGTGGCAGTGACATATCAGGGGCCGGAGGTGGATTGGCTGCTACACTGTGAGGCACTAAGCAAACACAAGGAGATGATGAACGGAGCACTGAAACTTTTCAGACACTCACCCCCAGTCACAGATCTGGGTTGAATCCATCATCGTTCTTTAGCTCACTTTGCCACCTCAGTTCAGACCCAGCCATATGCAAATCAGTCTTGACCCTGTGCCTCATGGGAACAGTCCAGCCCGAACTGCCAAGCCAGGCCTTCCCTGAACCAGAAACAAGCATCCTGGGACCAGTTTCGAGCCAACAGCCCTCATCAGCCAGGCTAGCTTGAATCCAGTGGCAAAGTGAGCAAGGGACCCATGTCTGGGCATACCCTGCCAACTTAGGGCGAACAAAGCAAACACAAGGAGATGATGGACGGAGCGCTGAAACTTTTCAGACACTCACCCCCAGTCACAGATCTGGGTTGAATCCATCATCGTTCTTTAGCTCACTTTGCCACCTCAGTTCAGACCCAGCCATATGCAAATCAGTCTTGACCCTGTGCCTCATGGGAACAGTCCAGCCCGAACTGCCAAGCCAGGTCTTCCCTGAACCAGAAACAAGCATCCTGGGACCGGTTTCGGGCTAACAGCCCTCATCAGCCAGGCTAGCTTGAATCCAGTGGCAAAGTGAGCAAGGGACCCACGTCTGGGCATACCCTGCCAACTTAGGGCGAACAAAGCAAACACAAGGAGATGAGGGATGGAGCACTGTGAGGCACTGACACATCAGGGGGCGGAGATGTGGATGTCGAAGCAGCAGCAGCATTCATCTGCGCCAGGCCTTGTGGCAGCAATGCCATGACGAGGATCTGCAGGGCATGGTAGATCCCAGCTACATCACGCTGGTGTGCAGCCGTGGCAGCCATTCTTTCTGCCTGCATCCGCTCCCTGTTCTCCATTGTCCTCCGCTTGTGTCCCAACTCCCGGCTGACATCGCTGGAGCCACTCTGACTAGACAGTTGTCCTTGTCTCTGAGTCAGGACTCCAGCGATGTCATCCATGGTTCGTTGGAGAGCATGGAGCGGACTGTGGGTGTCCGTCAAGGACTGTAAGTGGTCCCTGATGGGACTTAGACACCCACGTATGGCATCTAGTTTGGCTGCCATGAGGTCGAACTTCACCCGCACCTGATCAGCCATCTTCTCCTGGCACCCTAACACATGGCGTTGGAAGGCCATGTGTTGTTCGTGGTGGTCCTGGGAGACAGCCATGGTGGTGGGTGCTTCCTGCTGTGTGGTCTGTGCAGGGGATGGGGTTTCCTCGATGCAGCTGGGCTGCCCTGCTCCTGGAGGTGGGGTGCCGAAACTATCCATGAGCCGTTGGAGGGCGTCGGTGTCAATGGAGGGGAGGTCCTCTTCATCATCAGTGAAGAGGTGCACCGTCTGCTCTGCAGGAGGTGTTGATTCACCCTCTGCAATGTAAAGGGGAGATGCAGTTTAACATTGTTTTCTCATGTATGTTGACGCATTGTAAAGGTTTACATACAAACTGCATGACAATGTACATTGTGACTGTTTGAGAGGAGCTGCCTATTTGATGCGGGACAGTGGACATTTCGACAAAATCACGGATGTGTGTTTGTACTTGTGCATGGGTTTGTTGTGAGATTAGTGATGTGTGGTGAGGGCCCCCTCTGGGCACGTAGTCGACGGGGGACTACGTGCAGTTTCTAGGTGTGCTGCAGTGTGCCAAGGGGATCAGGGACATGCTCCAGAGTAATCGTGGGTGTGCACTGTGCTATGCTTAATTGTGCATGTGTGCCATTGTGCCCATCTCCCCCCATACCCCCAGTCCCTGGTCATTACTCACCCTCTTGATGTTGTGTCGGCTCCTGTTGAGCAGTGTCCGGTCCCCCAACTCCTGCCACCGTCTCCACACTGATGACTGGGGAGACCATTTCCTCCATCTCGTCGAGCTCCTCCTGTAGCGCTGGACTCCCACCTCCAGTCTGCATTGCTGCCTTCTGGTTGTTGGCGAGTTTCTGCTTGGTTTTGCCCTTCACATCATTCCAGTGCCTCTTGACCTCTTCCATTGTCCTCCTCAGCTCTCCGATTGCATTCACCTTGTCCACGATGGACTGCAATATTCCATTTTTTGTCGCCAATGACACATTGGAGGTGACAAACAGTTGTTGATGGTATTTCATCACCTCCGTTATCAGGATCCTGTTTTCCTGCGGACTGAACCGCGTCTTCCTCTTCTTCCTGTCCTTGCCCTTCCCTGACCCCGAGGTCCCGGCCTGGTCCTCCGGGGGGCTTGTGGGGTTCTCCTCGTCCTCTGTTCCTGCTCCGGCTACCTCCATTGTGCTTCGCAGTTGTTTTGTTTTTGTTTGTGTTTTTTTTTCTGCTTTTGTAATGATTTTTTCCGCCTGACGTGGGAATTGCAAGCCTGGCACTGATTGTCACCGATTTTTCTATCGCGGTTGGGCCCATCGCAACTTTTTTCACGTTCGGGTTTCCTTTTTTATCGCCGTCGCGGTAGTTGTATCGCGGACATTTGACGCGTTATCGGGAGACTATCGCATGTTACCGCCGTGTTGTGAATACGACGTTGACACTGAGTTATTTTCCCGTGATAGACGGCGATATGAAAACGTGCGTTAGCCTTTTTTGGCTATGATTATCGCACGTTCTTGAGAATATCCCCCATTGTTTTGCAATCTGGTAGTTTTAACTATAGGAATCGCTCTGCATTTATTTTAGTGGTAGAGGTAAATGAACAATCTTCATAGTCATGGTACCATTTGTAACTTAGTCCAAATAAGTCATCAATATTCACTTCTTCTTCTTCTAAAACTGCACACATGAGCATTATCAATTCTTGTGCATCTTGTTGAATGTTGAGAGTAAATGTTACTATTCCTCTACATATATCCAAAAGATGTTGAATGCCTAAAGTAGAATGTATTATACTTCTCTCACTGAGTAATCATTGGAGTAAATGATATAGTGCAGAACAGAATCTTTTTTCATGGTTTTGTTCAAATTGATGAAGAAGATGTGGTAAATGAAACACTACATTGAGAACCACATGTGCATAGCAGTTGATATCTAAATTGTTTTATAACTGGTGTCCTACAATATCACCCTCACTTTCCACTTTTTTCTTCTTTGCGCCTTCTACCTTGTCTTGGTTTTCTTTCTTATCTTGAAGTTCAGTTGAGTGTATGCTTCCATTTTGAACATAGTATACGTTCATACATAAGGTATTGACCTAAATGAGGAGCATTTAGACTTCTTCACCGATTGTACTCTCTTACACAAGTTCCATCAGCACTAACTTTTTTCTCATTAAATTCAATCAAATACAAACCAGACAATGTTCTTACTCGAGACAATGCAACATATGCCATTCCTTCTTTAAACACACTACTACCGATGATCACAAAAGCTCTGTCTATACTTAAACCTCGAAATTTGTGGATAGTTACAGCATACGCTAGAGACACTGGGAACTGCTGTAGTCAGACATACAAGTCCTTTACAAGCAAAAAACGTACAGCACAACACCCAATCTGCTTTACTCCATGAATGTGATCAAATTGTATAACTAAGAACTCTATCTGATCCCTGTTTGGAAAATAATTAAATCAACAACTTTACCCATAGCACCATTTACTAATCCTTCCTCTACATTCAAATTATGCAACAAAATAACTCAACAATTTTTACACATGCGTAAACACTTTTCTAATCCTGCAGTCTTCAATACAGACTTCTCCAAAGAATCCAATTTTGCCTCTAGTTTTTCAGTTACTCCTGGTGTTCCATTTTATCAATAGCTGTAATTTCCAAAATGTGTTCCTTTTCCTGTTTCAGTAGTTCTTCATTAAAGTTGGAATACTCTTGCAGTTTAGGCATTAAGCAAACTATGGATTTGTCTTCTGCAATCTTATTATACCTTAGTTCTGCTGGTGTCTTTTCAGATGTAAGCAGTTTCTTAATTAGTCGACTTTCCAAAGCTCTTTTACCGTCTTTTGTCAAAACTCCTATTCTTATGTCTTTAAGGATATTTCCATATTCTTCATCAGCTGCTTGTCACATATTCTTCACTAGTTCCTTGTATTCAAAGTTTAGCCAAATGATTCCATTTTCAATGCTTCCTAAATAATTCCTTGTCTCATTATGGAGAAGTGTTTTGAAAACAGTTTTCCCTTTAACAGGAGGGAGTTGCAGTAGGTCCAATTAAATGCTTTCCTCAAAACAGCACATTGTACTTCTGCTTTTAAAATCTGTTGCATTCTCAAGTGTACAAAGGTAAGCATTAAGTTTGAGACCATGCTCACCTCAGCGATGATTAAAAGCTTCAATTTTTTCAGTACTCTTGAGACTCCATGAAAAGCTTCTCCAGATTACCTCTGGTATTCTAGTTTATTGTCATGTTCAACAGATAGCATAAGTAGGCGATGTAAAGTAATTCCTTTTATATTGTGTGATGCTAATAATGTTGGTGCTGTTACTGCACGGGATAAATTTGATTGTGTAGTCCTGTGCAGATAACCAGTCAGAACTTTTATTAAGAAACTTTTGCCTGTGCCAGCTTGACCACTGATGAATAATAGAATAGGATTAAATGATGAGCATTGACATTCTTTCTTGTCATGGAGGAATCAATGGTCTATTTTCTCTTTCACTTGTATATATATTTATTTTTGTTCGGTGTTAAGTTGTTCTTCAAAGGGGCCGATTACGATGCCGTAGGAAACGACTTCGACTCTCGGTCGGAGCCGTTCTTACAGCATCGTAATCTCCTGTTTGGATACATTTCCGACCTACCCATTTGGATGGAGTCGGACGGAAATAAATCCAAACTGGATTTCCGAATGGCTTAAGACAGGCTTGGAGAGCCCGTCTGCCATTCGGAAAGCATACTGTAATCCCAAGGGCGGCTCTTTCCGCCTGAGGGATTACAATGTCGGATTCCGACAGCCTTTCTGTGCCGGCCTTTCCGACACAGAAAGGCTGTTGGAAGTCGACTTTGGGGGCCCCCAGCAGGGCCCCCATGGGTGCATGGCCTCCGGATGGCGGCCGAAGCCCCTCTGTTGATCCCTGCACCCTGTGGCAGGCACCTTGAGATGCCTGCCACGGGACGCAGGGATAAACTGCACCTCTTCACTTTCCACTAAGAACATGCATTCCGGTCGGAATGCATGCTCCCATTGTAAAGAATAGGAGTGCGACTGAACAGTGTTTGGTCACATCCTAATTGCTGGGTTGGGACCGCCGACATCGTAATCGGGCCCTAAGTGTTCAAAGCCAATAGTGTCCTGTTTGTCTTGCTCCATTACAGTTTCTACCTCATTCATGGCTATTGTTGCTTCATTATGAATAATTGGTTGTCCAAGTGGATCTTGAGTCAATGGTCCAGAACTTTGACTACTTTGAGAACTTTCTCTAGCTATCTCTGCGGCAATGGTTTCCTCTTGTTCAATCTCATCATTTAACATTTTCAAATAGATAGGAAAAACTGAACACTGAATGTTGTTTTTATAGCATTGAAAGAATCTTTGTAGCAGTCAAAATCTCCAAGTCATTCTGTTCTAGCATGCCAAGGCTTGAACAGTTGCAGAGGTGCTAATTAGAAAAATTCTCTCTTATCCGGAGTTTGGCAGCTGAGTTTTCGATGATTAATAGGATTTCCCTTGGCATGTTTGACCAAACATCCGTCACATCCAGTTACTGCATACTTTTCTTCATCTATATTTTCTGTAACTTTCTTTTTAAATCTGTAGTGTTGTAGTATTTCATACAGGCACACATTTTCCAAATGTAGACTCCTTCTTGGATAGTATGTATCCAGTATATTTGTTTTGACAATGTCAGTGCTTTCTGGCTGAAACTCCGCTAAGTTTTGGACTTCTGGGAAAGACTTCAATACTCAATTGCTTGTGCTGGCTAGGCCTGTGCTTACCCGAATGATTCTTCTTGATTTCGAGAATAAACTGGCTGAGCTCAACCGATCCAGGCACTCATAGGATCTTATCTCTCTATGAGAAAGCATCTTCAAGCTGAAGTTGTATACTTTCTTGTTGAGACTCTTTCTTTTCTGCACAAATGTCCTCCCCCATGTGTTTCATCTCTGACTTCTCAGTTTTTTTAATGTATGATGTGACTTACCGAGCAACAGCAATTGAATTGTCTGAAACAAACTTAAGATCTATGTTTGCATCAAACATTTTCAAAATGACTGGATTATAGTCATTAATATACTTTGAAGCTTCTGTCCTCTTTAGGTTGTATGTATTTTTCAGAAATTTTTGAGTTATTGTGTGCCTCACCGCTGAGAAAAAGCTGTTTATTCTTCCTTGTGGAATAATATGTCAAGGGATTCCAAAACAACATTTTGTATAAAATGTATCTCTACATCTGTATTTCCTACTGCAGTATTTTCCACATCTATGACTTTGAAACCATAAACTTGTTGTCTCAATCTGTTTTCTCCACCTTCTCTCGGAATGGCACATGTGACATATTGTTCGATGAAAGACAGAACAGCCTCATCTCTATCTGTTCCAAATGTTGGTGCATCCTTTAACCATGATAGCATGGCTATATGAGGAGCACCTCTGGCTTGGTACTTTTTTTCACCAAAGGAAATAAATTACCTCTCCAACAGGTGGATTACTTTTGTTGCAGATAAACAACATCATAACTGGAAACCGACGGTTAAAATATCTGCAAACACTGGCAGGATCCAAGAAACAAAGTTCTCCAGCTGTCTTTACTTCAAAGTTCTTTAAATTTGAATTTGCTTCTCTTAAGAATTCAAGTAGGTCATCCCACACATACTCAGCACAACTGAGTGTTAGAAACCAACTAGGTGTATCTAGGTTTCTTAACATGCATTTCAATTCACCATGATGACAATACCACTATTCATTGGTGCCGCGTTGGCACGCTATCAAATTGATTAAGTTAGATTCCAAATTTGTATCCCTTTTTGCAACTTTGTCCATGGATTCTCTTGCAGAAAGTTTTGTAGATGAAGTCCTGTTTTTAGTATATGGTTCACCGCATATAAGTCCAGACAAATCACTATCAAAGAGAACATGAAATACATATGGAATGCACTGCCGAAATCTTGCGTCTTCAGAGTATAACCTTGTTGACATGTATTCAGATGCTGGAATCCGTACAGGTCGGTCATGAAATCATCCTCCTCTTGAGAATAGCTGTGGAAAACAGCGAACATCTAAAATGGTTTCCCATGTACTCATTAGAGTTCCTTTTGATTCTTTCATTTGAAATATTTCAATTGTGTTACTGATTCCTTTTTTTTAATAGAGAGGATGAATAATATAATGTTCATAAATCTCTTCTGATCTAGATTTACCTATTTTTTAAATGTGGCCACTTGAATGTAATGTTTCATCCTGTACATATGCTGTATCTTCAAGAACATTAACATTCTTATAATAAACATTGTTTTGCACCAGGTATAATGTTGCATTTCTAACTTCGCTAATGTCTACTAACTCTTGCCTTACTCTTTGTAGGAACACCATTTACTAAATAGCTAGTGGTTCAGTATCCTCTCTGTGTACACCAGTAGTTTTAATATTCTGCTTAAAATCTAAAGCTAACTATCCAACACTTCCTTTAAGGCAGTTGGTGGCAACTTCCCTGTTTTAGGCTCCATACTAATTATGGAATGGGTGTACAGACTGGGTTAGAATAGACTCATAAACATTTAAATTTGCCAGTTCTTGAGGAATAGATACCAACTCTAAGTTGTTATGTACTGCTCTGGCTGGCATTTCGTTTTCTTCTAATTTGTTGTAACATATAATTTGATCACAGTGAATAATAATAATTTATAATAATTCGAAACAGGGAATTGTTGCCACTTATCATTTTTTTCTTTTTCACTCTTTAAATATAAATCAGCTTTCCTTGATTTATTTTTGTAGTGAGTGCATCGACAATAAATACAAACTTAGTTTGGTTTATCAGAGGAAACTGTGTTAAACTTTGCAATCTCTTCAGCAAAGTTATCAATAGTAATGTTTCTGTCATGTTCCTTTACACCTGCTGCTATTAATTCTTCAGTTTCTCTACACTCCTCTTCAGGACCAAAGAAATGGAACTGTACATCATTACAAACTTTCACTACGTCTGCCACTTTACCATACAACAAAGCTGCATTCATTTCTCCGAAACATAATGCAGGAGTTTTTACAAAGTAAAGTCTCCTAACTAACTTTCGCATCTCAGAGTGGTGGACAACTAACATTCTGAATTGATAAAAGTGCTTTGGCACACTTTGCTTGATAGACAAGACAGAGAATGTCATTGTAAGTTAGTATACTTTCTCATTTTACATGGTTCTAATCCTTGCAGCATTGTAATCTTCCATTTATTACTTCTATCTGGAAATTCACGTTAAAAACATATGTAAATTATCAATACATGCTTGCTGAACACTACAAATACTGCTACAATTCCACTTATATACAGGAGCCTGTCTATGCCTTCCCTGTACTTCTTCAGCTATCACTTTTTCAACATTCCTAGCAGCCATCTCCCCTTTTGCAATGGGACTACCATCCTTTATCTCATAACATCGATCAGTTGATTCAATGATTGCATGAACTAATGTGTTCTCTTGGAAATAGCTTTCTTCATTAAAGAAACACTCAGTGCTGGACGTGTGTTTCCATTCACCACAGAAGATTCTACATAAATTTCTTTATTTCTGGTTTTTACTCTTCACACTAATTTATCCAGTGTTTTCATTCCATTCGGTATTAAAATAAATAGTTTTCACTTTAAGGCGAATGATTTATCTACTACAGTTTCTATATGTTGCTTTGGTTAATACGCTGCTGATCGTCTCTTATATTGTTTTATGTTTTAAACTAAATTTTGTATTACCTAATTTCTAAACATTCTTCTTCTTATATCTTTGTACTGTTTTTGCCTTGCTGTTACACAACTTATTTTGTCACAATGCTTTCCTGTTTGAACATTAGTTTCTGCTTTCTGTTTCTGACTTCTTGGCAAAATTGTCTTTATCTTCTCCACACTTTCTGCATTTTTCATTCTTCTTAATGCTGTTTTAACAAAATGTTAGTTCTCTTACCGATAGAATTGTTTTCTTTCAGAATTTCCTGTCCATTATCCACTTTTTCCTTCAGAGTCTTGTTAAAGTAGTACTGTCTTTTTAAACAGGAACAGGGGTGGGAGCACACCGCTTCACCTCCCAGGCAAGGTTCGCCCCAGGCATTGAGTTAAATGCAGTCTCTTGTTTCTTTGCTTTGCTAAAATATTTTCGAGTGTTCCGCCAGAGTTGGCGCAGATAGTGCTGATCTCTAGACACGTGTTTCTGGTTCTTTAACCATCATCAGTAGAGATTACAGTCTTCAAATTAGGGGTTTGCTGGGTAGGCTGCCAAACATCACATCAGGTCAAGTACCTCTCACTGGTGCGCGGGTGCTTCTTCCACGAGCTCGTCAGCTCAAATGACTCACGGGAGTACTTTTAAACAGGAACAGGGGTGGGAGCACACCGCTTCACCTCCCAGGCAAGGTTCGCCCCAGGCATTGTGGTAAATGCAGTCTCTTGTTTCTTTGCTTTGCTAAAATATTTTCGAGTGTTCCGCCAGAGTTGGCGCAGATAGTGCTGATCTCTAGACACGTGTTTCTTGTTCTTTAACCGTCATCAGTAGAGATTACAGTCTTCAAATTAGGGGTTTGCTGGGTAGGCTGCCAAACATCACATCAGGTCAAGTACCTCTCACTGGCGCGCGGGTGCTTCTTCCACGAGCTCGTCAGCTCAAATGACTCACGGGAGTACTTTTAAACAGGAACAGGGGAGGGAGCACACCGCTTCACCTCCCAGGCAAGGTTCGCCCCAGGCATTGTGGTAAATGCAGTCTCTTGTTTCTTTGCTTTGCTAAAATATTTTCGAGTGTTTCGCCAGAGTTGGCGCAGATAGTGCTGATCTCTAGACACGTGTTTCTGGTTCTTTAACCGTCATCAGTAGAGATTACAGTCTTCAAATTAGGGGTTTGCTGGGTAGGCTGCCAAACATCACATCAGGTCAAGTACCTCTCACTGGTGCGCGGGTGCTTCTTCCACGAGCTCGTCAGCTCAAATGACTCACGGGAGTACTTTTAAACAGGAACAGGGGTGGGAGCACACCGCTTCACCTCCCAGGCAAGGTTCGCCCCAGGCATTGTGGTAAATGCAGTCTCTTGTTTCTTTGCTTTGATAAAATATTTTCGAGTGTTCCGCCAGAGTTGGCGCAGATAGTTCTGATCTCTAGACACGTGTTTCTGGTTCTTTAACCGTCATCAGTAGAGATTACAGTCTTCAAATTAGGGGTTTGCTGGGTAGGCTGCCAAACATCACATCAGGTCAAGTACCTTTCACTGGCGCGCGGGTGCTTCTTCCACGAGCTCGTCAGCTCAAATGACTCACGGGAGTACTTTTAAACAGGAACAGGGGAGGGAGCACACCGCTTCACCTCCCAGGCAAGGTTCGCCCCAGGCATTGTGGTAAATGCAGTCTCTGGTTTCTTTGCTTTGCTAAAATATTTTCGAGTGTTCCGCCAGAGTTGGCGCAGATAGTGCTGATCTCTAGACACGTGTTTCTGGTTCTTTAACCGTCATCAGTAGAGATTACAGTCTTCAAATTAGGGGTTTGCTGGGTAGGCTGCCAAACATCACATCAGGTCAAGTACCTCTCACTGGCTCGCGGGTGCTTCTTCCACGAGCTCGTCAGCTCAAATGACACACGGGAGTACTTTTAAACAGGAACAGGGGTGGGAGCACACCGCTTCACCTCCCAGGCAAGGTTCGCCCCAGGCATTGTGGTAAATGCAGTCTCTTGTTTCTTTGCTTTGCTAAAATATTTTCGAGTGTTCCCGCCAGAGTTGGCGCAGATAGTGCTGATCTCTAGACACGTGTTTCTGGTTCTTTAACCGTCATCAGTAGAGATTACAGTCTTCAAATAAGGGGTTTGCTGGGTAGGCTGCCAAACATCACATCAGGTCAAGTACCTCTCACTGGCGCATGGGTGCTTCTTCCACGAGCTCGTCAGCTCAAATGACTCACGGGAGTACTTTTAAACAGGAACAGGGGTGGGAGCACACCGCTTCACCTCCCAGGCAAGGTTCGCGCCAGGCATTGTGGTAAATGCAGTCTCTTGTTTCTTTGCTTTGCTAAAATATTTTCGAGTGTTCCGCCAGAGTTGGCGCAGATAGTGCTGATCTCTAGACACGTGTTTCTGGTTCTTTAACTGTCATCAGTAGAGATTACAGTCTTCAAATTAGGGGTTTGCTGGGTAGGCTGCCAAACATCACATCAGGTCAAGTACCTCTCACTGGCGCGCGGGTGCTTCTTCCACGAGCTCGTCAGCTCAAATGACTCACGGGAGTACTTTTAAACAGGAACAGGGGTGGGAGCACACCGCTTCACAGCCCAGGCAAGTTTCGCCCCACTCATTGTGGTAAATGCAGTCTCTTGTTTCTTTGCTTTGCTAAAATATTTTCGAGTGTTCCGCCAGAGTTGGCGCAGATAGTGCTGATCTCTAGACACGTGTTTCTGGTTCTTTAACCGTCATCAGTAGAGATTACAGTCTTCAAATTAGGGGTTTGCTGGGTAGGCTGCCAAACATCACATCAGGTCAAGTACCTCTCACTGGCGCGAGGGTGCTTCTTCCACGAGCTCGTCAGCTCAAATGACTCACGGGAGTACTTTTAAACAGGAACAGGGGTGGGAGCACACCGCTTCACCTCCAAGGCAAGGTTCGCCCCAGGCATTGTGGTAAATGCAGTCTCTTGTTTCTTTGCTTTGCTAAAATATTTTCGAGTGTTCCGCCAGAGTTGGCGCAGATAGTGCTGATCTCTAGACACGTGTTTCTGGTTCTTTAACCGTCATCAGTAGAGATTACAGTCTTCAAATTAGGGGTTTGCTGGGTAGCCTGCCAAACATCACATCAGGTCAAGTACCTCTCACTGGTGCGCGGGTGCTTCTTCCATGAGCTTGTCAGCTCAAAGGACTCACGGGAGTACTTTTAAACAGGTACAGGGGTGGGAGCACACCGCTTCACCTCCCAGGCAAGGTTCGCCCCAGGCATTGTGGTAAATGCAGTCTCTTGTTTCTTTGCTTTGCTAAAATATTTTCGAGTGTTCCGCCAGAGTTGGCGCAGATAGTGCTGATCTCTAGACACGTGTTTCTGGTTCTTTAACCGTCATCAGTAGAGATTACAGTCTTCAAATTAGGGGTTTGCTGGGTAGGCTGCCAAACATCACATCAGGTCAAGTACCTCTCACTGGCGCGCGGGTGCTTCTTCCACGAGCTTGTCAGCTCAAATGACTCACGGGAGTACTTTTAAACAGGAACAGGGGTGGAAGCACACCGCTTCACCTCCCAGGCAAGGTTCGCCCCAGGCATTGTGGTAAATGCAGTCTCTTGTTTCTTTGCTTTGCTAAAATATTTTCGAGTGTTACGCCAGAGTTGGCGCAGATAGTGCTGATCTCTAGACACGTGTTTCTGGTTCTTTAACCGTCATCAGTAGAAATTACAGTCTTCAAATTAGGGGTTTGCTGGGTAGGCTGCCAAACATCACATCAGGTCAAGTACCTCTCACTGGCGCGCGGGTGCTTCTTCCACGAGCTCGTCAGCTCAAATGACTCACGGGAGTACTTTTAAACAGGAACAGGGGTGGGAGCACACCGCTTCACCTCCCAGGCAAGGTTCGCCCCAGGCATTGTGGTAAATGCAGTCTCTTGTTTCTTTGCTTTGCTAAAATATTTTCGAGTGTTCCGCCAGAGTTGGCGCAGATAGTGCTGATCTCTAGACACGTGTTTCTGGTTCTTTAACTGTCATCAGTAGAGATTACAGTCTTCAAATTAGGGGTTTGCTGGGTAGGCTGCCAAACATCACATCAGGTCAAGTACCTCTCACTGGCGCGCGGGTGCTTCTTCCACGAGCTCGTCAGCTCAAATGACTCACGGGAGTACTTTTAAACAGGAACAGGGGTGGGAGCACACCGCTTCACCTCCCAGGCAAGGTTCGCCCCAGGCATTGTGGTAAATGCAGTCTCTTGTTTCTTTGCTTTGCTCAAATATTTTTGAGTGTTTTGCCTTAGTTGGCGCAGATAGTGCTGATCTCTAGACACGTGTTTCTGGTTCTTTAACCGTCATCAGTAGAGATTACAGTCTTCAAATTAGGGGTTTGCTGGGTAGGCTGCCAAACATCACATCAGGTCAAGTACCTCTCACTGGCGCGCGGGTGCTTCTTCCACGAGCTCGTCAGCTCAAATGACTCACGGGAGTACTTTTAAACAGGAACAGGGGTGGGAGCACACCGCTTCACCTCCCAGGCAAGGTTCGCCCCAGGCATTGTGGTAAATGCAGTCTCTTGTTTCTTTGCTTTGCTAAAATATTTTTGAGTGTTCCGCCAGAGTTGGCGCAGATAGTGCTGATCTCTAGACACGTGTTTCTGGTTCTTTAACCGTCATCAGTAGAGATTACAGTCTTCAAATTAGGGGTTTGCTGGGTAGGCTGCCAAACATCACATCAGGTCAAGTACCTCTCACTGGCGCGCGGGTGCTTCTTCCACGAGCTCGTCAGCTCAAATGACTCACGGGAGTACTTTTAAACAGGAACAGGGGTGGGAGCACACCGCTTCACCTCCCAGGCAAGGTTCGCCCCAGGCATTGTGGTAAATGCAGTCTCTTGTTTCTTTGCTTTGCTAAAATATTTTCGAGTGTTCCGCCAGAGTTGGCGCAGATAGTGCTGATCTCTAGACACGTGTTTCTGGTTCTTTAACCGTCATCAGTAGAGATTACAGTCTTCAAATTAGGGGTTTGCTGGGTAGGCTGCCAAACATCACATCAGGTCAAGTACCTCTCACTGGCGCGCGGGTGCTTCTTCCACGAGCTCGTCAGCTCAAATGACTCACGGGAGTACTTTTAAACAGGAACAGGGGTGGGAGCACACCGCTTCACCTCCCAGGCAAGGTTCGCCCCAGGCATTGTGGTAAATGCAGTCTCTTGTTTCTTTGCTTTGCTAAAATATTTTCGAGTGTTCCGCCAGAGTTGGCGCAGATAGTGCTGATCTCTAGACACGTGTTTCTGGTTCTTTAACCGTCATCAGTAGAGATTACAGTCTTCAAATTAGGGGTTTGCTGGGTAGGCTGCCAAACATCACATCAGGTCAAGTACCTCTCACTGGCGCGCGGGTGCTTCTTCCACGAGCTCGTCAGCTCAAATGACTCACGGGAGTACTTTTAAACAGGAACAGGGGTGGGAGCACACCGCTTCACCTCCCAGGCAAGGTTCGCCCCAGGCATTGTGGTAAATGCAGTCTCTTGTTTCTTTGCTTTGCTAAAATATTTTCGAGTGTTCCGCCAGAGTTGGCGCAGATAGTGCTGATCTCTAGACACGTGTTTCTGGTTCTTTAACCGTCATCAGTAGAGATTACAGTCTTCAAATTAGGGGTTTGCTGGGTAGGCTGCCAAACATCACATCAGGTCAAGTACCTCTCACTGGCGCGCGGGTGCTTCTTCCACGAGCTCGTCAGCTCAAATGACTCACGGGAGTACTTTTAAACAGGAACAGGGGTGGGAGCACACCGCTTCACCTCCCAGGCAAGGTTCGCCCCAGGCATTGTGGTAAATGCAGTCTCTTGTTTCTTTGCTTTGCTAAAATATTTTCGAGTGTTCCGCCAGAGTTGGCGCAGATAGTGCTGATCTCTAGACACGTGTTTCTGGTTCTTTAACCGTCATCAGTAGAGATTACAGTCTTCAAATTAGGGGTTTGCTGGGTAGGCTGCCAAACATCACATCAGGTCAAGTACCTCTCACTGGCGCGCGGGTGCTTCTTCCACGAGCTCGTCAGCTCAAATGACTCACGGGAGTACTTTTAAACAGGAACAGGGGTGGGAGCACACCGCTTCACCTCCCAGGCAAGGTTCGCCCCAGGCATTGTGGTAAATGCAGTCTCTTGTTTCTTTGCTTTGCTAAAATATTTTCGAGTGTTCCGCCAGAGTTGGCGCAGATAGTGCTGATCTCTAGACACGTGTTTCTGGTTCTTTAACCGTCATCAGTAGAGATTACAGTCTTCAAATTAGGGGTTTGCTGGGTAGGCTGCCAAACATCACATCAGGTCAAGTACCTCTCACTGGCGCGCGGGTGCTTCTTCCACGAGCTCGTCAGCTCAAATGACTCACGGGAGTACTTTTAAACAGGAACAGGGGTGGGAGCACACCGCTTCACCTCCCAGGCAAGGTTCGCCCCAGGCATTGTGGTAAATGCAGTCTCTTGTTTCTTTGCTTTGCTAAAATATTTTCGAGTGTTCCGCCAGAGTTGGCGCAGATAGTGCTGATCTCTAGACACGTGTTTCTGGTTCTTTAACCGTCATCAGTAGAGATTACAGTCTTCAAATTAGGGGTTTGCTGGGTAGGCTGCCAAACATCACATCAGGTCAAGTACCTCTCACTGGCGCGCGGGTGCTTCTTCCACGAGCTCGTCAGCTCAAATGACTCACGGGAGTACTTTTAAACAGGAACAGGGGTGGGAGCACACCGCTTCACCTCCCAGGCAAGGTTCGCCCCAGGCATTGTGGTAAATGCAGTCTCTTGTTTCTTTGCTTTGCTAAAATATTTTCGAGTGTTCCGCCAGAGTTGGCGCAGATAGTGCTGATCTCTAGACACGTGTTTCTGGTTCTTTAACCGTCATCAGTAGAGATTACAGTCTTCAAATTAGGGGTTTGCTGGGTAGGCTGCCAAACATCACATCAGGTCAAGTACCTCTCACTGGCGCGCGGGTGCTTCTTCCACGAGCTCGTCAGCTCAAATGACTCACGGGAGTACTTTTAAACAGGAACAGGGGTGGGAGCACACCGCTTCACCTCCCAGGCAAGGTTCGCCCCAGGCATTGTGGTAAATGCAGTCTCTTGTTTCTTTGCTTTGCTAAAATATTTTCGAGTGTTCCGCCAGAGTTGGCGCAGATAGTGCTGATCTCTAGACACGTGTTTCTGGTTCTTTAACCGTCATCAGTAGAGATTACAGTCTTCAAATTAGGGGTTTGCTGGGTAGGCTGCCAAACATCACATCAGGTCAAGTACCTCTCACTGGCGCGCGGGTGCTTCTTCCACGAGCTCGTCAGCTCAAATGACTCACGGGAGTACTTTTAAACAGGAACAGGGGTGGGAGCACACCGCTTCACCTCCCAGGCAAGGTTCGCCCCAGGCATTGTGGTAAATGCAGTCTCTTGTTTCTTTGCTTTGCTAAAATATTTTCGAGTGTTCCGCCAGAGTTGGCGCAGATAGTGCTGATCTCTAGACACGTGTTTCTGGTTCTTTAACCGTCATCAGTAGAGATTACAGTCTTCAAATTAGGGGTTTGCTGGGTAGGCTGCCAAACATCACATCAGGTCAAGTACCTCTCACTGGCGCGCGGGTGCTTCTTCCACGAGCTCGTCAGCTCAAATGACTCACGGGAGTACTTTTAAACAGGAACAGGGGTGGGAGCACACCGCTTCACCTCCCAGGCAAGGTTCGCCCCAGGCATTGTGGTAAATGCAGTCTCTTGTTTCTTTGCTTTGCTAAAATATTTTCGAGTGTTCCGCCAGAGTTGGCGCAGATAGTGCTGATCTCTAGACACGTGTTTCTGGTTCTTTAACCGTCATCAGTAGAGATTACAGTCTTCAAATTAGGGGTTTGCTGGGTAGGCTGCCAAACATCACATCAGGTCAAGTACCTCTCACTGGCGCGCGGGTGCTTCTTCCACGAGCTCGTCAGCTCAAATGACTCACGGGAGTACTTTTAAACAGGAACAGGGGTGGGAGCACACCGCTTCACCTCCCAGGCAAGGTTCGCCCCAGGCATTGTGGTAAATGCAGTCTCTTGTTTCTTTGCTTTGCTAAAATATTTTTGAGTGTTCCGCCAGAGTTGGCGCAGATAGTGCTGATCTCTAGACACGTGTTTCTGGTTCTTTAACCGTCATCAGTAGAGATTACAGTCTTCAAATTAGGGGTTTGCTGGGTAGGCTGCCAAACATCACATCAGGTCAAGTACCTCTCACTGGCGCGCGGGTGCTTCTTCCACGAGCTCGTCAGCTCAAATGACTCACGGGAGTACTTTTAAACAGGAACAGGGGTGGGAGCACACCGCTTCACCTCCCAGGCAAGGTTCGCCCCAGGCATTGTGGTAAATGCAGTCTCTTGTTTCTTTGCTTTGCTAAAATATTTTCGAGTGTTCCGCCAGAGTTGGCGCAGATAGTGCTGATCTCTAGACACGTGTTTCTGGTTCTTTAACCGTCATCAGTAGAGATTACAGTCTTCAAATTAGGGGTTTGCTGGGTAGGCTGCCAAACATCACATCAGGTCAAGTACCTCTCACTGGCGCGCGGGTGCTTCTTCCACGAGCTCGTCAGCTCAAATGACTCACGGGAGTACTTTTAAACAGGAACAGGGGTGGGAGCACACCGCTTCACCTCCCAGGCAAGGTTCGCCCCAGGCATTGTGGTAAATGCAGTCTCTTGTTTCTTTGCTTTGCTAAAATATTTTCGAGTGTTCCGCCAGAGTTGGCGCAGATAGTGCTGATCTCTAGACACGTGTTTCTGGTTCTTTAACCGTCATCAGTAGAGATTACAGTCTTCAAATTAGGGGTTTGCTGGGTAGGCTGCCAAACATCACATCAGGTCAAGTACCTCTCACTGGCGCGCGGGTGCTTCTTCCACGAGCTCGTCAGCTCAAATGACTCACGGGAGTACTTTTAAACAGGAACAGGGGTGGGAGCACACCGCTTCACCTCCCAGGCAAGGTTCGCCCCAGGCATTGTGGTAAATGCAGTCTCTTGTTTCTTTGCTTTGCTAAAATATTTTCGAGTGTTCCGCCAGAGTTGGCGCAGATAGTGCTGATCTCTAGACACGTGTTTCTGGTTCTTTAACCGTCATCAGTAGAGATTACAGTCTTCAAATTAGGGGTTTGCTGGGTAGGCTGCCAAACATCACATCAGGTCAAGTACCTCTCACTGGCGCGCGGGTGCTTCTTCCACGAGCTCGTCAGCTCAAATGACTCACGGGAGTACTTTTAAACAGGAACAGGGGTGGGAGCACACCGCTTCACCTCCCAGGCAAGGTTCGCCCCAGGCATTGTGGTAAATGCAGTCTCTTGTTTCTTTGCTTTGCTAAAATATTTTCGAGTGTTCCGCCAGAGTTGGCGCAGATAGTGCTGATCTCTAGACACGTGTTTCTGGTTCTTTAACCGTCATCAGTAGAGATTACAGTCTTCAAATTAGGGGTTTGCTGGGTAGGCTGCCAAACATCACATCAGGTCAAGTACCTCTCACTGGCGCGCGGGTGCTTCTTCCACGAGCTCGTCAGCTCAAATGACTCACGGGAGTACTTTTAAACAGGAACAGGGGTGGGAGCACACCGCTTCACCTCCCAGGCAAGGTTCGCCCCAGGCATTGTGGTAAATGCAGTCTCTTGTTTCTTTGCTTTGCTAAAATATTTTCGAGTGTTCCGCCAGAGTTGGCGCAGATAGTGCTGATCTCTAGACACGTGTTTCTGGTTCTTTAACCGTCATCAGTAGAGATTACAGTCTTCAAATTAGGGGTTTGCTGGGTAGGCTGCCAAACATCACATCAGGTCAAGTACCTCTCACTGGCGCGCGGGTGCTTCTTCCACGAGCTCGTCAGCTCAAATGACTCACGGGAGTACTTTTAAACAGGAACAGGGGTGGGAGCACACCGCTTCACCTCCCAGGCAAGGTTCGCCCCAGGCATTGTGGTAAATGCAGTCTCTTGTTTCTTTGCTTTGCTAAAATATTTTCGAGTGTTCCGCCAGAGTTGGCGCAGATAGTGCTGATCTCTAGACACGTGTTTCTGGTTCTTTAACCGTCATCAGTAGAGATTACAGTCTTCAAATTAGGGGTTTGCTGGGTAGGCTGCCAAACATCACATCAGGTCAAGTACCTCTCACTGGCGCGCGGGTGCTTCTTCCACGAGCTCGTCAGCTCAAATGACTCACGGGAGTACTTTTAAACAGGAACAGGGGTGGGAGCACACCGCTTCACCTCCCAGGCAAGGTTCGCCCCAGGCATTGTGGTAAATGCAGTCTCTTGTTTCTTTGCTTTGCTAAAATATTTTCGAGTGTTCCGCCAGAGTTGGCGCAGATAGTGCTGATCTCTAGACACGTGTTTCTGGTTCTTTAACCGTCATCAGTAGAGATTACAGTCTTCAAATTAGGGGTTTGCTGGGTAGGCTGCCAAACATCACATCAGGTCAAGTACCTCTCACTGGCGCGCGGGTGCTTCTTCCACGAGCTCGTCAGCTCAAATGACTCACGGGAGTACTTTTAAACAGGAACAGGGGTGGGAGCACACCGCTTCACCTCCCAGGCAAGGTTCGCCCCAGGCATTGTGGTAAATGCAGTCTCTTGTTTCTTTGCTTTGCTAAAATATTTTCGAGTGTTCCGCCAGAGTTGGCGCAGATAGTGCTGATCTCTAGACACGTGTTTCTGGTTCTTTAACCGTCATCAGTAGAGATTACAGTCTTCAAATTAGGGGTTTGCTGGGTAGGCTGCCAAACATCACATCAGGTCAAGTACCTCTCACTGGCGCGCGGGTGCTTCTTCCACGAGCTCGTCAGCTCAAATGACTCACGGGAGTACTTTTAAACAGGAACAGGGGTGGGAGCACACCGCTTCACCTCCCAGGCAAGGTTCGCCCCAGGCATTGTGGTAAATGCAGTCTCTTGTTTCTTTGCTTTGCTAAAATATTTTCGAGTGTTCCGCCAGAGTTGGCGCAGATAGTGCTGATCTCTAGACACGTGTTTCTGGTTCTTTAACCGTCATCAGTAGAGATTACAGTCTTCAAATTAGGGGTTTGCTGGGTAGGCTGCCAAACATCACATCAGGTCAAGTACCTCTCACTGGCGCGCGGGTGCTTCTTCCACGAGCTCGTCAGCTCAAATGACTCACGGGAGTACTTTTAAACAGGAACAGGGGTGGGAGCACACCGCTTCACCTCCCAGGCAAGGTTCGCCCCAGGCATTGTGGTAAATGCAGTCTCTTGTTTCTTTGCTTTGCTAAAATATTTTCGAGTGTTCCGCCAGAGTTGGCGCAGATAGTGCTGATCTCTAGACACGTGTTTCTGGTTCTTTAACCGTCATCAGTAGAGATTACAGTCTTCAAATTAGGGGTTTGCTGGGTAGGCTGCCAAACATCACATCAGGTCAAGTACCTCTCACTGGCGCGCGGGTGCTTCTTCCACGAGCTCGTCAGCTCAAATGACTCACGGGAGTACTTTTAAACAGGAACAGGGGTGGGAGCACACCGCTTCACCTCCCAGGCAAGGTTCGCCCCAGGCATTGTGGTAAATGCAGTCTCTTGTTTCTTTGCTTTGCTAAAATATTTTCGAGTGTTCCGCCAGAGTTGGCGCAGATAGTGCTGATCTCTAGACACGTGTTTCTGGTTCTTTAACCGTCATCAGTAGAGATTACAGTCTTCAAATTAGGGGTTTGCTGGGTAGGCTGCCAAACATCACATCAGGTCAAGTACCTCTCACTGGCGCGCGGGTGCTTCTTCCACGAGCTCGTCAGCTCAAATGACTCACGGGAGTACTTTTAAACAGGAACAGGGGTGGGAGCACACCGCTTCACCTCCCAGGCAAGGTTCGCCCCAGGCATTGTGGTAAATGCAGTCTCTTGTTTCTTTGCTTTGCTAAAATATTTTCGAGTGTTCCGCCAGAGTTGGCGCAGATAGTGCTGATCTCTAGACACGTGTTTCTGGTTCTTTAACCGTCATCAGTAGAGATTACAGTCTTCAAATTAGGGGTTTGCTGGGTAGGCTGCCAAACATCACATCAGGTCAAGTACCTCTCACTGGCGCGCGGGTGCTTCTTCCACGAGCTCGTCAGCTCAAATGACTCACGGGAGTACTTTTAAACAGGAACAGGGGTGGGAGCACACCGCTTCACCTCCCAGGCAAGGTTCGCCCCAGGCATTGTGGTAAATGCAGTCTCTTGTTTCTTTGCTTTGCTAAAATATTTTCGAGTGTTCCGCCAGAGTTGGCGCAGATAGTGCTGATCTCTAGACACGTGTTTCTGGTTCTTTAACCGTCATCAGTAGAGATTACAGTCTTCAAATTAGGGGTTTGCTGGGTAGGCTGCCAAACATCACATCAGGTCAAGTACCTCTCACTGGCGCGCGGGTGCTTCTTCCACGAGCTCGTCAGCTCAAATGACTCACGGGAGTACTTTTAAACAGGAACAGGGGTGGGAGCACACCGCTTCACCTCCCAGGCAAGGTTCGCCCCAGGCATTGTGGTAAATGCAGTCTCTTGTTTCTTTGCTTTGCTAAAATATTTTCGAGTGTTCCGCCAGAGTTGGCGCAGATAGTGCTGATCTCTAGACACGTGTTTCTGGTTCTTTAACCGTCATCAGTAGAGATTACAGTCTTCAAATTAGGGGTTTGCTGGGTAGGCTGCCAAACATCACATCAGGTCAAGTACCTCTCACTGGCGCGCGGGTGCTTCTTCCACGAGCTCGTCAGCTCAAATGACTCACGGGAGTACTTTTAAACAGGAACAGGGGTGGGAGCACACCGCTTCACCTCCCAGGCAAGGTTCGCCCCAGGCATTGTGGTAAATGCAGTCTCTTGTTTCTTTGCTTTGCTAAAATATTTTCGAGTGTTCCGCCAGAGTTGGCGCAGATAGTGCTGATCTCTAGACACGTGTTTCTGGTTCTTTAACCGTCATCAGTAGAGATTACAGTCTTCAAATTAGGGGTTTGCTGGGTAGGCTGCCAAACATCACATCAGGTCAAGTACCTCTCACTGGCGCGCGGGTGCTTCTTCCACGAGCTCGTCAGCTCAAATGACTCACGGGAGTACTTTTAAACAGGAACAGGGGTGGGAGCACACCGCTTCACCTCCCAGGCAAGGTTCGCCCCAGGCATTGTGGTAAATGCAGTCTCTTGTTTCTTTGCTTTGCTAAAATATTTTCGAGTGTTCCGCCAGAGTTGGCGCAGATAGTGCTGATCTCTAGACACGTGTTTCTGGTTCTTTAACCGTCATCAGTAGAGATTACAGTCTTCAAATTAGGGGTTTGCTGGGTAGGCTGCCAAACATCACATCAGGTCAAGTACCTCTCACTGGCGCGCGGGTGCTTCTTCCACGAGCTCGTCAGCTCAAATGACTCACGGGAGTACTTTTAAACAGGAACAGGGGTGGGAGCACACCGCTTCACCTCCCAGGCAAGGTTCGCCCCAGGCATTGTGGTAAATGCAGTCTCTTGTTTCTTTGCTTTGCTAAAATATTTTCGAGTGTTCCGCCAGAGTTGGCGCAGATAGTGCTGATCTCTAGACACGTGTTTCTGGTTCTTTAACCGTCATCAGTAGAGATTACAGTCTTCAAATTAGGGGTTTGCTGGGTAGGCTGCCAAACATCACATCAGGTCAAGTACCTCTCACTGGCGCGCGGGTGCTTCTTCCACGAGCTCGTCAGCTCAAATGACTCACGGGAGTACTTTTAAACAGGAACAGGGGTGGGAGCACACCGCTTCACCTCCCAGGCAAGGTTCGCCCCAGGCATTGTGGTAAATGCAGTCTCTTGTTTCTTTGCTTTGCTAAAATATTTTCGAGTGTTCCGCCAGAGTTGGCGCAGATAGTGCTGATCTCTAGACACGTGTTTCTGGTTCTTTAACCGTCATCAGTAGAGATTACAGTCTTCAAATTAGGGGTTTGCTGGGTAGGCTGCCAAACATCACATCAGGTCAAGTACCTCTCACTGGCGCGCGGGTGCTTCTTCCACGAGCTCGTCAGCTCAAATGACTCACGGGAGTACTTTTAAACAGGAACAGGGGTGGGAGCACACCGCTTCACCTCCCAGGCAAGGTTCGCCCCAGGCATTGTGGTAAATGCAGTCTCTTGTTTCTTTGCTTTGCTAAAATATTTTCGAGTGTTCCGCCAGAGTTGGCGCAGATAGTGCTGATCTCTAGACACGTGTTTCTGGTTCTTTAACCGTCATCAGTAGAGATTACAGTCTTCAAATTAGGGGTTTGCTGGGTAGGCTGCCAAACATCACATCAGGTCAAGTACCTCTCACTGGCGCGCGGGTGCTTCTTCCACGAGCTCGTCAGCTCAAATGACTCACGGGAGTACTTTTAAACAGGAACAGGGGTGGGAGCACACCGCTTCACCTCCCAGGCAAGGTTCGCCCCAGGCATTGTGGTAAATGCAGTCTCTTGTTTCTTTGCTTTGCTAAAATATTTTCGAGTGTTCCGCCAGAGTTGGCGCAGATAGTGCTGATCTCTAGACACGTGTTTCTGGTTCTTTAACCGTCATCAGTAGAGATTACAGTCTTCAAATTAGGGGTTTGCTGGGTAGGCTGCCAAACATCACATCAGGTCAAGTACCTCTCACTGGCGCGCGGGTGCTTCTTCCACGAGCTCGTCAGCTCAAATGACTCACGGGAGTACTTTTAAACAGGAACAGGGGTGGGAGCACACCGCTTCACCTCCCAGGCAAGGTTCGCCCCAGGCATTGTGGTAAATGCAGTCTCTTGTTTCTTTGCTTTGCTAAAATATTTTCGAGTGTTCCGCCAGAGTTGGCGCAGATAGTGCTGATCTCTAGACACGTGTTTCTGGTTCTTTAACCGTCATCAGTAGAGATTACAGTCTTCAAATTAGGGGTTTGCTGGGTAGGCTGCCAAACATCACATCAGGTCAAGTACCTCTCACTGGCGCGCGGGTGCTTCTTCCACGAGCTCGTCAGCTCAAATGACTCACGGGAGTACTTTTAAACAGGAACAGGGGTGGGAGCACACCGCTTCACCTCCCAGGCAAGGTTCGCCCCAGGCATTGTGGTAAATGCAGTCTCTTGTTTCTTTGCTTTGCTAAAATATTTTCGAGTGTTCCGCCAGAGTTGGCGCAGATAGTGCTGATCTCTAGACACGTGTTTCTGGTTCTTTAACCGTCATCAGTAGAGATTACAGTCTTCAAATTAGGGGTTTGCTGGGTAGGCTGCCAAACATCACATCAGGTCAAGTACCTCTCACTGGCGCGCGGGTGCTTCTTCCACGAGCTCGTCAGCTCAAATGACTCACGGGAGTACTTTTAAACAGGAACAGGGGTGGGAGCACACCGCTTCACCTCCCAGGCAAGGTTCGCCCCAGGCATTGTGGTAAATGCAGTCTCTTGTTTCTTTGCTTTGCTAAAATATTTTCGAGTGTTCCGCCAGAGTTGGCGCAGATAGTGCTGATCTCTAGACACGTGTTTCTGGTTCTTTAACCGTCATCAGTAGAGATTACAGTCTTCAAATTAGGGGTTTGCTGGGTAGGCTGCCAAACATCACATCAGGTCAAGTACCTCTCACTGGCGCGCGGGTGCTTCTTCCACGAGCTCGTCAGCTCAAATGACTCACGGGAGTACTTTTAAACAGGAACAGGGGTGGGAGCACACCGCTTCACCTCCCAGGCAAGGTTCGCCCCAGGCATTGTGGTAAATGCAGTCTCTTGTTTCTTTGCTTTGCTAAAATATTTTCGAGTGTTCCGCCAGAGTTGGCGCAGATAGTGCTGATCTCTAGACACGTGTTTCTGGTTCTTTAACCGTCATCAGTAGAGATTACAGTCTTCAAATTAGGGGTTTGCTGGGTAGGCTGCCAAACATCACATCAGGTCAAGTACCTCTCACTGGCGCGCGGGTGCTTCTTCCACGAGCTCGTCAGCTCAAATGACTCACGGGAGTACTTTTAAACAGGAACAGGGGTGGGAGCACACCGCTTCACCTCCCAGGCAAGGTTCGCCCCAGGCATTGTGGTAAATGCAGTCTCTTGTTTCTTTGCTTTGCTAAAATATTTTCGAGTGTTCCGCCAGAGTTGGCGCAGATAGTGCTGATCTCTAGACACGTGTTTCTGGTTCTTTAACCGTCATCAGTAGAGATTACAGTCTTCAAATTAGGGGTTTGCTGGGTAGGCTGCCAAACATCACATCAGGTCAAGTACCTCTCACTGGCGCGCGGGTGCTTCTTCCACGAGCTCGTCAGCTCAAATGACTCACGGGAGTACTTTTAAACAGGAACAGGGGTGGGAGCACACCGCTTCACCTCCCAGGCAAGGTTCGCCCCAGGCATTGTGGTAAATGCAGTCTCTTGTTTCTTTGCTTTGCTAAAATATTTTCGAGTGTTCCGCCAGAGTTGGCGCAGATAGTGCTGATCTCTAGACACGTGTTTCTGGTTCTTTAACCGTCATCAGTAGAGATTACAGTCTTCAAATTAGGGGTTTGCTGGGTAGGCTGCCAAACATCACATCAGGTCAAGTACCTCTCACTGGCGCGCGGGTGCTTCTTCCACGAGCTCGTCAGCTCAAATGACTCACGGGAGTACTTTTAAACAGGAACAGGGGTGGGAGCACACCGCTTCACCTCCCAGGCAAGGTTCGCCCCAGGCATTGTGGTAAATGCAGTCTCTTGTTTCTTTGCTTTGCTAAAATATTTTCGAGTGTTCCGCCAGAGTTGGCGCAGATAGTGCTGATCTCTAGACACGTGTTTCTGGTTCTTTAACCGTCATCAGTAGAGATTACAGTCTTCAAATTAGGGGTTTGCTGGGTAGGCTGCCAAACATCACATCAGGTCAAGTACCTCTCACTGGCGCGCGGGTGCTTCTTCCACGAGCTCGTCAGCTCAAATGACTCACGGGAGTACTTTTAAACAGGAACAGGGGTGGGAGCACACCGCTTCACCTCCCAGGCAAGGTTCGCCCCAGGCATTGTGGTAAATGCAGTCTCTTGTTTCTTTGCTTTGCTAAAATATTTTCGAGTGTTCCGCCAGAGTTGGCGCAGATAGTGCTGATCTCTAGACACGTGTTTCTGGTTCTTTAACCGTCATCAGTAGAGATTACAGTCTTCAAATTAGGGGTTTGCTGGGTAGGCTGCCAAACATCACATCAGGTCAAGTACCTCTCACTGGCGCGCGGGTGCTTCTTCCACGAGCTCGTCAGCTCAAATGACTCACGGGAGTACTTTTAAACAGGAACAGGGGTGGGAGCACACCGCTTCACCTCCCAGGCAAGGTTCGCCCCAGGCATTGTGGTAAATGCAGTCTCTTGTTTCTTTGCTTTGCTAAAATATTTTCGAGTGTTCCGCCAGAGTTGGCGCAGATAGTGCTGATCTCTAGACACGTGTTTCTGGTTCTTTAACCGTCATCAGTAGAGATTACAGTCTTCAAATTAGGGGTTTGCTGGGTAGGCTGCCAAACATCACATCAGGTCAAGTACCTCTCACTGGCGCGCGGGTGCTTCTTCCACGAGCTCGTCAGCTCAAATGACTCACGGGAGTACTTTTAAACAGGAACAGGGGTGGGAGCACACCGCTTCACCTCCCAGGCAAGGTTCGCCCCAGGCATTGTGGTAAATGCAGTCTCTTGTTTCTTTGCTTTGCTAAAATATTTTCGAGTGTTCCGCCAGAGTTGGCGCAGATAGTGCTGATCTCTAGACACGTGTTTCTGGTTCTTTAACCGTCATCAGTAGAGATTACAGTCTTCAAATTAGGGGTTTGCTGGGTAGGCTGCCAAACATCACATCAGGTCAAGTACCTCTCACTGGCGCGCGGGTGCTTCTTCCACGAGCTCGTCAGCTCAAATGACTCACGGGAGTACTTTTAAACAGGAACAGGGGTGGGAGCACACCGCTTCACCTCCCAGGCAAGGTTCGCCCCAGGCATTGTGGTAAATGCAGTCTCTTGTTTCTTTGCTTTGCTAAAATATTTTCGAGTGTTCCGCCAGAGTTGGCGCAGATAGTGCTGATCTCTAGACACGTGTTTCTGGTTCTTTAACCGTCATCAGTAGAGATTACAGTCTTCAAATTAGGGGTTTGCTGGGTAGGCTGCCAAACATCACATCAGGTCAAGTACCTCTCACTGGCGCGCGGGTGCTTCTTCCACGAGCTCGTCAGCTCAAATGACTCACGGGAGTACTTTTAAACAGGAACAGGGGTGGGAGCACACCGCTTCACCTCCCAGGCAAGGTTCGCCCCAGGCATTGTGGTAAATGCAGTCTCTTGTTTCTTTGCTTTGCTAAAATATTTTCGAGTGTTCCGCCAGAGTTGGCGCAGATAGTGCTGATCTCTAGACACGTGTTTCTGGTTCTTTAACCGTCATCAGTAGAGATTACAGTCTTCAAATTAGGGGTTTGCTGGGTAGGCTGCCAAACATCACATCAGGTCAAGTACCTCTCACTGGCGCGCGGGTGCTTCTTCCACGAGCTCGTCAGCTCAAATGACTCACGGGAGTACTTTTAAACAGGAACAGGGGTGGGAGCACACCGCTTCACCTCCCAGGCAAGGTTCGCCCCAGGCATTGTGGTAAATGCAGTCTCTTGTTTCTTTGCTTTGCTAAAATATTTTCGAGTGTTCCGCCAGAGTTGGCGCAGATAGTGCTGATCTCTAGACACGTGTTTCTGGTTCTTTAACCGTCATCAGTAGAGATTACAGTCTTCAAATTAGGGGTTTGCTGGGTAGGCTGCCAAACATCACATCAGGTCAAGTACCTCTCACTGGCGCGCGGGTGCTTCTTCCACGAGCTCGTCAGCTCAAATGACTCACGGGAGTACTTTTAAACAGGAACAGGGGTGGGAGCACACCGCTTCACCTCCCAGGCAAGGTTCGCCCCAGGCATTGTGGTAAATGCAGTCTCTTGTTTCTTTGCTTTGCTAAAATATTTTCGAGTGTTCCGCCAGAGTTGGCGCAGATAGTGCTGATCTCTAGACACGTGTTTCTGGTTCTTTAACCGTCATCAGTAGAGATTACAGTCTTCAAATTAGGGGTTTGCTGGGTAGGCTGCCAAACATCACATCAGGTCAAGTACCTCTCACTGGCGCGCGGGTGCTTCTTCCACGAGCTCGTCAGCTCAAATGACTCACGGGAGTACTTTTAAACAGGAACAGGGGTGGGAGCACACCGCTTCACCTCCCAGGCAAGGTTCGCCCCAGGCATTGTGGTAAATGCAGTCTCTTGTTTCTTTGCTTTGCTAAAATATTTTCGAGTGTTCCGCCAGAGTTGGCGCAGATAGTGCTGATCTCTAGACACGTGTTTCTGGTTCTTTAACCGTCATCAGTAGAGATTACAGTCTTCAAATTAGGGGTTTGCTGGGTAGGCTGCCAAACATCACATCAGGTCAAGTACCTCTCACTGGCGCGCGGGTGCTTCTTCCACGAGCTCGTCAGCTCAAATGACTCACGGGAGTACTTTTAAACAGGAACAGGGGTGGGAGCACACCGCTTCACCTCCCAGGCAAGGTTCGCCCCAGGCATTGTGGTAAATGCAGTCTCTTGTTTCTTTGCTTTGCTAAAATATTTTCGAGTGTTCCGCCAGAGTTGGCGCAGATAGTGCTGATCTCTAGACACGTGTTTCTGGTTCTTTAACCGTCATCAGTAGAGATTACAGTCTTCAAATTAGGGGTTTGCTGGGTAGGCTGCCAAACATCACATCAGGTCAAGTACCTCTCACTGGCGCGCGGGTGCTTCTTCCACGAGCTCGTCAGCTCAAATGACTCACGGGAGTACTTTTAAACAGGAACAGGGGTGGGAGCACACCGCTTCACCTCCCAGGCAAGGTTCGCCCCAGGCATTGTGGTAAATGCAGTCTCTTGTTTCTTTGCTTTGCTAAAATATTTTCGAGTGTTCCGCCAGAGTTGGCGCAGATAGTGCTGATCTCTAGACACGTGTTTCTGGTTCTTTAACCGTCATCAGTAGAGATTACAGTCTTCAAATTAGGGGTTTGCTGGGTAGGCTGCCAAACATCACATCAGGTCAAGTACCTCTCACTGGCGCGCGGGTGCTTCTTCCACGAGCTCGTCAGCTCAAATGACTCACGGGAGTACTTTTAAACAGGAACAGGGGTGGGAGCACACCGCTTCACCTCCCAGGCAAGGTTCGCCCCAGGCATTGTGGTAAATGCAGTCTCTTGTTTCTTTGCTTTGCTAAAATATTTTCGAGTGTTCCGCCAGAGTTGGCGCAGATAGTGCTGATCTCTAGACACGTGTTTCTGGTTCTTTAACCGTCATCAGTAGAGATTACAGTCTTCAAATTAGGGGTTTGCTGGGTAGGCTGCCAAACATCACATCAGGTCAAGTACCTCTCACTGGCGCGCGGGTGCTTCTTCCACGAGCTCGTCAGCTCAAATGACTCACGGGAGTACTTTTAAACAGGAACAGGGGTGGGAGCACACCGCTTCACCTCCCAGGCAAGGTTCGCCCCAGGCATTGTGGTAAATGCAGTCTCTTGTTTCTTTGCTTTGCTAAAATATTTTCGAGTGTTCCGCCAGAGTTGGCGCAGATAGTGCTGATCTCTAGACACGTGTTTCTGGTTCTTTAACCGTCATCAGTAGAGATTACAGTCTTCAAATTAGGGGTTTGCTGGGTAGGCTGCCAAACATCACATCAGGTCAAGTACCTCTCACTGGCGCGCGGGTGCTTCTTCCACGAGCTCGTCAGCTCAAATGACTCACGGGAGTACTTTTAAACAGGAACAGGGGTGGGAGCACACCGCTTCACCTCCCAGGCAAGGTTCGCCCCAGGCATTGTGGTAAATGCAGTCTCTTGTTTCTTTGCTTTGCTAAAATATTTTCGAGTGTTCCGCCAGAGTTGGCGCAGATAGTGCTGATCTCTAGACACGTGTTTCTGGTTCTTTAACCGTCATCAGTAGAGATTACAGTCTTCAAATTAGGGGTTTGCTGGGTAGGCTGCCAAACATCACATCAGGTCAAGTACCTCTCACTGGCGCGCGGGTGCTTCTTCCACGAGCTCGTCAGCTCAAATGACTCACGGGAGTACTTTTAAACAGGAACAGGGGTGGGAGCACACCGCTTCACCTCCCAGGCAAGGTTCGCCCCAGGCATTGTGGTAAATGCAGTCTCTTGTTTCTTTGCTTTGCTAAAATATTTTCGAGTGTTCCGCCAGAGTTGGCGCAGATAGTGCTGATCTCTAGACACGTGTTTCTGGTTCTTTAACCGTCATCAGTAGAGATTACAGTCTTCAAATTAGGGGTTTGCTGGGTAGGCTGCCAAACATCACATCAGGTCAAGTACCTCTCACTGGCGCGCGGGTGCTTCTTCCACGAGCTCGTCAGCTCAAATGACTCACGGGAGTACTTTTAAACAGGAACAGGGGTGGGAGCACACCGCTTCACCTCCCAGGCAAGGTTCGCCCCAGGCATTGTGGTAAATGCAGTCTCTTGTTTCTTTGCTTTGCTAAAATATTTTCGAGTGTTCCGCCAGAGTTGGCGCAGATAGTGCTGATCTCTAGACACGTGTTTCTGGTTCTTTAACCGTCATCAGTAGAGATTACAGTCTTCAAATTAGGGGTTTGCTGGGTAGGCTGCCAAACATCACATCAGGTCAAGTACCTCTCACTGGCGCGCGGGTGCTTCTTCCACGAGCTCGTCAGCTCAAATGACTCACGGGAGTACTTTTAAACAGGAACAGGGGTGGGAGCACACCGCTTCACCTCCCAGGCAAGGTTCGCCCCAGGCATTGTGGTAAATGCAGTCTCTTGTTTCTTTGCTTTGCTAAAATATTTTCGAGTGTTCCGCCAGAGTTGGCGCAGATAGTGCTGATCTCTAGACACGTGTTTCTGGTTCTTTAACCGTCATCAGTAGAGATTACAGTCTTCAAATTAGGGGTTTGCTGGGTAGGCTGCCAAACATCACATCAGGTCAAGTACCTCTCACTGGCGCGCGGGTGCTTCTTCCACGAGCTCGTCAGCTCAAATGACTCACGGGAGTACTTTTAAACAGGAACAGGGGTGGGAGCACACCGCTTCACCTCCCAGGCAAGGTTCGCCCCAGGCATTGTGGTAAATGCAGTCTCTTGTTTCTTTGCTTTGCTAAAATATTTTCGAGTGTTCCGCCAGAGTTGGCGCAGATAGTGCTGATCTCTAGACACGTGTTTCTGGTTCTTTAACCGTCATCAGTAGAGATTACAGTCTTCAAATTAGGGGTTTGCTGGGTAGGCTGCCAAACATCACATCAGGTCAAGTACCTCTCACTGGCGCGCGGGTGCTTCTTCCACGAGCTCGTCAGCTCAAATGACTCACGGGAGTACTTTTAAACAGGAACAGGGGTGGGAGCACACCGCTTCACCTCCCAGGCAAGGTTCGCCCCAGGCATTGTGGTAAATGCAGTCTCTTGTTTCTTTGCTTTGCTAAAATATTTTCGAGTGTTCCGCCAGAGTTGGCGCAGATAGTGCTGATCTCTAGACACGTGTTTCTGGTTCTTTAACCGTCATCAGTAGAGATTACAGTCTTCAAATTAGGGGTTTGCTGGGTAGGCTGCCAAACATCACATCAGGTCAAGTACCTCTCACTGGCGCGCGGGTGCTTCTTCCACGAGCTCGTCAGCTCAAATGACTCACGGGAGTACTTTTAAACAGGAACAGGGGTGGGAGCACACCGCTTCACCTCCCAGGCAAGGTTCGCCCCAGGCATTGTGGTAAATGCAGTCTCTTGTTTCTTTGCTTTGCTAAAATATTTTCGAGTGTTCCGCCAGAGTTGGCGCAGATAGTGCTGATCTCTAGACACGTGTTTCTGGTTCTTTAACCGTCATCAGTAGAGATTACAGTCTTCAAATTAGGGGTTTGCTGGGTAGGCTGCCAAACATCACATCAGGTCAAGTACCTCTCACTGGCGCGCGGGTGCTTCTTCCACGAGCTCGTCAGCTCAAATGACTCACGGGAGTACTTTTAAACAGGAACAGGGGTGGGAGCACACCGCTTCACCTCCCAGGCAAGGTTCGCCCCAGGCATTGTGGTAAATGCAGTCTCTTGTTTCTTTGCTTTGCTAAAATATTTTCGAGTGTTCCGCCAGAGTTGGCGCAGATAGTGCTGATCTCTAGACACGTGTTTCTGGTTCTTTAACCGTCATCAGTAGAGATTACAGTCTTCAAATTAGGGGTTTGCTGGGTAGGCTGCCAAACATCACATCAGGTCAAGTACCTCTCACTGGCGCGCGGGTGCTTCTTCCACGAGCTCGTCAGCTCAAATGACTCACGGGAGTACTTTTAAACAGGAACAGGGGTGGGAGCACACCGCTTCACCTCCCAGGCAAGGTTCGCCCCAGGCATTGTGGTAAATGCAGTCTCTTGTTTCTTTGCTTTGCTAAAATATTTTCGAGTGTTCCGCCAGAGTTGGCGCAGATAGTGCTGATCTCTAGACACGTGTTTCTGGTTCTTTAACCGTCATCAGTAGAGATTACAGTCTTCAAATTAGGGGTTTGCTGGGTAGGCTGCCAAACATCACATCAGGTCAAGTACCTCTCACTGGCGCGCGGGTGCTTCTTCCACGAGCTCGTCAGCTCAAATGACTCACGGGAGTACTTTTAAACAGGAACAGGGGTGGGAGCACACCGCTTCACCTCCCAGGCAAGGTTCGCCCCAGGCATTGTGGTAAATGCAGTCTCTTGTTTCTTTGCTTTGCTAAAATATTTTCGAGTGTTCCGCCAGAGTTGGCGCAGATAGTGCTGATCTCTAGACACGTGTTTCTGGTTCTTTAACCGTCATCAGTAGAGATTACAGTCTTCAAATTAGGGGTTTGCTGGGTAGGCTGCCAAACATCACATCAGGTCAAGTACCTCTCACTGGCGCGCGGGTGCTTCTTCCACGAGCTCGTCAGCTCAAATGACTCACGGGAGTACTTTTAAACAGGAACAGGGGTGGGAGCACACCGCTTCACCTCCCAGGCAAGGTTCGCCCCAGGCATTGTGGTAAATGCAGTCTCTTGTTTCTTTGCTTTGCTAAAATATTTTCGAGTGTTCCGCCAGAGTTGGCGCAGATAGTGCTGATCTCTAGACACGTGTTTCTGGTTCTTTAACCGTCATCAGTAGAGATTACAGTCTTCAAATTAGGGGTTTGCTGGGTAGGCTGCCAAACATCACATCAGGTCAAGTACCTCTCACTGGCGCGCGGGTGCTTCTTCCACGAGCTCGTCAGCTCAAATGACTCACGGGAGTACTTTTAAACAGGAACAGGGGTGGGAGCACACCGCTTCACCTCCCAGGCAAGGTTCGCCCCAGGCATTGTGGTAAATGCAGTCTCTTGTTTCTTTGCTTTGCTAAAATATTTTCGAGTGTTCCGCCAGAGTTGGCGCAGATAGTGCTGATCTCTAGACACGTGTTTCTGGTTCTTTAACCGTCATCAGTAGAGATTACAGTCTTCAAATTAGGGGTTTGCTGGGTAGGCTGCCAAACATCACATCAGGTCAAGTACCTCTCACTGGCGCGCGGGTGCTTCTTCCACGAGCTCGTCAGCTCAAATGACTCACGGGAGTACTTTTAAACAGGAACAGGGGTGGGAGCACACCGCTTCACCTCCCAGGCAAGGTTCGCCCCAGGCATTGTGGTAAATGCAGTCTCTTGTTTCTTTGCTTTGCTAAAATATTTTCGAGTGTTCCGCCAGAGTTGGCGCAGATAGTGCTGATCTCTAGACACGTGTTTCTGGTTCTTTAACCGTCATCAGTAGAGATTACAGTCTTCAAATTAGGGTTTGCTGGGTAGGCTGCCAAACATCACATCAGGTCAAGTACCTCTCACTGGCGCGCGGGTGCTTCTTCCACGAGCTCGTCAGCTCAAATGACTCACGGGAGTACTTTTAAACAGGAACAGGGGTGGGAGCACACCGCTTCACCTCCCAGGCAAGGTTCGCCCCAGGCATTGTGGTAAATGCAGTCTCTTGTTTCTTTGCTTTGCTAAAATATTTTCGAGTGTTCCGCCAGAGTTGGCGCAGATAGTGCTGATCTCTAGACACGTGTTTCTGGTTCTTTAACCGTCATCAGTAGAGATTACAGTCTTCAAATTAGGGGTTTGCTGGGTAGGCTGCCAAACATCACATCAGGTCAAGTACCTCTCACTGGCGCGCGGGTGCTTCTTCCACGAGCTCGTCAGCTCAAATGACTCACGGGAGTACTTTTAAACAGGAACAGGGGTGGGAGCACACCGCTTCACCTCCCAGGCAAGGTTCGCCCCAGGCATTGTGGTAAATGCAGTCTCTTGTTTCTTTGCTTTGCTAAAATATTTTCGAGTGTTCCGCCAGAGTTGGCGCAGATAGTGCTGATCTCTAGACACGTGTTTCTGGTTCTTTAACCGTCATCAGTAGAGATTACAGTCTTCAAATTAGGGGTTTGCTGGGTAGGCTGCCAAACATCACATCAGGTCAAGTACCTCTCACTGGCGCGCGGGTGCTTCTTCCACGAGCTCGTCAGCTCAAATGACTCACGGGAGTACTTTTAAACAGGAACAGGGGTGGGAGCACACCGCTTCACCTCCCAGGCAAGGTTCGCCCCAGGCATTGTGGTAAATGCAGTCTCTTGTTTCTTT
>CAWUFW010019112.1:0-197972 GCA_963921515.1 Calotriton arnoldi | reverse complement strand
TAATCCTAACTGACCCAGGGAACATGGTAGAGAAACAAATTTAGTATGCCTGAACTCAGAATGATAAAATACATCTTTTAGTGAAGTTGGTTTTAACATTCTGTGTTTGAAAATACCACTTTTATAAAGTAGGTATTTTCTTGCCTAACTATCCAAGCCTGCCTCTGCTAGGTTGTGTATTCCTTGTCTGGGTTTGTGAGTGACAGGGGCTGGGGGACTCCAGGAGACAGGGTGAGTCAGCACAGGGCTGAATAGAGAGATCTGCATGGAGATAGGTGGGAGGAGTTGCACCTGGGACCTGAATAGGGCTGTGCCTTCCCTCCACAATGCTGGCTCCACCTCCTGTGGTGTGTCTGATGTCCCTGGCCTACTCTGTGAAAGGAAAGAAGGAGTCCTGTAAACAAAGTGCTCCAGGACTGACCAGAACTGGTTTTGGACTATGCAAAGGCCTCTCTGCCTTCAGAGAACAAAGAGAAAAGGTGTATAAAAAGGGGACCCAGACCCCTAGGAAATTAGATCACTTTTGGGAAACAAGAAGAAACCTTTGCTGAGGAGCGGAACCAAGAAGAAACTGAGGAGAAGACTATCCCTAAGCTAGAGGGATCTGCCTGCAGTGGTTGCCTGACTGCCAAAGACAGGAGAAGGGAACTGTGTGTGTACTTTCATCAACTTGTGAAGGATCTCCAAGGGCTTGATTTCAGAGCTTTCCTCCTGCTGAAATCTCAGGAACAACAGACTTCACCCACCAGCTCCCCTGTATTCCCTTGCTGGGAATTTGGACCTTCTGACACACTTGCGTGTCGCTGGGAGCTGGAAGCGCGACTCAAGACGAAGAAGCGTGTCGCCGCCGCTGCTTCTTGCATCGCTGGAGAAGTGTGTCGACGTCGCATCAGATGCCGGCGCATCCCCAAAGAAGCGTGCCGCTGACACCCTCACATCCTTCGAAGCGCCTCGCAGCACCTGAGAAAAGTGTTGCCGTCGCATCCCCGGGGCAGAGCATCGATCTCGCATCAGATGCCGACGCATCGCAACACGAGGCGCCCCGCATCCCAGGAGAAGATCGTCGACCTCGCATCAGACGCCGTCGCATCGCCAGGGAAGCGTGTCGCAGGGCCTGTCGCGGCTCCAAAGATTCATCGAAATCACCGCACAGCCGTCGGGCGTGCACGCATCACCCCTTCGTTGTCGCAACATCAAGAAGATGCCATTTTGTTTCTTTGCACCAGATCTTCATCGCATCACGGCGCTGCTTGTCGCATCGCCACAAGAAGCGCAGTAAGAAACCGACGCATCACCTCCCCACGCCGAGAAGAACCTACGCATCACTGTCCCCTGCGCATCAGTAGGGAACCGACGCATCACCGTTCTTGCGTGTAAGGAACCGACGCATCACCTTCCCTGCACCACGTTTTGTTGTATCGCGTTACGCATCTCAGGTACATTGAATGCAAAGTGTTGCATTTCCATTTTAAGAGACTCAAGCTAATTCTACCATCTTTAAAGTACAGTATTGTGGATTATTTTTGTCGTTTATGGTCTTGTGGTAAATCTATATAAAAGATACTTTTTTTTACAATACAACCTGTGTGGTGTCCATTTGTAGTGTTGTCACTGGATTACTGTATGTGTTCACAAATGCTTTACACACTGCCTCTGAACTAAGCCTGTCTGCTCGTGCCAAGCTACCAAGGGGGTGAGCAGGGGTTATTTCAGGAGTGTACCCCCTTACCCTGACTAGACGCAAGGGTCCCTATTTGGTCAAAGGTACTTACCTCTGCCAACTAGAGACCCCCAAATCTAACACTGACCCTTGCTGGACATGTTTCCAAGGTATGGTGACACAGCAATTAGAGTGCAGTAGTCTAAACTTCACTACTGTCTGTCACTGTTCATGTAAAGCCAGCATGGCATACTCCACAACTCACAAACAAATAAGCATATATATTGTTTTGTAAGAACAATCACATGCTTCAAATGTACCCACAATAGGATAATGTAATGCCTGATATGTGGTACACCACATACACACAGCATCTGACAATGGCAATCTTGCACACTACTGACACAGGGTGGACACTGTCATGTTGTCATGTCTGCATTACACATACAATCACATGCACAAACCATAAACTATGTAGGAGTCCCATATAATGTAGTTGTCCAGTTCAGTGTGGGCCACAAAGATACACTATAAAATCACAATTTGGCTGCTTAATGTCATTCATTGTTAAAAGCATTATCCAGGACTTCAAAAACACACCACCTTTCCAGTCTCACTTCACACAAATTACACATTGGGTCACACTGTCCCGTAATGCAGTGACTAGTTACAGACTGTACATGTATTGGCCCAAAAATGCATTGTGACTGTGACTAAGCATAAGAGGCTACATGGAGTTGTTTGCTTCCCAGTTGGTATTAGCCTCCCAAACAATGTGTCATGTGCCCCTCAAGGTTAGGTCATCACAGGAGTTTGAACGATTCAGTTAGATGTACTTTTCATCAGGAAAAAGTTGCATCAAGCCATGGATTTTCACAAATGTAAAACATTTACACAAGTGTTTGCCCTGCCAACCATTTATTCAAAGGATTTGGTAGGCACATCAAAACCGAATAAGACACAGCCTTAGGCTGTCAGTTGTTATGGTGACAGACATGGGTTTCTATTCAGAGGACGCGCTAGAAAATACCCCGGTCTCCAAAGTCCAAACCCCCACCAGAAACCCATATTTCCCCAGCCCATCCCAGTACCTCCCCCCCAAAAAAAAGACACCCCAGGAAGCCACATCCCCTCCCTATTCCCATTCATGCCATTGCTAATTATAAAATACCCAACCTTGTGAAGCCCAGCCGATCCCCACTCCATCTGACACTCCTTATGCAGTTGACCCACCTACCCCTCCATATGACCATCACACTGCAGTTGACCCACCCCCCTCAATCTGACCCTATCTCTGCTATTGGCCCATCCCCCTCCTGATTCCATCCCTTCCCAAACCCAACTCAGTCCTCCCTAGTTTTGTCCCTTTGGTGCATGGTCTGCCCCCTAGATGCCCTTCCTGTGGGAGGTGTCCCTTTGACATAGAAGTGCAGGCAAGAAATGCAGGGCATGATTTTTGTGGCCCTCAAAGCCATGGACATAATTGGACTGGCCATTGGCCTTTTTCTCATCACAGTCATCATATATTTTGCTGAATAAAGCTTTTCCTATTTATTTTTTCATATTTCTGTGTCCTCAAAATGGATTTTAGGTTAACTGTCATTCAGGTATATTTTGTGATGTAAGTATACAATGATGTTAGTATGGCGTGGATTGCATATGGTCCATGGAGCACAAGCACTTGGTTAGTATGTATCCTAAATTTCTGTGCCTACTTTGGCTAGATGTCAATGGTAACATTGGTTTAATCAATGAGTGTGACGTGAAGTCTCAAAGCTTTGTTTAGGAAAACACAGTTCCAAATGGTTCATGCTTTCAGATGTCAATATAGTGCAAGTGTGGCAAAGTACAATAGTTGAAGAGAAGCATGTTGCATATGTCTGTAATGGGCTGAAAGACACCTGTCTCATCAATACACCTAGATCCATATGGACTTTGACTACATGGTAGTGACTTGGTACACACGCATGTACACGAAGTTATGGTACAATACTTGTATGTGACTTGATAGTGGTGGACCCATGTGTGTGTCTTCTATAGATCTGGTAGACTAGTGGCAATGACAGCCTTGCCACAGGTGGCATGCCACTGTAGGCCAATACCCTTCAAGGCTGTGTACCCATCTGAACATTTCCTTTGCCCATGGTGCATGTAAGGTAAGCATTATACTGACAGTGTCCCGACCCTGTTGCCCCCACAGGACTCCACTTTCTGTATATATCCTTGTTAGTCAAGCTGTCTATGGTCTGTATTGTCCAGGGCCTGTACAATGAGAGGTCAGTCAATCCAACCTGATTTTGTTTGTGGACATCATGTGGATAGTGCGTGTCCAGGACCCGACTCTGTAAATCACAATGTTTTACAGTCCTTACAGAGACACAATTGTAGTACGTGTTAGTCACATGTGTACACAGAGTTTGGTTCATGAATGGTTGTCACACAATTAGAATGCTAGTGATGACATGCGGTGATTGTAGAGTTGTACAGTGCCTAGTGTTGTAATGTGCATCTCATTGTGGCCACATGTCACAGAGTGTGACAGTCAGGCCATTTCCCAAATCTGGCAAATGTACTTTGGCCGGGAAACATCCTAAACAACGAAGTTTTAATTACGACTTACCTGAACAACGAAGTCCGAACAATGACAAATCCTGAACAACGAATTCCTGAACAACGAAGACCTAAACCATGACTTTTCTTAACAACGATTCCCGGACTGCAATGGCCCTGGTACAATGCGTTGCACGTCACTCTTCTCCGCCCCCCCACCCCTTTAGGAAACTTGGAAACGCCATTCCTCTCCGCCCCCCGGACTGCTGCTAAGGCCTCACATTAATCTCTGCCCCGCGGACTGCTGCTAAGGCATAACATTCCTCTCTGCCCCCCACCCCTCATCGGTACAACGAGATTTGCAAAACTATGCGTGGCATCTCTCCGCCCCCATTCTCTGGCCCTGGTACAATGCGTTGCACGTCACTCTTCACCGCCCCCACCCCTTTAGGAAACTTGAAAACGGCAGTGACGCCAACTGGCTGGCGGGCAACGAGGACTGAAAAGGCCTGACATTGTGTACTCTTTGCCCCCTGGCACAATGTGTGGCACGTCACACCTCTCCGCCCCCTACCCCTCATTTACATATGGAATTGGCAGTGTTGCCTCCTGGCTCGCGGACTCTGAGGAGCGCGGGGATGCAGCCAGCCTTCGTCCTGTTTTGTAGCGCGTCCCCCACCCCTGACTTGACACTTGACTGGAGACATCTGGGGAAATGCTTGACTGGAGACGTCTTTGGGAATGATCTGGCATTGTCAGGTAGGCACTATCACCAGGAAGGCAGGCACTGAGGAGAGCAGGGAAGCAGACAGCCTTCATCCTGCCAGCATGGTAATACGTTGGGGGCACCAAAAACCACGAGTCTCTCTCCCCCCGACCAGACACTCTCATGGCCCACTATGACTTACTCGGCACCAGGAAAGCGGGCACTGAGGAGAGCGGGGAAGCACACAGCCTTCTTCCTGCAAGCATGGTAGTTCCTCTGGGGCACCGCTACTTTGGGAATGTTCCGGCCTCATGCCACCCATATGTCTTACTCGGCACTTCTATTACCAGGAAGGCAGGCACTGTGCAGAGCGGGGAAGCAGCCAGTCTTCATCCTGCCAGCTTGGTAGTACATTGGGGGCACCGCGTCTTTGGGAATGCTCTGGTCTCAGCCAATGTATGATTCAAGTTGGATGTTTATCTGATGTGCAGATGAGGCTTTTAATCAACGTTGTCAGGTAGGTCATTTACATTTTACATTGTTTGAATTGATTACATTTTTATTTATTTTATTCTTTTGTTAAATAATAAAATCAGAGTCAAAGTTTTGTTAAAAAATAATTTTATTAATAATATGTTATGGAATTATTATCAAAAATATGTACAAATAATTTTATTCAATATTGTTGCTGTTTCGTATCTCTATAGATTTTTCTTTTTTAGCATACTATCATTTTCCACACTTTTCAATCATTTGTAGTTCGTCTGGTTTTCAAAAATATGACCATATATTAAAATATACGTTGATTTAAGTATCATCAAATGACAATTGATTATTATTCAAATCATCTATTATTAAATTTATTTTATTTAAAATGACAAAAATATGCGGATTAAAAAGAACACAGTGGTGAAAATGGGTAATGAGCAATTTAAAAATATTTTGTGGAAGTATTGTTATTACAATAGTGCTATCTATTGGCCAGTCACGAGGTGGCTTTTTTCGTGGTTTAGGAACTCGTTGTTAAAAATGTAGTTGTTTGACATTGCTCGTTGTTTAGCCTTCGTGGTTTAGGAATTCGTGATTTAGGCAGTAGTTGTTCAATCATACATCCAATTTTAACATGTCGATATATTTTTTAACAATAATATTGTTGTCTATATTTTTGTTATCGATATTATTGTCACTTTGTATGCTTTTTTAATATGTTCGATATTAGTTATCACAATAGTTTTTGGTTCGATAATACTGATATCGATGTAAATGTTTAACGATATTTTGTTTTCGATATTTGTGTATTTTTTTAATTAAGTATAGTATGTTGATATTAGTGTAATCGATATTTTTGTCCCGATATTATGGTAGGTCGATAATATGTCTGTCGATATTATGTCAGTGATCCCTCACAGCAGTCACCCCAGTCCTTTCAGACATTGTGCAGGCCACCAGGGGCACTGATTTTCTAAGTCCCTCCCTCTGCAGCATCTGCCCCCAACCCAGTTAGTTTGCCTTTAGTGGTGCACAAGCCCCCTGTGGGAGGGAGGATCAAACATTTTTCCCAGAGTGACAATCCATCACATCTGAAAGATGGATCCTGCCCACCAGGATAGCCATCTTATTTCAATAGGTGTTTTTCCAAGGGTCTGTCAAGATCAATCAATCAAGCTTATCACCCGTGAGGATATTCAGGCTCTGGGTTGCTGAGCTTACTCAAAAAGCCAGGTCTTGAGTCTCTCCATGAAGTCTCTCAGCGAGAGTGATGTTCAAAGGTGGAGAGGGAGGGCGTTCCAGAACTTCTTGGGAGAAGGAGCGGCCTCTGCTGTGGCTATGGAAGATGCCTAGTGTCTGTGCGAGGGAGGTGGATCGAAGGTTTCTGGATGATTGTTGGAAGTTCAGGCGGTGGTTCATATATGCTGGTCCTTGGTCGTGGAGGGATTTGAAGGGATTTGAAGGCATGCGTCAGTAGTTTGAATTGGCATCTTTTCTGGATTATGAGCCAGTGGATGTTCCTCAGGTGCTGTGTAATATGGGTGCTTCTGGGCAGGTTGAGGATTGAATTCTGTATCTTCTGGAGCCTTTTCATGATTTTAGTGGTGGTTTCTGTGTACAGTGGGTTGCCATAGTCCAGATGGCTGGTGAGTAGGGCTTGCGTTACAGTTTCTTCATGCTTAAAGGAAGACATTTTAAGACTGTTTCAAGCATGCGGAGAGTGTGGAAGCAGGCAGAGGAGACTGTTTTGATCAGTCCTTTCATGGTGAGTTTGCTGTCGAGGTTGCAGGCATGGTCTTTTGTGCGGGGGTGGGTCTGAGTTTAGCGGGCCACCGGGTGTTGTTCCAGAGGGAGGCATTGCTGCCAAAGATCAGCACTTTGGTCTTCTCCGTGTTGAGCTTCAGACAGTTGTCCTTCATCCAGGCTGTGACGTTCTTCATGCAGCTGTGGAGGTTAGTCTTGGTGGTGACTGCTGAGAGAGAGATAATGAGCTGGGTGTAGCTGGTGCAGTATCTACTGTTGATATCATGGATTCTGACGATGTCAGTTAGAGGAGTCATGTAGATGTTGAAGAGAGTGGGGCTGATAGATGAACATTGAGGGACGCAGCAGATGGTGTTTGTGGATTCCGAGGTGAAGGTGGATTTGTTACGTGTGTCCCATGAGGCAATCTAACTAAGTGTGTCTCCCTTGATTCTGATCTGGTGCAGTCTCTTAATGAGTTTGTGATGGGAATCAGAGTCAAAGGCTGCCGAGAGGTCGAGAAGGATCAGGGTGGCTGATTCTCCTCTGTTGAGTAGGGTGCGGATGTCATCCATGGCGGCTATCAGAGCGGTCTCGATGCTGTGGTTGGCTTGGAAACCGGACTGGGAGGAGTCTAGCAGGTTGTTTCTCTCTAGGTGTTCAGTGAGCCCTTGGTTGATGGCCTTATCAAGGACTTTGGTGGGGAATAAGAGCAATGAGATGGGGCAGTAGTTCTGGAGGACGCTTGCGTCTGCTGAGGGTTTCTTGAGGAGAGGTCTGACCTCTGCATTTCTCGATGCGTCAGGGAAGGTGGCTGTGGCAATGGATGCATTGAGGATGGTGTTGATTTGGTGGCTGATCTTATTGCTACCGAGGTTGAAGAGGCCATGGGGGCAGGGGTCGGTGGGCCCTTTTGAGTGGATGGATTTCATGATGGCTGTGGTGTCTGATGTGGCAAGCTGTTCCTATGTGGTGAGATGTTTGTCATGGGAGGCTTCTGTTGAAGTGACGAGTCTGAGGAGATTGTTGGGTTGGGGTTTAAAGTCCCTGTAGATGGTGGATAGTGGATAACCTGTTGTGGAAGTGATTCGCTAGAGCATCACAGAGTTCCTGTGAGGGAGGGATTGTGTTCTTGGTGGCTGTTGGGCAGGCAATCTCTTTGATGATGGAGAATAGTTTCTTGGTGTGGGTGGCACTATCCTCAATGCGGTCTGTAAGGGCATCATTTTTTGTGTCTTTGAGTCGTTGGTCCTATTTGTTGAGGGCTGACTTAAAGGTGGCTCAGTCTGCATCATCTCTGCTAGTGCGCCATCTTCTCTTTGTTGGTGCAGTCCAAGCGTGTCATCTTGTAGCCATTGGGTGTCATGGTGGGTATGTCGGGGGCAGATGAGGGGTTGTGCCAGGTCTTTGTGATAAAGAGTACGTCGGGGCGAGGGTGGAGATGGTGTTCCAGAATTCGATTACATGTTTGCAGAGCGATCTGGCTCCAATAGGGTTCTGGATTCAGAAATAGAAACAGAATGCTACACTCACTATATTCTCATGCCAAAGAAAGATGGAGGTCTCTGTCCTATTCTAGATTTTTACTCTCTGAATGCCTTTCTCAGCAATGATATATTCAAAATGCTCACACTGGCCCAGGTTCTGCCTGTCCTGAATCTGGACAAATGGATGGTAGCACTGGACCTGTGGGACGCGTACTTGCATGTGTGTGTCCTGCAGTCTCACAGGCATTTTTTGAACTTCAAGGTTGGGTCCTGAGCAAGGAGGCTATGCCCTGTGGAGAAGGTAGGAACATCAAGACATTTCACTAATTGCAATCAACCAGTTGGGATCATTGAGCAACCAGGTGTATGACCTCTGATGACAGTATGTGGCGAATGACAAATTGTGGTTCAGTGACAAAATATGAAAACCACAAATATTGTGGTATATATATATCGAGTCAAAAATATTGAACACAAAAATACTGTTATCCTTCACATATAAATAATGTAAATAACAAAAATGTTGAAAAGGAAATATGGTTATACACTAATATTGAAGAACAAATATATCATTTTTTGACATATATATAATTATAAGTAATACACATTAACTATATTAATATTTAACAGTAATATGATTAAATCCAATATATTTCAATTATTAAAAATATATATAAATGTTATATGTATTAAAAAAAACTCATATATCTAGATGTGTATGTTTATTTAAACATATATTGAAACTATTATTAAATAATACTTTTAGCTTGTATTATATTTTCTTAATTTTTTCTAAATTTAAAAATAATATATATATATTTGTGTGTATAAATGTATCTATATTCACTGAAAAAACCATAGGTTTCAGGCACGTTATAGTTAGAAATTAGCATTTAAAAAACCTTACAAATTCACTGAAAAAACCATAGGTTTTAGGGACAGTTATAGTTAGTTGGACATTACACTCGTACAAAACCATAGAAATTCCCCTGTTATAGTTAGTTTAGCTAACTATAACTCGCGCCCCGCAATGCACTGCTGATGACATCACATATTACATCACTCATGACATGGTCAGTGACATCACTGATGACATCACTGATGACATCTCAAATGACATCACTGATGACATCATCCAGTGACTGTGTGTTTCTGCAAAGTTTAAATATGTTTAATATATATAGGGAAAGGTGTATTGAAGAATGAGTGGGTGTATAAGTGTGTGGATGAAGGATTTAGTAGGTGCGTGACTGACTCTATAAGTGAGTGATTAAACGTATCTTACTGAATGCAAGGGTTAGTGACTAAACTGTGTGAATGCCTATCCGTCTGTCAGTTGGTGTGTAAGCGGCTGCATGAGTTTGCAAATAGCTACATGAGTGTCTACATGGGTTATTGATTGTGCTCGTTTTTTTCCTTTCTGTGCCCCCTTGCTGCCCCTGATTGTGATCGTTTTCCTTTCTGTGCCCCCTTGCTGCCCCTGATTGTGATCGTTTTTCCTTTCTGTGCCCCTTGCTGCCCCTGATTGTGATCGTTTTTTCCTTTGTGCCCCCTTGCTGCCCCTGATTGTGCTAGTTTTTTCCTTTCTGTGCCCCCTTGCTGCCCCTGATTGTGATCGTTTTTTCCTTTCTGTGCCCCCTTGCTGCCCCTGATTGTGCTCGCTTTTTCCTTTCTGTGCCCCCTTGCTGCCCCTGATTGTGATCGTTTTTTCCTTTCTGTGCCCCCTTGCTGCCCCTGATTGTGATCGTTTTTTCCTTTCTGTGCCCCCTTGCTGCCCCTGATTGTGATCGTTTTTTCCTTTCTGTGCCCCCTTGCTGCCCCTGATTGTGATCGATTTTTCCTTTCTGTGCCCCCTTGCTGCCCCTGATTGTGATCGCTTTTTCCTTTCTGTGCCCCCTTGCTGCCCCTGATTGTGCTCTGTTTTTTCCTTTCTGTGCCCCCTTGCTGCCCCTGATTGTGCTCGTTTTTTCCTTTCTGTGCCCCCTTGCTGCCCCTGATTGTGCTCGTTTTTTCCTTTCTGTGCCCCCTTGCTGCCCCTGATTGTGATAGTTTTTTCCTTTCTGTGCCCCCTTGCTGCCCCTGATTGTGATAGTTTTTTCCTTTCTGTGCCTGTTTCCGCCGCTGCGCCTGCGGCCCCGCCCCCTCACTGCCCATTCGCTGCCCCATTCCCTGCTCCTCCCTCCCACCTCCCCATTTATGGCGGCCGCTGCGTGGTGAAGAGAGCGACCCCTGACCTTGACTGGTAGGTCGCTCCCCCACCACACAGCTCCGTCTGTGTGCCCTGCTGCTGCCCCTGATTGTGCTCGTTTTTTTCCTTTCTGTGCCCCCTTGCTGCCCCTGATTGTGATCGTTTTTCCTTTCTGTGCCCCCTTGCTGCCCCTGATTGTGATCGTTTTTCCTTTCTGTGCCCCCTTGCTGCCCCTGATTGAGCCTCGTTTTTTCCTTTCTGTGCCCCCTTGCTGCCCCTGATTGTGCCTCGTTTTTCCTTTCTGTGCCCCCTTGCTGCCCCTGATTGTGCTCGTTTTTTCCTTTCTGTGCCCCCTTGCTGCCCCTGATTGTGCTCGTTTTTTCCTTTCTGTGCCCCCTTGCTGCCCCTGATTGTGCTAGTTTTTTCCTTTCTGTGCCCCCTTGCTGCCCCTGATTGTGATCGTTTTTTCCTTTCTGTGCCCCCTTGCTGCCCCTGATTGTGATCGTTTTTTCCTTTCTGTGCCCCCTTGCTGCCCCTGATTGTGCTCATTTTTCCTTTCTGTGCCCCCTTGCTGCCGCTGATTGTGATCGTTTTTCCTTTCTGTGCCCCCTTGCTGCCCCTGATTGTGATCGTTTTTTCCTTTCTGTGCCCCCTTGCTGCCCCTGATTGTGATCGTTTTTTCCTTTCTGTGCCCCCTTGCTGCCCCTGATTGTGATCGTTTTTTCCTTTCTGTGCCTGTTTCCTGCCGCTGCGCCCCTGCGGCCCCGCCCCCTCACGGCCCATTCGCTGCCCCTTTCCCTGCTCCTCCCTCCCACCCCCCCATTTATGGCGGCCGCTGCGCGGCCGCGCCGCTGGCGCGCCAAAGGCGCGCCTAAGGCAAGCCCGTCTGCGCCCGTCCGCGCCGTGGCCGCGCCCTGCGCCAGACCCCCTGGTCCGGGCATCCCCCGCGCCCGCCACATCAACAGACGCCGATACGACGCCAGCACCCTCCACGCACTCAACCCCGGAAAAGATCACGCCTGCTACCAGGCCACCCCGAAGCGCACCCAAGGGCCATTCACCTGCCGGAACTGCAGCTTCGCCAGCACCCGCCCCGCCAAACCACCGCCCAGGAAAGAACCCAACTACCTCAGATGCATCCTCCTCAACACCCGCTCCGCCCGCAAACACGCCAACGAACTCTGGGACCTTCTCGACTCAACCTCCCCAGACGTCGCATTCCTGACGGAGACCTGGCTGAATCCCGCTTCAGCCCCGACATCGCCATTGCCATCCCGGACGGATACAAGATCACCCGCAGGGACCGCACCAACGGAGTCGGAGGAGGCATCGCCATCGTCCACAGGAACACCCTCAGAGTCTCAACCAACACCGACGACACCCTCAGCACCGCCGAACACATGCACTTCCAGATCCACACCGATCCCAACACCGCCCTCAGAGGAACCCTCATCTACAGACCCCCCGGACCCCGACCACAGTTCAGCGATTCCATCGCTGACTTCGTCAGCACACACGCCATCGCCTCCACGGACTACATCCTCCTCGGGGACCTGAACTTCCACCTCGAGAACAACAAGGACACCAACTCCACCACCCTGATCAACAACCTCGCCACCCTCGGACTCAGACAGCTCGTGACTACACCCACCCACGCCGCTGGCCACACGCTAGACTCCATCTTTTCCGCAAGCCCACACGTCTCCTTCAACCACACCTCCGAACCCCACTGGACTGACCACCACTGCATCCACTTCACCTACAGGAAGCCCACCACGCACCACCGCACTGAACAAATGCCTCGCCGCTGCTGGAGCAGAGTCACGGAAGACCAGCTAACCACAACCCTCGCCCTGAGCCCACCCGCCAAACACTCCGACCCCGACACCGCCGCCCGCAACCTCAGACAGTGGATCGACGACTGCGCCAACACCCTCGCCCCGCTCAAGAATCCGCCCAACAGCCACACCAGCAAGAAAGCCACCTGGTTCACCGAAGACCTCCAGGCCTCCAAACGAACATGCCGAAAACTGGAGAAGATCTGGCTCCACGAACGGACAGCGGACAGCTATGCCGCCCACAAGAGCGCCACCCGCAATCACCATCACCTCATCAGATCCGCCAAAAGGGCCTCACTCAAAGACCGCCTAGACAACAACGCACACAACAGCAAAGAGCTCTTCAATATCGTGAAGGAACTCTCCAACCCCAGCTCCAACACGAACGACATCCAGCCGTCGCAAGACCTGTGCGACTCACTGGCCACCTCCTTCCACGGCAAAATCGCCGACATCCACGACAGCTTCAACACCACGACCGCCCCGGCAACCACCGAGACCACTGCCCCCACAACCACCAACCGCCTGCTCTCCTGGACCAACATCAACGACGAGGAAACCAGCGAGATCATGAACACCATCCACTCCGGTTCACCGCTAGACCCGTGCCCTCACCACATCTTCAACAAAGCCAGTACAGCCATCGCGCCCCATCTCCGGAAAATAATCAACATCTCCTTCAAGACAGCAACCTTCCCGGAAAGCTGGAAGCATGCCGAGATCACCGCCTTACTCAAGAAACCCAAGGCAGACCCCAAGGACCTCAAGAACTTCCGACCCATCTCTCTGCTCCCGTTCCCCGCGAAGGTCACCGAGAAAATCGTCAACAAACAACTGACCCGCTACCTCGAGGAGACCAACATCCTGGACCCTTCCCAGTCTGGCTTCCGCAGCAACCACAGCACCGAAACCGCCCTCATCGCCGCCACCGATGACATCAGGACCCTGCTAGACAACGGAGAAACAGCAGCCCTCATCCTCCTGGACCTATCAGCCGCCTTCGACACGGTCTGCCACCACACACTACGAACACGCCTTCACGACGCCGGGATCCAAGAGAAGGCCCTGGACTGGACCACATCCTTCCTTTCCGGCAGAACACAAAGCGTCCGCCTCGCCCCCTTCCGATCCAAGGCCACCAAGATCATCTGCGGTGTACCCCAAGGCTCCTCCCTCAGCCCAACACTGTTCAACATCTACATGGCACCCCTCGCCCACATCGCCCGACAGCACAACCTCAACATCATCTCCTACGCCGACGACACCCAGCTGATCCTCTCCCTCACCAAAGACCCTCACACCGCCAAAGCCCACCTCCACGAAGGAATGAAGGCCGTCGCCGAATGGATGAGGACAAGCCGCCTGAAGCTGAACTCGGACAAGACGGAGGTCCTCATCCTTGGTTCCAACCCTTCAGCCTGGGACGACTCCTGGTGGCCAACATCACTGGGAACAGCCCCGCCACCCACCGACCACCTACGCAACCTAGGGGTCATCCTCGACCCCACCCTCTCCATGACTAAGCAGGTCAACGCCGTTTCCTCATCCTGCTTCAACATCCTCCGAATGCTCCGCAGGATCTTCAAGTGGATCCCCACCGAAACAAGAAAAACAGTCACCCAGGCCCTCGTCACCAGCAGGCTGGACTACGGAAACGCCCTCTACGCAGGAACGACGGCTAAGCTCCTGAGACGGCTGCAACGCATCCAGAACGCCTCTGCACGTCTTATCCTCGACATCCCCCGACGCAGCCACATCACACCCCACCTGAGAGACCTGCACTGGCTCCCTGTCAACAAGAGGATAACCTTCAAGCTCCTCACCCACGCACACAAAGCACTACACAACTCCGGACCAGCCTACCTCAACAGACGACTCAGCTTCTACACCCCCACCCGCCAGCTCCGCTCGACCAGCCTCGCCCTCGCCACAGTCCCCCGCATCCGGAAAACGACCGCCGGCAGCAGATCCTTCTCCCACCTCGCCGCCAAGACCTGGAACACCCTCCCCACCAACCTCCGACAGACCCAAGACCTACTGGCCTTCAGAAGACTCCTCAAGACCTGGCTCTTCGATCAGTAGCAGCACCACCCCCCTCTTCCCCCAGCGCCTTGAGACCCTCGCGGGTATGTAGTGCGCTTTATAAGTGACATGATTGATTGATTGATTGATTGATTGGTTGTCTGAGTATCTGTATGGGTGCCTGAGTGTTTGTGTGGGTGGGGTGTGTGTGACTCTGTGCATAGATGTGTGAGTGGGTGATTCACTGGGTGCATGGTTTCAAGAGTGCATCTGTTATGGACTGTATGGGTGGGTGAGTGTGTGTATGGGTGTGTTAGTGAGTGAATTTATATCTCAGTGGTACATGTGTGAGTAACTACATATGTGAAAGGCAGTATATATGTGTGTTGGAGTATATAAAAGGCTATAAGTGAGAGTGTGTGATTGTGAGAGTGGCTGTATGGATGAGTGTGTACTTGTATCAGTGATTGTATAAGAGCGTAAGAATGTGCTAGTATTTGTATGAGTAAGTGAGCTGGTGTGTGTATAACTGTATAGGTGAGTAAATGGCAGTGTGATTAATTATTTGCATGACAGACTAGGTGTGTGAGTACCTCTATGGATGAGTGGCGGTGTGTGAGTGTCTATGTAGGTGTATGAGTGCATATGATAGTCCTGTACTGAGTGACCGTAAGTATGAGTGACTGTACGGGTGAGTGAGTGGATGTGTGTGTAGACCTAAGAATCAGTGAGTGGGTATGTAGTTATTGGTGTTGGAGTGTCTATGGTTTTGAGAATGGCAGTCTGTAATTTAGAGTGGGTGTTTCAAAGGTTATATTAGGGTGTGAGAAGATGCATCAAATGATCACATGGATGATGTCATCAGTGATGTCATCAGTGATGTCATTTGAGATGTCATCAGTGATGTCATCAGTGATGTCACTGACCATGTCATGAGTGATGTAATATGTGACGTCATCAGCAGTGCATTGCTGGGGCACGAGTTATAGTTAGCTAAACTAACTATAACGGGGGAATTTCTATGGTTTTGTACGAGTGAAATGTCCAACTAACTATAACTGTCCCTAAAACCTATGGTTTTTTCAGTGAATTTGTAAGGTTTTTTAAATGCTAATTTCTAACTATAACGTGCCTGAAACCTATGTTTTTTTCAGTGAATTTCAAAGGTTTTTTAAATGCTAATTCCTAACTATAACATGTCTGAAACCTATGGTTTTTTTCAGTGAATTTCAAAGGTTTTGTAAATGACAATTTTTAAATGTATTAATTGTTATATTTATTTTTTTGATAGTGATTTACTACATTTTTTTAAATTATTTATTTTTAGATATTTTATTTTTTAAATTACATTGTAATTACATTATACATTACATTACAAAATATACTTTCTCAGAATGAATTACTTTAGTTTAAATACTTTGCAAATAGGCAATAGACTTTTAAGTACAGTAGTTACAGTTGTTGCAATGGGCAACACAATTTCAAACACAATGCAACATTGAGTTCAATGTGAATTTCTAGTTAAATGCAATTAGTTACCTTATGGATTACTTTTCTAACCACAGGACTGGATCCTATATTCAGTCCTGCGACATCTCCTGTAAACAGTTGAGTAAAAGCGTTTTGATTACAGTAGTGATTTTTAAGGAATATTATTGTATTTTAAAAGTGGGCACTTAGAAACTTTTTCACATAGAATCACCAATGTTATCCTATGGGAGGAAATTCACTTAGCAGGTAAGTAGTATTATCGTTACTTTTTCTTACTCAGTGGTGGATCCTGGATCCAGCACTGGTGCATCTCCTGTAAACAGTTGAAAGAATGCGTTTAAGTCATACAGGCGATTTTTTAGGAATATTTGTAGTTTGTGAAAATCGACACTGAAACTTTTCTGCTGAAAACAAGACAATGGATTCCTATGGAAGGAAATACAAGTTACTGGTAAGTACGGTTAGAATTACTTTTCAGGGTCAGTGCTGGGCTAAAAGATGCAGCACTGGGTTCTCTCCTGATAACAGGTGAGTAAATCGGAATTCGTAGTTCGGCTGATTTTAGAGGAATATTATAAAGTTCCAAAACTCCACACTTAGAAGAATTTCCAAGTGAAACCAGTCAATGTTAGCCTATGGAAGGAAATTCAAGTTACTGGTAAGTATGGTTAGAATTACTTTTCAGGATCAGTACTGGGCTCAAAGATGCAGCACTGAGGTCTCTCCTGATAACAGGTGAGTAAATCGGAATTCGTAGTTCTGCTGATTTTAGAGGAATATTTGTATGTTTCAAAAATCGACACAAACTTTTTCAGCAAAAAGCAGGCAATGATATCCTATGGAAGGAAATTCAAGTTACTGGTAAGTACGGTTAGAATTACTTTTCAGGATCAGTACTGGGCTCAAAGATGCAGCACTGAGGTCTCTCCTGATAACAGGTGAGTAAATCGGAATTCGTAGTTCTGCTGATTTTAGAGGATTATTTGTATGTTTCAAAAATCGACAGAAACTTTTTCAGCAAAAAGCAGGCAATGATATCCTATGGAAGGAAATTCAAGTTACTGGTAAGTACGGTTAAAATTATTTTTCAGGATTAGTACTGGGCTCAAAGATGCAGCACTGTGGTCTCTCCTGATAACAGGTGAGTAAATCGGAATTCGTAGTTCGGCTGATTTTAGAGGAATATTATAAAGTTCCAAAACTCCACACTTAGAAGAATTTCCAAGTGAAACCAGTCAATGTTAGCCTATGGAAGGAAATTCAAGTTACTGGTAAGTACGGTTAAAATTACTTTTCAGGATCAGTACTGGGCTCAAAGATGCAGCACTGAGGTCTCTCCTGATAACAGGTGAGTAAATCTGAATTCGTAGTTCAGCTGATTTTAGATGAATATTTTAAAGTTCCAAAACTCCACACTTTGAAGAATTTCCAAGTGAAACCAGTCAATGTTAGCCTATGGAAGGAAATTCAAGTTACTGGTAAGTACGGTTAGAATTACTTTTCAGGATCAGTACTGGGCTCAAAGATGCAGCACTGAGGTCTCTCCTGATAACAGGTGAGTAAATCGGAATTCGTAGTTCGGTTGATTTTAGAGGAATATTTGCACAATGGTGAAGGAAGGGGGTGGGGCCTGAGGTGACATGTCTGCAAACACGCCCTGTGGCGCGTTTTAAGTTGGAGAATTAATTCCTCCTCAATCCCGAGGGTCCCTAGGGGCAAACTAGCCCACCAGGTACCTCGAGTATGCGCCAGAGAGCTGCGTTGCAGAGAGGTGTTCAGAGGCCACGCCCCTTTTTACAACACTCTGCAATGCATCTCCGTGGCGCTTACTGGAGGTACCTGGTGGGCTAGTTGGCCCCCAGGGACCCTCAGGATTGAAGAGGATTTAAATCCCCATCTTAAAACGCACCACGGGGCCTGTTTGCACACATGTCACCTGAAGCCCCGCCCCCTCCCTTCACCACTGTGCAAACGCGCCCTGTGGCGCTGTTTTAAGTTGGGGGATTAAGTCCCCTTGAATCCTGAGGGTCCCTGGGGACCAACTAGCCCACCAAGTACCTCCAGTAAGCGCCACAGAGCTGCGTTGCAGAGAGGTGTAAAAAGGGGCGTGGCCTGGACCACCTCTCTGCAACCCAGCCCTGTGGCGCTTACTGGAGGTACCTGGTGGGCTAGTTGGCCCCCAGGGACCCCCAGTATTGAATGGGAATTATTTCCCCAATTTAAAACGCGCCACAGCGTGCGTTTGCAGAGTGGTTAAGGGAGGGGGCGGGGCCAGACGCTCAATCGTGTCTTTTTCTTTCTTTTTGTTTTTTTGAAGGGGGCTGTGTGGCCCCCCTTCTTTTTTACTTTTTGGGGCCCTGGGGACCCCATCCCCAGGGCCTGATGTCTTTTTCCTTTTAAAAAATAAAAATACTGTAGGGGAAGGGGGCCGCGCGGCCCCCTCCCGTGGCCTATTCCGGCCCCGGAGACCCCATCCCCCGGGGCATGGCCACTTTTTTAAAAATAATTTTGGAGGAGGGGGCTGCGTGGCCCCCCTCCTAAGGCCTCTATTGGCCCCGGGGAACCCATCCCCGGGGCCGGCCTTTTTTTATTTTATTTTTATTTTTGCAGAGGGGGGCCACGTGGCCCCCCTCCCGGGCCACTACTTGCCCCGGGGACCCCATCCCCCGGGGCTGGCCCTATCCTTTGGGGTCCGTGGGGGGACCCCAACTCCCCCACGGACCTTGCCGGCTCCCCGCGTCCTGCGGGAGCCGGTATTGCTTTTCCACATGGGGAGCTGCTAACATGCAGCTCCCCGTGTGGAAAAGCAATGTGCTTTGGATATTGGAAGAGAGAGCAGGTTTCTGCCTCTCTTCCAATATCCAAAGCAGTTTGCTATGACAGGACGGGAGCCGTGAGGCTCCCGTCCTGTCATAGCAAATTACAGTGTCCTGGTGGTAGGCACCCCGGGACACTGCAGGAGCCGGCCCTGGGGGTGGTGGTCCCCAGGGCCATCAAGGGCTCCAGGATGGGGCCGCGCGGCCCCCTCCCAACTTATTCAAAGCCCCGGGAGGTGGTGATCCCCGGGCTCTGGGGTCCGTAACGGACCCCCATATTTAGATCTTTAGTGCCCCGGGGAGGTGGCGGTCTCGGGCGTGTGGGGGCTGGAGCCCCCCACACAGGCAATTTTAATTTAAAAAAGAAGCCCCGGGGTGGCGGTCCTCGGGCTGCGGGAGGGCCGAGAGCCCTCCCGCACCATTTGTTTTTAAAGCCCCGGGGGGTGGTGGTCCCCGGTGTTTGGGGGGGCCTTAGAGGCCCCCCCACATATTATAAATAAACCCTGCATGCCCTCGGGACTTGGCCCACCCGGGGGCCAATTAACAACGGCGCGGAGACCGCGCTCGTTTTTTTTTTTTTATCGGCAGGATTCGCGCACCCAGCGCGTTTTTGCCGATTTTTAAAAAAACAAACAAAAAATTTTTGGGCCCTGGGGGTCCTTGTAGGACCCCTGAGCAGGCCTTGGGGGTCAGGGTGTTTCTACCCTGCCCCCTTTTTGCGCTTTGCGCACTTGTTTTTCTCTTTTCTTGTTCCTCGGTTCTACCGAGGAACAAGATGGCTGCCAAAACTTCCCGGTTTGGAGTGTTGACAGCCAATTAGCATGCAGCTCGTGATCGGGAGGGTGCGCGGACCCTACGCGGCCATAGATATATATGTGATTTTCCTTTGATTTTCTCAGGAACTACTGAACGGATTTACACCATTTAACAAAATGGTTCTTTCTGAACCAAGAACTACCTCTTTGCCAAATTTGGTGTAATTCCGTTCAGCAGTTCGGGCTGTAGCCGTGGCTAAAGTTTCCTATGGGAAAATGAATGCGGAAAACACGTTTTGGGACCCCCTTTTATCTCAGCCCCCGCTTGACGAATCAAACCGAGACTTTCAGGATAGGAGCCGACCGGAGCGGGCCATAAAGTTTGAAAATTTTGCGAAGATTCGTCAACCGACGCAAGAGTTATTTCAAATAGAATGTTGCGGATTTCCTATGGAAAATAGGTCCTAACTATAACTATCTACTGGCGACCGCCAGTAGATAATATAGATACATATATATATATATATATATATATATATATATATATATATATTCTGCTCCAAAGGTTGTCCACCTGGTGAGTAGCACTCGATCAGCAGCTTTGTTAATGATAGGCAGGGACGAGTATCCGCTTGTAGAAGCTGCTCCGTAATGGAATTGCCTGACGCGTTTCGAAGCTCCATATGCTTCTCTTCAGAGGCTTGAATGGAGACAGTGTGTGCAAACGCTGAACCCACTTCGCCATTTTCATATTGCACACCCACCAATGGGAAGCTCGAATGAGACTGTGTATTGTGGGAAATGTGGTCCGGATAGCACAGAAATCTTGTCCTGTATGGACCCTGCAAGTGGACTCGTCCTCAATCCTGTTTGCGGCTGCTGGCCCACATAGCCGACATGATAGTTACCATGTCGGGTGGCCCCCATAACATTACGGGGTGGTGCACACTCCGCGGCAGGACGGCCGCGTATTACATTCTGCTCCAAAGGTTGTCCACCTGGTGAGTAGCACTCGATCAGCAGCTTTGTTAATGATAGGCAGGGACGAGGATCCGCTTGTGGAAGCTGCTCCGTAATGGAATTGCCTGACGCATTTCGAAGCTCCATATGCTTCTCTTCAGAGGCTTGAACGGAGACAGTGTGTGCAAACGCTGAACCCACTTCGCCATTTTCATATTGCACACCCACCAATGGGAAGCTCAAATGAGACTGTGCATTGTGGGAAATGTGGTCTGGATAGCACAGAAATCTTGTCCTGAATGGACCCTGCAAGTGGACTCGTCCTCAATCCTGTTTGCGGCTGCTGGCCCACATAGCCGACATGATAGTTACCATGTTGGGTGGCCCCCATAACATTACGGGGTGGTGCACACTCTGCGGCAGGACGGCCGCGTATTACATTCTGCTCCAAAGGTTGTCCACCTGGTGAGTAGCACTCGATCAGCAGCTTTGTTAATGATAGGCAGGGACGAGGATCCGCTTGTAGAAGCTGCTCCGTAATGGAATTGCCTGACGCGTTTCGAAGCTCCATATGCTTCTCTTCAGAGGCTTGAACGGAGACAGTGTGTGCAAACGCTGAACCCACTTCGCCATTTTCATATTGCACACCCACCAATGGGAAGCTCGAATGAGACTGTGCATTGTGGGAAATGTGGTCCGGATAGCACAGAAATCTTGTCCTGTATGGACCCTGCAAGTGGACTCGTCCTCAATCATGTTTGCGGCTGCTGGCCCACATAGCCGACATGATAGTTACCATGTCGGGTGGCCCCCATAACATTACGGGGTGGTGCACACTCCGCGGCAGGACGGCCACGTATTACATTCTGCTCCAAAGGTTGTCCACCTGGTGAGTAGCACTCAATCAGCAGCTTTGTTAATGATAGGCAGGGACGAGGATCCGCTTGTAGAAGCTGCTCCGTAATGGAATTGCCTGACGCGTTTCGAAGCTCCATATGCTTCTCTTCAGAGGCTTGAACGGAGACAGTGTGTGCAAACGCTGAACCCACTTCGCCATTTTCATATTGCACACCCACCAATGGGAAGCTCGAATGAGACTGTGCATTGTGGGAAATGTGGTACGGATAGCACAGAAATCTTGTCCTGTATGGACCCTTCAAGTGGACTCGTCCTCAATCCTGTTTGCGGCTGCTGGCCCACATAGCCGACATGATAGTTACCATGTCGGGTGGCCCCCATAACATTACGGGGTGGTGCACACTCCGCGGCAGGACGGCCGCGTATTACATTCTGCTCCAAAGGTTGTCCACCTGGTGAGTAGCACTCGATCAGCAGCTTTGTTAATGATAGGCAGGGACGAGGATCCTACACGGAGGCTGTTAATGGCTGTAAGCGGTATCCGTCCATACCATGGAAAGAGAGTTCTCTTGCTGCTGATGGCCGAGTGCGACTCAACTGATGGACACATCTTGGAGCTGTATGTATTCGCGGCCGTCCTGCCGCGGAGTCTGCACCACCCCGCCATAATAGGGGGCCACTCGACAAGGTATTTACCAAATCGATTATGTGGGCCAACAGCAGAGGATTTAGGACGGGCCCGCTTGCGGGTCCATGTGACCTATACAGAGTATAATGCGTGCATCCATTTGGGGGATGATCGATTACGAACTATAGTTCCCATAATGCACAGTTCCATATGACTATCCCATTGGAGGGAGTGCAGTATTTAAATGGGAACGTCATATGCACGCATCCTTCCCGTGAAAGCCTCTGAAGAGAAAGCTGAGGAGCTTTCGAAACGCGTCAGGCAAACCTACACGGAGGCTGTTAATGGCTGTAACCGGTATCCGTCCATACCATGGAAAGAGAGTTCTCTTGCTGCTGATGGGCGAGTGCGACTCAACTGATGGACACATCTTGGAGCTGTATGTATTCGCGGCCGTCCTGCCGCGGAGTCTGCACCACCTCGCCATAATAGGGGGCCACTCGACAAGGTATTTACCAAATCGATTATGTGGGCCAACAGCAGAGGATTTAGGACGGGCCCGCTTGCGGGGTCCATGTGACCTATACAGAGTATAATGTGTGCATCCATTTGGGGGATGATCGATTACGTAACTATAGTTCCCATAATGCACAGTTCCATATGACTATCCCATTGGAGGGAGTGCAGTATTTAAATGGGAACGTCATATGCACGCATCCTTCCCGTGAAAGCCTCTGAAGAGAAAGCTGAGGAGCTTCAAACGCGTCAGGCAAACCTACACGGAGGCTGTTAATGGCTGTAAGCGGTATCCGTCCATACCATGGAAAGAGAGTTCTCTTGCTGCTGATGGCCGAGTGCGACTCAACTGATGGACACATCTTGGAGCTGTATATATATATATATATATATATATATATATATATATATATATATATATATATATATATATATATATATATATATATATATATATATATATATATATATTAAAAACAATAACAAATTAACTGTAAAAACAGGCCGATTTAATTACACATAAAAAAGTAAACAATATTCAAAATTACATTTTACTAAACATATATTTCATATTACAGTCATTACTAAATAAAAATAATATAATTTTGAATACACAAAACATCATAATAATATAAATTAAATCAATATAAACAGAACTTTAAAATTGTACTAATAATACAGATAATATTCCCACTCCAATCTCTGCAATAGTAGGGAAAGCATTGGACTCGGGAAGGGTAAAAGTTACTATGCCCATTCCAGTCTGTGTAATAGTAGGGAAAGCGTTGAACTCAGGAGGGGTAAGCTACTATTTCCACTCCAGCCTGTGCAACAGTAGGGAAAGCGCTAGACTCAGGAGGGGTACAAATTACTATTTCTACTCCAGTCAGTGCAAAGGCAGGGAAAGTGTTGGATTGCAGATGGATAAAATATACTATTCCCACTCCAGTCAGTGCAACAAAAGGGAAAGGTTGGACTTAGGTGGGGTAACAATGTAGTATTCCTACTCCAGTCTGTGCAAGAGTAGGGAAATTGTTGGATTTAGGAGGGGTACAAATTACTCTTCTCACTCCACTCGATGCAACAGTAGGGAACATGTTGAATTGCAGAGGGGTAACAATTTAGTATTAATATAACTAAAATACCACACTATGTTCTAAAATCATTTATTTTGTTAACACATTTTTATTAGCATTTATAATAAGACATGCATAACAATATTAAACAACTTACTCCCAGTACCACCACCCTCTCTTAAGTCCATTCCCCATTACAGTATGTATACAACACATATTTATTTTGCAAATTACATTTTTACTAATTTTCTTCCCAGAGTTATCATTCTATTCTAAATCTTTAAGGGAATCTAATAAAATATCCCATACACTAACGTTTTCAATTGATCCTCTTCCTTTTCTCATATCACAATACAATACTGCACTCTCATAACCCGCGGAACGAACCAACTCCACTTTCCATTTTGCTACCTTAGGGGCCCAGGGTACCTTCTAGTTCATAGTTATTTTATGTCTTGCAAGCACTCAAGCTAAATCAATAAATCCTGTAGTATTTTTACACTTTGTAGGTCTTGGAAATCCCCCCCAGGAGACAGGCCATAGGTAAAATCTGAACTGATCTCTTTGTTGCCTCATTTATACAGAATATTACTTCCCTCCAGTACTCCACTAATAATGCTTATGACCATACCATGTGCGTTTCTTCTAGCAATCATAACAACAAGCAAATATAATGTAATTTACAATTCAAAATCATAACACATTTATCACATAACAAAATTACTTTAAAAACAATTAACTATTTTACATGTATTATAACTTAAATACCTTCCTACCCTATATCAGTACAAACTAAACAACACACACCTAAAAAAAAGTCTTAAAAATTATAACAATTACAAATGTTAACTATTTTATTATCAATTAAACAATTAAAAATAACTAACTAATAATAAAATATTTATATTTAATTAACTTCCCATCATTTATCCATTTTCCCTACAAATGCAACAACACACACTTAATGTATAAATAAAAAATATCTTATTTACATACTTATTTATCAATTAAACAATTAATAACAATTAACTAATAATACATTAATTACATTTAATTAACTTCCCACACTTTACCCCAAAAACCCAACAACATGCACCTAATATATAATTTAAAAAAATCATAATGATATAATTCGCAAAAACCATTATCAATTACATAATTAGTAATGATAACATTAATCACTAATTATTATGCTTAATTTCCTTCACACCCTTTACCTCTACAAAAACAACCCACCCCAAAATAGTAAATACATATTTACATTAACTATACAGTTTGCATAATAATTTCAAATGTATTATATTATAATTACTTCCCACCCTATACTCTTTTAACCACTTAACCGCGGCGGCAATTCCGCCGCAGTGCGGCGGTTTTATTGAGTGGGCGGGGCCGCGTCGGCCAACGGACGTGCGCAGCACTACGGAGGTAGTGCTCGCGACGGCTGTTGGCCGACGGTCGCACGGAAGGGGTTAAATCCCACAATCTGCACCTAAAACTTAAATAAAAAATATTATTAATTTACAAATAATTATTAATTAATTATATTTAATTTGCTTTCCACCCTGCACCCCTATAAACCCCACACCCCACTATGACACAAAAATAACAAAAAACTATTAAATTAAATTTAATAAGAACTTTAACAAACTATATTAAAAAACATTAGCACTAATTATACAAACAATGTATAAAATATACAATCAAAATATATACTAAAATACATACAAATAATTTTAAAATGATAATATTAACAAAGATATTTTTGCAAACAATATTAATAACAGAGATATTTATAACATCGAAATTAACAACATAGATATTTCTAACATTGATATTACTTACCTTAAAATCAATATTCTTGTCAACGATATTTTTGCACATGATATTTGTGCATCACAATATTTACATCTCAATATTTTTGCCTCTCAATATTTTGTTTTCGATATTTTGTCTGAATACCACAAATTTTGGCTGCATCCCAAGGTAGCACAGGCAATGGGACATACCCTGACTGGAGCCCTTCACCATCATAGTGAGCATGCAGTGTCCAACATTTTGCATGTTGGAGTTCTTGTGAAGGTCCACCCTTATTATCATTTCAATTGAGGTGGAAAAAGGGACTCTTGTATGCCTTCCTCCCTCTGCATCCCTGATGAGAGTTTAGAAGAATATATGGAACAAGCAGGTCCAAGTCATCTTAGTGGCCCTGGTTTGGATTGTGTGGGACCCTGAGCTTCTGAGAATGTGTGTCTGCCCTCCAATCAGTCTACAATTTTGAAAAATGTATGTGTCGCAGTCTCAGGGCAGGATTTTGTACCTCACCCAGTGTGACTTGCCAACCAAAGTTGTGGATGACATTGTGGCTGCTGGGCACCCTTCAACAAAGTTAATTTATGCCTGGTGCTGGGACAAACTTGTGGCCTTGTGTGGAGACCAAACGACAGAGCCATTGCAAGCTACACAGTATGATATTTTGTTGTTCCTTTTGTCTTTCGCCAGGAAAAGCCTTGCAGTGAACCCTTTAAAAGTTATTTATGAGCCCTTTCAGCCTTTCCGCATTTACCTGATGGTGTTTTTTGACACACACGTACAGATGTTGTGATGCAACAGTGAAACCTTAATTTGGTCATGACATTTTTCATGTGTTCTTGTTTTTGCTGGCCCAAGGACTCTGCGCACATCACCACTGCTAAACATGTGATTCCTCCTTAAAACATTGTAATATTGGCTTGTACACAATTGGAATTTTTAATTTAATTATAAGTCGCAGATAAAGTGGTACTATGGGGTCGGTCCTGTAAATTAAATGCTACTAGTAGGCTTGCAGCACTGATTGTGCCACCCACTCGAGTAACCCTTTCATATATGTCTCAGGCCAGCCATTGCAGCTTGAGTTTGCAGTTAAGCTGCCATTTTGACCTGGCAAAATAACCTTTTACCAGACCCAAACATTCCTTTTGAATAAGTAAGTCAGCCATAGGGTAGGCCCTGGACAGCCCAGAGGGCAGGAGGGAGTATATTTAAAATTTAGAACATATACTTTTAAGTTTTATATGTCCTGGTGGTAAAAAATGATTACTTTCGGTGTTCCCTACTGCAAGGCCTACGTCTCTAATAGGATAACATTGGAGTTACCTTATTGCATTTAATAAACTGTAACTTCCAAATGGGAACAGGGAAACATTTCATGTTTAGTCTCTTTGGAATTTTAATGGTAAAACCTCTCTTATAGCAAAGTCAGTATTTGAATCAAAAGTTTGAAAATGCCACTTTTAGAAAGTTGGCATTTTCCTGCCTTAGCAATTTGGTGCCTACAGCCTGTCTTAGACACATGACTGGGTAAAGTTGGCAGTTGAACTTTGTGTATCCCTCACAAACAGTCACACAATAGAGTGCTTTGTTGTCCCTGGATGGGCCATCAACTGCCAGGATGGGGGGCGGACCTACGCACAGTCCTACTTGCAACTGAATAGGTTGTGCTCTGCCTTCACATAAAGTATTTGTACCAACTGTTTGTTCCTGTAGCCAGCTTAGAGTCAGGGCAGGGGAGTCAGAAAATTCTAAGTACTTCAAATGAAAACTTCTAGACACTTCTACTTCTTCAAAGTGGGTACCAGGTATAAATATTGGACCCTCAGACCCAAGTCTTCAGTACACTTCTAGACCTGTGGATGACTTTAGCAGGAAGAAGGACTGCTGTGCTGCTGGAAGGACTGCTACTCTGCTGAGCTGCTGCTCTGCTAGATTCAGGCCCTGCTTCCTGAGTGAGAAGGACTGGACTTGTAACTTGAACCCAGGACCACCAGAATGACTCCAAGGGCCAGTTGGCTGGTACCCCGATCAGAGAATCAGGAACAAAACAGGCTCCAACAACTATGAACACAGCACCTGGACTTTGCCAGCTGTGAGTCCTGCCCTCCTCAATCATGGACCCTTTATAGCGGGCCTAAAGGTGGTTTTCTTGAACCTGGCCCTGCTAGTTATCCAGGTTCTCATCCTCTTGACCCTTAATCCCAGTCCCTCTGGCCATTCTAGTTCCCATCTTCATGTTCATTCCGTTCCTGTTCTCCCTGTGCCCAGACTCCTATGGTCTTTGTTCTCTTGGTTTTCTTCTTTCTTGGTGCTACCCCACTTGAGTCTCCTAGTTCTCCTTGCCCTGCTGCTAGTCATCTTACTACTCCTCCTGGCCCTTATCTCCTTCATGACTCTTTGGTGCTTCTCCCTCTCCACATCCATCAATCTCCTCAGGGTCAACCAGAGAACACCTCTCTTCTTGTTTCTCTGATTTTTATTGTTGGTTTTTTTGTGACTTCTGGAGTTGTATGTGAAATACAAGCTGTGGAGGACAGAAAAAGTGAGGCAGTGAGAGCTCATCTCAGCATTTGTTTTTCCTTTTGCTAAAACCAAGATTTGGCAGGATCCGGATCAAGAAAAACACGAGGGTTAAGGCACATGCAGCATTGGTTTATCAGTTTCCTGCAAGTTCCATGATACATTAGGGTGTGGCATCCCTGGTGGTTATTGCGCTTGCTGTAGAGATATATGTACCAACTCTGGTCACACGGTATCATAAAGTAGCAAATATGATTATCGTGACTACTGCAAAGCAAAAACATTATGTGAAGTTCACCAATTCATATTTCATGTGCTATAACATGGTGGGTTAATGATTTTTCTGCATAAAACACTGCATTACTTGCAGATCACAAAATGCAATTCTGTTAAAATAACTCATTGAATAATGCACTCGCTTCGAACAGCTTCATACAAAGTGCATGTCATAAGATTTTGGAGGTTATAACTCCAGGTTTGTTTAAATGGGTTCTCTAGATTAATCTTAAACATTTCTAATTTAATTTAAAAAAATCAGCTTGCCTTGTGTGCATTATAAATATTTAAAATGGGTGGGTGAGCTTCAGAAAGTAACAAACAAGAGTCTTTCTTTTGCCAAATTTTGTTTCTTAGGGGTCTATTAGGATGGCGGTCGGAAAACCACCCCGACCGCCATGGAAGCGGAAAACAACCGCCCGCTGGTACCGCGGCAAAACCGGCGGACAGATTAGGATCAACCGCCATTAAAACCCGACCGCGGCGGAAAGAGGCAACGAAAATCCACCCGCAGCAGGCGGAACCTGTGATAAACCGTCCGCGACGGTCGGATTCGCAGCGGAAACACCCAACACCAAAGCCAGGCACGCGGAGTAACCGCCCATGAAATTAAGATTCCCCCGATTTGACAGCGGTACGTTCCGCAGATCCCGACCGCCGTGGTCGCAAATAGTGAGGAATGGGAGAACCGGCGGAAGGGCTGTAGCATAGCCACCGCTGCGGACGCTCCGTGATAAAAATGGCGGTCGACAGAAAAAAACCCACAAAAAGGCCAGCAAGTGCACACAGGTAGCTAGCCCTGCCCCCAAAAACACATAACACACCCCAATGACACACCCCCATGGCAACTCCTAAACTACAAATCCCAGGACAACCCACACAACACACCTGACAGCAATACCCTATTCTGACACACCCACATAGCTGAGTATAAAACCAGCCCCTTCCCTGACAACAATACTTTGCAATACTCCAGAAGTGAAGGGCCAAACACCACAGCTGAAAGGAGAGGCAAATCAACACACCATCACTACACACACACACCACACACATCACCACCACCACTCCCACACCTGTACCTCCAACCCCTTTGCACATCACACACCATACACATCACCACCACCACCACCACTTACACACCTGCACCTCTAACCCCTTTGCACATCACACCATGTCACCACAGAAAATGCCCAAATTCACAGACAGTGAGTTGACAGTCATGGTAGACGAGATAATCCGAGTAGAGCCACAATTGTTTGGTAACCTCGTCCAACAGACACCATTAGCCACCAGAACGCAAATGTGGGTAAGGATAGTTGACAAGATCAGTGTAGTAGGGAACACCCCACGCAACAAACAGGAAATCATGAAGCGGTGGCATGACCTGAAGAGTGTCGTCAAAAAGAAGAGGAACAAGAACCATCAGCTGGCTCAGAGGACTGGTGGTGGCCCTCCCATTCCACCAAGAACATTCACTGCATGGGAGGAGAAGGTGCTTGCCATACTGCATCCAGAGAGTCTCACAGGAATAGCCGGGGGAGTGGAGGCTGGTAAGCACCAACAAATGTCTCTCATCACACTGCTATGTACTGTCTTGCACAACTACTAAGCAACACCTCCCAGGCCCAAATGCATTCATGTGCACCACAATACCCAACACAGCTCTCACAGATGTAACATGCACTCCATCTTAATCACCCCAAAGGCAGCCAACATTTACAGGATTGTATGTGACCAGGCAACCAGCACAACAACTCCCACAAGGTCTCCCTTACCCACCACTGAGCAGGATGTAGTACTCCCCCCACACCCAGAAGCATGTGGCAGCCATTACATTGTTCACCTTGACCCAACAGGTAGGTAGCCATCTTCCCAGGGAGGGCTGTTTGGGGGTGGGAGGCCTGCACTACAACTCCCACCAGGCACCCCTTACCCACCCCTGAGCAGGATGTAGCACTCCACACCCACCCAGAAGCATGTGGCAGCCATCGCATTACAACAACCAAACTTACAGGTAGGTAGCCATCTTTCCAGGGAGGGCTGTTTGGGGGTGCAAGGCCTGCACTACTACTCCCACCAGGCACCCCTTACCCACCCCTGAGCAGGATGTAGCACTCCACACCCACCCAGAAGCATGTGGTAGCCATCGTATTACAACAACCAAACTAACAGGTAGGTAGCCATCTTCCCAGGGAGGGCTGTTTGGGGGTGGGAGGCCTGCACTACAACTCCCACCAGGCACCCCTTACCCACCCCTGAGCAGGATATAGCACTCCCCCCCCACACCCAGAAGCATGTGGCAGTCATTGTAAGTTTCCCCCTCACACAACAGGTAGGTAGCCATCTTCCCAGGGAGGGCTGTTTGGGGGTGGGAGGCATGCACTACAACTCCCACCAGGCACCCCTTACCCACCCCTGAGAAGGAATTAGCACTCCCCCCCACACCCAGAAGCATGTGGCAGCCATTGCATTGTTCACCTTGACCCAACAGGTAGGTAGCCATCTTCCCAGGGAGGGCTGCTTGGGGGTGGGCGGCCTGCACAACAACTCCCACCAAGCCCCCCTGTCCCACCCCTGAGCAGGATGTAGCACTCCACACCCACCCAGAAGCATGTGGCAGCCATCGTGTCACAACAACCAAACTTACAGGTAGGTAGCCATCTTCCCAGGGAGGGCTGTTTGGGGGTGGGAGGCCTGCACTACAACTCCCACCAAGCCCCCCTGTCCCACCCCTGAGCAGGAAGTAGCACTTAAACACACAGACAGAGAGATGTGTTACAAACTCCACCCCAATGTGACAACAGAACAGGTAAGTAGACAGTGCATGCACACCACCATTCCTTCCCAAAAGCATGGAGCCATATTACAACACCAGCCCTCACATCCCAACAAAATTGACACAGATACAATATCAAATTAAAGTGTGCAGACAGCTAAGTGAATGTAACTGTCACAGAAACAAAAGTTTGACTCACCAAATACCATGTAGAAGTGAATCCGGGCCCAGACATGTACAGCACTGAATGCTACCTGTAAGATCCATGTGGGCTGAGCTTGAAGGACCATATGAAAACAAAGCAAGCATGGTCTGTAGAAAAAACAAATCAAAGCACAGGACATGACAAAGTTATGCATGAGATGACAATGGCAAGTTCATGCGCAGATGTAACGCATGCCAGGCAGAGAAATCAGCAAAGATGCTGCACATCAAGTCGTATAGCTGCCAGTTGACAGATGACAACATGTCCTTGTAATCACAAAATTTGCACGTGGGGCATGGTATTCATTGACATGTCACACTGTTGAATATTGATGTATGTACCTCCGCATCATGTCAAGATGCACCTTACTGTGCAGACATGCAATGTGCTAACTAGTAAACTGTGTGTTGCATTACCTGTAAATAAGATACATTGAACAACAAGCCTGAGGGGTGCCCGTCAGTTACCATTTCCCCTCTGTCCCACAGGTGACCAAGGACTGACTGCAGAGGATGACAACACCAACCTGCAGAGCCAACCTCCACCCCGGAACATGGACTCACTGATGATGATTCCCTGGATTTCGAGGATGGTGAGCTTGAAGCCGACCCATCTGGCATGCCAGGACGCAACAGGTCCCGGGTCCCCACTGTCCCCCCCACCACCACATCAGCAACAACAACAACCACGCTGACCCCTGCTGGAACGACCTGTGCGGCCTCCACCACCACAACCACCAGTGCTGCCTGCAACACTCGCCCTGCCCCAGAGGATGACCACCCCACCCCAACAGCAGAGGAGGGCAGGGAGAGTATGCGTGTGCGTGCAGTGGTGAGGCAACCAGTCCGTCACAGCAGGGCAGATGGGAGGGCAAGGAGTAGTTTGCGCCAAACAGACACTGGTACCGAAGCCCTGGACAACATCACCAGAGTCATTGGGGCCTATGAACGGGCCCAGGGACAAACGGGCCAGGCACAGGAAGATTCACGTAAGCTCCGCCTGCTGCTGAGGTCCATAGACACCCGCATGGGCCAAATCGTGGACCTCTTGGGCCAGCTAGTGGCGGTACAGAGGGCCAGGCCTGCGGCACAGACAACACCTCCACCTCCCTCTGGTGGCCCGCAGGATGACAGTTCCACACCCTCCCCTGCCGCCACGGAGAGGGGGGACTCCTCAGACCCCACTGGCCCTGCAGCAGAGGCCCCCCCTGCCAAACGATCAAGGGGCCGTCCTAAGGAATCCCTGGGAGTATCCCATGGCAAAGCACCTGCCAAATGCCAGTCAAGGAGCCAGCCATGATGGCACCCCTCTTCACCCTGCCATAGACTCCGTAGACTGTCCTTCCCCACACTGCCATGTGAATGTCATCCGTCTGTTGGACTGGGTCACCACATCTATGTGGTGACTACTTGATTGTCTCACCTTCCATCACTGACAACTCATTGCTTCACCATTCACCTTTTGTTAAATATGCACTCCACTGTCACATGTACCCATTGTAAATAAACACTCCTTACGCACCAATGTTGTTGTGTATGCTCCGTGTTTTAATCACAGGATGTGCAATGTTCACCATGAGTACAATGTACCAGGAGCACGGATTGTTTGTAGGCAAGGAGAGGCTGATGGGACCTGGAAAAACACAACATAACAATATTCACTAGTCACGCGGTGGCATCACAGCCATCACACAACACCTGTCATCAAGGCACTCCAACATGCACACATCACAATGAGCAACAGTACCGACAGATACATCCTGTAACTGTGGCAAACTACCCTGTCCAAGAAACGTTGGCAGCCAGCACTGAGTCAACAACAGCCTGCAGTCACAAAGCTCACATAGACCTTTTCACCAACAACAACATCAGCAGACAATGGGTCTGTTGTACATTGTCACTCACCTTCAAGTGAAGTAGCGGTTGATGAGCTGTTGACGCAGGTCGACACCTTCCTCCTCTCCACTATCCTCGTCACTGGACATGGGTTGGTTTGCAGGCGGGGGCCTCAGCTGCTCATCAGAATCCAGGAGCAGTGGGATCTCCTTGCGCAAGGCCAGGTTGTGGAGCATGCAGCATGCAACTGCAATCTAACACACCTTTTTGGGCGAGTACATCAATGATCCAGGCAGCGAAACCTTGACTTCAGGAGACCAAAAGTACGTTCCACCACACGACGTGTCCTCCCATGGGCATCATTGTAGCGGACTCCACCTGGGGTCCTGGGATTTCGCAGTGGGCTCAGCAACCAAGGACGGTTGGGATATGCAGAATCACCTAGGTGGGAGATACACAGACCAACTTTGTAATACAACTGTGGCAGAGGACAGCATGTCACACACACAGCACGCTACTTGACTCTGCGTACTCACCCACAATCCATGCACGCTCCGGGCACAAATTATCCATCAGCTGTGGCACAATGCTGTTACGCATGATGTAGGAGTCATGGGCGGAGCCAGGAAATTTGGCACAGATGTGTGAGATGATCATATCGGCCTGGCACACCACCTGCACATTGATGGAATGGAAATGTTTCCTATTCCTGTAGATGTGCTCCCGTGCCTGTGGTGGAACCAGGCCAACATGTGTGCAGTCAATGGCACCAACAACATGGGGGATGTGCCCAAGTGCATAAAAATCGCCCTTCACAGCCGCCAATTCATGCCTCCTGGGGAAATGGATATATCTGTCCTTGTAGATCATCATAGCGGACAGGACATCCCGTAGCACCATACTGAACATAGGTTGTGACATCCTACCTGCGCTGGACACCGTGTTCTGGAAAGATCCAGAAGCAAAAAAATGCAGGGCTGCCATCACCTTCGACGTTGCTGTGAAAGCACCCGGATATGTCCTGCGAGGCTGCAGGTGGGGCTCCAACATAGCGCATAGGTCTTGGAGGGTGTCCCGATCCAGCCGGAATTTCCTTATGACTTCCTCATCCTCCATGTGTGCCAGCACTGTGAAGGGACGATGCACATTTGGTCTCCTCCTAGGTGAGATGAAAGAGGACACATGTCAACGCAATACACCAGGATATGTGTCTGACATCTTACGTTTTGACTGACACAATGGAAACAATGACTAGCACCACAGTACACCTTACAAAACAACTTACTTGTAGGGACACCTTCAGATACACCATCCGTACACCTGTCCACTTTTCACACAGCTAGCATCTCACAAACAATATCCGACTATGTGAATACACAAAGGGACATGGCCATATCTTGCATGGGCAGCCCAGAGAGTAGTACCAAAAGCATATGTGTGAAACTGCAACACTACTGTCTCCTACATAGCTGCTGTAAGTGCCACACCTTCTTGTTTAAGTCACACAGGGCACACATCAACCACACAATGACCCAACACTGTGCGTTTATTGCCAAGTATGTGCATGAGCCAGGAAAAGTAGACAGTCAAATCTGCACATTCTGTAGTGAGACATTCATCACTGTAAGTTGCTCAGCCCTTTCACACATTGACATGTGTACCCATTGTAGAGTCCATCACAACACTGTTATGTGTACATGCCCAGAAAACCACAAGTGACATATGAGTGAGTCCATGCCAATGTTCCTAATCATATACTACAACATGGCATGTGCAGTCAGCAGTGGGGTAAAGGTCAAATTGGCATTGAGTGCACAATCTTGTGCCATGAATCATGTGTCTGCTGTGCAGTGTGGAGGACTAGCCTTTGGCCATTCACACTGCATGATGTGTCCGTAAGTTCTGTCAAGGTGATCTGATACCCACATCACGGTCACTGCCTCAAATGCATGGCACCCATATCACGGTGGCTACCGCCTGTCCCCTGCGGTGTGTCACCGCCAATGCCCCCGCCACAATCGCTGGAGTGTCTTGCATATACACATGGCCAAATGGCGGTTGGCATGCTCCGCCACCCCAATACCCGTCATTCTCAGCAAGGCATGGCACACATATCGCGGTGGCTACCGCCTGTCCCCTGCGGTGTGTCACCGCCATGGACCATGCCCTTACAGCCAATGGGAACCTCAATCGCGGTAGCCTAATGCTATTTTGAAATTCGCAGTAGGCGTGCTCCGCCACCCTGGAGCCGGTCATTGGATGCAATTGAAAGATACACGACCGCGGTAGCACCAGCCTGTCCCCTGCAGTGTGTCACCGCCATGGACCATGCCCTTACAGCCAGTGGGAACCGCAATCGCGGTAGCCTAATGCTATTTTGAAAATCGCGGTAGGCGTGCTCTGCCACCGCGGAGGCGGTCATTGGATGCATTTGAAAAAGGCTGATCTGAAACACCAATTGCAGCAGCTTAGATCCACTGAAACTACCCCAGGGGGCTATATATGTGTGTGCGAGAGCCTCCCAGCTTTCAGAGCCTGCTGCCTGCCACCCCTCACCACCAACTGCTGCTGCTCCTGACTCCAGAGCCTGCAGCCTGCCACCCCTCACCACCAACTGCTGCTGCTCCTGTCTCCAGAGCCTGCAGCCTGCCACCCCTCACCACCAACTGCTGCTGCTCCTGTATCCAGAGCCTGCTGCCTGCCACCCCTCACCACCAACTGCTGCTGCTCCTGTCTCCAGAGCCTGCTGCCGGCCACCCCTCACCAACAACTGCTGCTGCTCCTGTCTCCTGGACACAGTGATGTCGAGGACTGAGAAGATCCGTGCCAGTCCCTTCACCACTGAGGAGCTGGAGGTCCTGGTGGACGAGGTGCTCACACAGTATGGGAGGCTATATGGTGCTCCGAATGTCGTGGTAAGTGTTTCAGAGTAGAAGTGAGAGTGCAGGGGGTGCACACATGACGTTGATGTGGTGCAGTATGTGCCTGAAAGTGGGGGTTTGTGTCATGCACTGCCTTGCATGCTCTCACCAGGTGAATGGGGTGTGTAGCCTATTTCACACGTTGAACATCAGAACTAGAGGGACATGTATTTTCTTGTCAGCCATACAGTGACACAGCAAGTTGGTAATGCAGGACTCAGGACAGTAGTTGCTTGTGTGACTGGCTGTGTGGGTCCCTGATGCCCTTCACAGGCTCATCTGTGGCCTTAGCAAGGCTTTTCGTCCAGAGGGTAGTGATGGAATTGTGTCTGACTCACAATTGGCATCATCTATAGTTCAGCACTATGCTCAGGACGTCAATACCCGAGGGTGACACACTTGGTGGTCATTCACCTATGACACAGCTGATTGCCGTACTATTGTGCACAGCCCCTTCCATTTCCACCAGCATGTGTACAGACTGGCATGTGTAGGCACTGTTCACGCTCTCAGATTGTCCCTGCTGACATTGCTGATACCCCACGTTGGACCTCAGTGTGATCACACCTGGCCTGCACAGTCACTGCCGAAGCAGACAAGGACACATCACTGAATGTACATGTGTGTTTTTTAAAGGACTCTCCATCAAAGAGCCATCTCAGACCTATAGATTGCACACAACAGGCCCTGTGAGAGTGTGTGGGTTTGTAGGATCATGTCCCTCAATGTGACCTCCGTGCCACAGTGAGCCATTAACAGGGCAAGGACATTGAGGGCTGCACAGTGTTGGACACAGTGAGTCTTCCCCCGAACATATATTGAACTGTCATGTATGTCTTGCTCACCCTCAAAATGGACAGTACATGTGGGCAGCCTACACATAGCTTTCTGTGTTGGCATCCTGCATGTGTATGAGATGGGCAGGTACTGTGTCCACCCTCATACCTGCATGCATTTGCGTATGAGTCTTCCATGCTGATGTACCATGTGAGATGCATTCTTGTCTCTGTTAGACATATCTGTGGATTTGGAATGAGTCAGTATCATGCTACTGTACTGAGAGATATTGGTACATAACACTGTGTCACTGATGTTTTCCCCCTCTTGTCTCCCATGCCTGCAGCTCAGAGTACACCATCGTAAAGCTGTGTGGAGGGCCATTGCATGCAAGGCGCGGGCTGTGGGTGTCTCAAACCGACGGCGCAACCACTGCCACAAGAGGTGGGATGACATCTGCTGGCTGAGCAAGAACGTGGCGGAGATGACGCTGGGCCTGCTCCCTTGGACTGGCAGGTTGGCACGGCGCAGCATGACACCACTAATGGCCCGCATCTTGGCCGTTACACAGCCGGAGCTGGATGCACGTTTGAAGGAGCATCAGCAGCAAGCTAGGGGTGAGTATTCTGGGAAGGGTAACTTTGGCTGTGAGTGGCTGCATGTGTTCACAGCCTGGGACAGCGCTGGGCTATGTGATGTTGGTAGTGTGATGCAGTGGCTTGTAAGTGGCCTCTGTGCTGGGTGTAGCTGTCATGCATTTGCCCTACCTGTACTTCCTAGTGTGATTTGAGTACTGGGCATTGACATTGCATTCTGAGTCGTGGGCTTCAGGTATCGTCTGCATTGGGGTAGTCTGGGAAATCACATGGAAGGGAACGGCATTGTGCCTAATCTGAGTGTGCTTTCATCAATGCGTGCATTGCCTGACCTCAGATTTGTGAGGCTTAGACATCTGACGCAAATGTGCTACAGTAGTTGTGCCCCAAAGGACAATATGGTGGATGGCATGAGCTCATGGCCATTGTGGACTGTTATGTTGGAGTCTGTATCTGTGTTGTCCCCTTCTGCTCCATCCAGATATGACAGTGGCAACATGTTGTGGGGTTCATCCTTGCCCACATCAGGGCCCTAGGTGTGCTCAGAGCTATTTGTGTGTCTGGTTGAACGGAGCCACCGGCAGGATATTGTGCTGTGTGGTCATCACATGGCTCACTTATGCCAGGTTTTCTTGTTTACACGCACTGTTCGAGTTCAAAATTGAGGGTGCACAATGTCGTTGCACAGGGTGGTGTGCAACATGTAGATTTCTTCATCTTCAGTGATGCTTTGCTTGCATATGTTTGTTCTGTTGATGCCAATGAACTGACTCTACATCTCTCTCTCTCATGCAGCATCTCCCGTGGGCACGGAAGGACAGGGGACGGACACCAGTGGTGAGGCATCAAGCACAACAGCTGCACACGAGCACAGTGACACAGATGTGACCAGCGCCTCGGAGGGAGACAGGAGTCTGCTGGAGGAATCACAGCCAGAGACGCAAAGCTCAACGTCATCTGACGCCAGCGGTGACGCATCCATGTTGGCGGGCACAGGGAATGGGGACTCTGCCTCCTCTTCCACCACACAGCGTACAGTGCCCACCCTCCCAGCTACTTCCACTGTTGCTGCCCGTGTTCGCACCAGTAAGCAGGGAAGAGTGTCCTTCACCCCAGGCACCGCTGCCCCTGCCCCTGTCCCCCCTGCTGCCATCAGTGCTGAGTCTGTGGACCTTTTGTGCCAGCTGTGTGTGGGCCAGACAGCTCTCCTCAATGCCTTCATAGACCACAACAAAAAGTTGGCACAGGTGGTTGCTTTCATGGAGGGCATACATTCAGACGTGGGTGGGCTACACCGGACTGTCCAGTCTTTGTCCTCCGCAGTGACGGCAGCCCTTCAACTGGCACAATCTCGGAGTCCAGCTTCAGTCCCTTTGTCCACCCCCCTGCCAGTGACCACATCTGACGATAGTGACCACGCACAACAGACCTCAAGGTCAAGATACAGCACACACAGCACACAGCAGCAGCAGCCCAAGCGGTCCAGGGCGCAAACACCATCCCCACAGAAAACTAAAGCCACCCCAGAGCGCAAAGACATAAGCCCGTCATGTGACACCAAGGGCCACAAAGCCAAGAAGCAGACCTCAGGGTCACATGCCTCAGAGGCATCCAGCCAAGGACTCTCCTGTCCCAAAAGCGTCTCGCAAAGACAAGCAGTTTCCGTGCCCGCTGAGAAGGTGGTGCCTGCTAAAAGTACACATAAGAAGGCTCCAAGGCAGATTCACCCACAACCTCAACTCCCATCCAAAGCCCTGTGAAGCAGGGAAAGGAAGGCACTGTAGGGGGAAAACCTGGTAAACAGGGGATGGAGGGGCAAAGGCAAAGCCAGGCCAAGCGAACAGCTGGATCCAGCATGTCCCCAGAGGGAGGGCCACCATCTGCACCTGCTGCAGCTTTGGTGGTGGGTGTGCCTGTTGTGTCCGCACCACTTTACAGTAATCCCAAGACAGGGAAGCCATTTCGAATCCCCAAGAAGTGGAAGGGCACCCCTCCACAATCTTCCACCCACACTGTGTCTCACGGCAGCATGACTCCACCTCCACGTGCCACTACACCACCTGGTCCAAGCAGCCCTCCGGCTTCCCAAGCCACTGATGCCTCTACCTCAGCTGGGCCTCTCTCTTCCCGGTCAAGTCCTCCAACTGTCCCCGACACACAGCCAGCTCCCAGTCCGACTGACAGCCAAGTCTGAGTGGTAGTCCCCCTCAAACACCTGTCTCTCCCACAGCTGTGCCTGTACTGCCCATTGTTAGCCCCCTGACTATGTTGCTGACCATGGCAGGGTACAGTCGCACACATTCCCTGTGCAGCTTCTCATGGACTTACTCTGCACATTGGACTGGCCACTGGCCTTGTTGTTCACTGCTGTCTGCCCCTTGCCTGTGCAGCTTCTCATGTAACTACTCTGCCCTTTGTGCTGGCCACTGGCCTTGTTGTTCACTGCTGTTTGCCCCTTGCCTATGCAGCTTCTCATGGACTTACTCTGCACATTGGACTGGCCACTGGCCTTGTTGTTCACTGCTGTCTGCCCCTTGCCTGTGCAGCTTCTCATGGACTTACTCTGCACATTGGACTGGCCACTGGCCTTGTTGTTCACTGCTGTTTGCACCTTGCCTGTGCAGCTTCTCATGTAACTACTCTGCACTTTGTGCTGGCCACTGGCCTTGTTGTTCACTGCTGTTTGCCCCTTGCCTGTGCAGTTCTCATGGACTTACTCTGCACATTGGACTGGCCACTGGCCTTGTTGTTCACTGCTGTTTGCCCCTTGCCTGTGCAGCTGCTCATGGACTTACTTGGCACATTGGACTGGCCACTGGCCTTGTTGTTCACTGCTGTCTGCCCCTTGCCTGTGCAGCTTCTCATGTAACTTCTCTGCCCTTTGTGCTGGCCACTGGCCTTGTTGTTCACTGCTGTTTGCCCCTTGCCTGTGCAGCTTCTCATGGACTTACTACTCTGCACTTTGTGCTGGCCACTGGCCTCGCTCTTGTCTCATATTGGTGCTTATCTGTGCAATATGTGAATAAAGACAGTTGCTCCTGTTGTCTGTTTTGCCAGTGTCTTTACTGATTAAAGTTTTTTAGGTGTGTGTATGGTTTACTGTGCCACATGCTCTGTATGCCACTTCAACTTTGCCAATGGCTTGTCTCACTTTTTCTAGTTTTTACAGGGACAGGGACTTCAGTTCTTGCTGACTCTGATACTTGTGGGTGCAATGATGGTGGTTTTAGATGAAATACTGTTGTCATTCTCATTCTTTGTTCATGTTAGCTATATTGTACACATGTCAGGTTTGGAGGCACTGCCAGCACAGAGTGGGATTATATCCACAGGATTGCAGGCAGGCTGGCCAGGATCATCATGTATGTGTGATCTTACTTTATGTGTGCCAAGCAGTGTAGGTGTACAGTCATCTTGTGATGGTCAGTCATCCTAGTCACATGGGTTACTTTCAATGTGTGCACTTGGGTGGTCAAGAAGTGCGCAGTGTGAAGGTGGTGACTTTGTCGTGAGTGTTGATGTGTGTGTGCACCTGCAATGTCAACTACACACATGTGTCACCCAGGAGTAGAGTGCCTGTTTGTGTAATTGTTCAGCCCTGTGATTGTGTGCACATGTGTGTGTTGTATGTTGTGCACTGTGCAGTGTGTTGGTGTGTCCTTGCAGTTCTGGCTGACTCCTACTTGTTGTTTTTGGCAATTGTGAGTATGCAGAGTATGTGACTGGCAAGTCAGTGTTGTGTTTTGTTGATCATCCATGTGTCTTGATGCTGTTTGTACTCACTGTGCATCCCTGCTCAGCCACACTGACATTCATTGTGGGTGTGTTTTCTCATGCATTGCTGTCACATGGGGCTTTATTGCCTCCAGTATGGCATGTGGTGTCATACCATCCCCTATCTGTGCTTCAGATGCCTACCCATTGTGAGTCTGCACTTCATCTATTTGTGTATGATACACTTCTGCCATGTCCACTACTGACGTACACACCACTTCACTTTCATGTCAGCTGTCCCCTTGGCTTGCCTGTGTGTGTGCCTCCCCATCACTTCATTTGTAACACTGTGCTTTGTGGTGCAGATCTTTGCACAGGACCAATATGCCACTCAGGACATTTTCCCAATTGGTTATATGTGATTTTCTTGTACTGTTTAGCAGTCATGGTTGCTCATATGCAGTTCAACTGTTTGTGCTGCACAGTCCTCTGGTCAAGTTTTTTCCACTTTGGTGCCCCAGACTTGTGCATCTGTGGGTGTTGGGTTAGGTGTATGTGTGTTTGCTGAGGTACTGCTTCACTTCCTGTGTGTGATGTTGTCAGTGTGCTGTTTTGATTGTTGTTGTGGGTGTTCATGGTGTGTCACTCATATCTGTGTGGGACTGGTATGTTTGGTGTGCACACACTGCTTGGTGTGCATGCAGTGCTGTGGGTGTATGTTGCCTTGTCCTTGCCTGGTGTGCATCCCCTGATGTCCTGCTGTGTTTGCAATGTGATTTATTGGCATGTGCATCTGTTGTGTGTTTGATGTGGCTGTGTGCAGTGTTTGGGCGGCGTTGTCTCTTGCAGATGACAGATGCTCTGTGTGTGGTGTTCTATTTGCATGTCAGTGTGTGTGTTTTGTTGGTGTGGTGTGTTTCATTCAGATGTGTGTTGCCAGTGTGGTGTGCCTTACTTGTGTGTCTGTCACATGAACTTAGGTCTATTCTAGTTCCTGTGCTTGTGTTAGGTGCGTCCTTGTTGTTTTCTCCTCTCATATCTGAGCTGTCTCTTGTCATTCTTGTGCATGTGCAGGCATGTGGTACATTGTGACATCATGTTGACTTGATGGGTGGTGTGGTATGTATGTCTGTGTGTCATTGTTGGTCCATTTCTCCCAGTTTGTGTCCATGATTGTTTTGTGATGGTGCACTTCTTGTCTGTGTTGTGGTATGTTGTCTGTGCATTGTTCCTGACTGATGAGGTTGTGTACTCCTGTTCTGTCTGTGCTCCCATTGCCTTTCCACAGTTTGGCTGCACAGGTCATGTCTGGTCTTGTTGTGCTTCTGTGTGTGTTTTTGTTGAGTTATGTGTTTGGCTGTTGTTTTTGTGCAGACATTGGTTCTGGCATCCCTGTGTGTGTGTGATGTTTGTGGGTACCCCCAGGGATTGGGATTGTTTGTCTGTGTATTGACTAGACATTATTGACAACCTTCTGTGTGTCTGACACTGGTGTTGTGTGCTGCAGGTGTGATGGGGGGGAGGTATATGTGAAGATTCCTACTTGTGTTTGACAGTCATGGAGTGTGTCAATGGGCCCTGTGTGTTGTGCTGCTGATATGCTCCTGTCAAGTAGTTGGATACATATGTGTGGCTGTTCACTATTTGACTTCAGGGCCTTCCTTTCATCCCTGAGCCTATCCATGGGTTGCCTTGCTGTCTCCCTGAGTTGTTGCACTGAGGTGACTGTGGTTTGACTTCACTCATTGTGCCAGCCATGTGTGATTTGATGGGCTGAGGGTGTTCTTATATGTTCCTTGCCTTGCATGTGATGTACACATGCTTGGTAGTTAGCTCCTTGGCCTTCCAATTGTGGGCACCTCACTTTAGCTTTCCTATATGTTGTACTCCATTGCTGCTGGCATGTGGTCTGTGTATGTGGCTGTGTGTCAGTGTGGGGTATGTCTGTGTGACTTGGCAGGCTGTGTGTCCAGTGGAGTGATTGTTCATTATCTGTGTGTGTGTTCATTTTCTGCTTGGACTCAGGTTTCTTGCCATGTGTGTGGTGTTGTTGTGGTGTGTGGGTTGCCCTGGCCCTGTGCTTCTGTGCTGTGTGTTCCTCTGCAGCCACTCCTGCTGTGGCTGTCTCCCTAGTTGTTTGGTGTGTGGTGCAGGGTGTGGTTTCACCTGGCTTGTTGTTGTGCATGGGGGAGCACAGGAGGGGCACATGGCATGTCCCTTCATGGGGGAGGGGGCCTGGTGCGTGGAGGGTGGAGGTGTGGCCCTGTGGTCTTTGTGCACTGCCCATGCCTGGTGGTGGCCCTGCCTTCTGCATTGTGTGCATGTTTTCCCACGTCTTCACCGCTGCAGTGACGTGACCGGGACATTACTTCATGATCGCGGTAGATGGGTGACCTGGATGCGGAGGGGTGATTTGGTGACAGGTAGGACATGTGTGGGTACACTTGTGGATGTGTTCCTGTCCCCACCAGGGTGTCTGGTGTGGACAGGAACCCTATCTCAGCCCATGAGTTGTGTGTTGTGGTTGTATGCGGAGTTGTGTTATTGCGTATTTGCGGTGGCGTCCGCGACGGGCCCTGAGTTGCTGGTGATGTATCAGGTACAGCGCCGGGAATACGTGTAGAGCTGGATCCATTGCTGTCGGGACCGGGTGGAAGGGACCGGGACTCTGGTTTCGCGCTCTGCTGTGATGCTTCCACTGTCTCTGGTTGGGCGGTTTCTCCGCTGCGGTGCGACTGGCTGTTTGAGGCATCCTGATTAGTACGGTGGTCGGGACGTCATTCCGCATGGCGGTGAGTCTCCATTGGCTCCCACCGCCGCTGGGGCGGGCGCACTTTGATGGCGGTTCGTGTCGCACCGCGGCGGCCGGTAAATGGGCTATGTTTGGCCATACTAATATGGCGGGCGTGAGGACCGCTGCTGGTGTGCGGAAAAAAGCATTTTCCGCCACCGCCAGCACCGCAGTGGTGCCTCCGACCGCCATCGTAATAGGCCCCTTAGTTTCTTCTGATGAGCAATGAGTTTCCAGCTATGATCCATGTCACCTCAAATTCTTCCAGACAAGAAACCACTGAGGCGAAAGGAGTTAGTTATCAGCCACGAAAGAAGCTTTTGGATTTTTGTGCATAAATGTTTTTTAATATTTTTATTTTCACCTTGAGCTCTTCATCCCAGGCATGGCTCTTGAGGAGATAGGTAGGCTGCTTGATGTGCACTTTTTCTGTGAGTTGATGTACTTTAGGAAATAGTATTGTATTGTATTGTAATTGCATTTATATGGAGCTTATGACCCATAACGAGGCGTGAAAGCGCTTTTTCGGCAAGTAGCACGCTATTCCAGAACCCATAAAGAATTAGTGGTGAATTAGTACAGTGAAATATGAAAGTAATTTGAGTGTTGGACACGTTAGTCAGTTATTTGGATTGAAAAGGCTAGTGGAGGGATAAAAAAGAGGGAAAAGGTTTGCATTTTTATAGTGCTTGCTACCCCTGATGAGGTGTTGAATCGATTGTTCAGTGAGTAGCACGCTACTACTGAACCCAGAAAGGATTAGTGGTGAATTAGTATAGGGACATATGAAAGTAATTTGAGTGGTGGATATGTTAGTCAGTTAGTTGGATTAAGAAGGATAGTGGAGTGATAGATGAGGGAAAAGCTTTGCATTAATATAGTGCTTGCTACCCCTGATGAGGTGCTGAAGCGCTTTTTGGCGAGTAGTATGCTAGTCCGGAACCCATAAAGGATTAGTGGTGAATTAGCCTAGTGAAACATGAAAGTAATTTGAGTGGTGGATATGTTAGTTAGTTATTTGGATTGAGAAGGATAGTGGAGGAATAGAAGAGGGAGAAGGTTTGCATTTATATAGTACAGCATGTACCATCCACCTGCCTGATCACAACTTGGTCACAGTGTTTGTGTTGAAAGAAATCGACACCCAGGTGATCAAGGCTGAATATAGTGCATCTAAAGGTCACATGTTGAACCGAGGGCCATGTGCTGGCCAAGTAGAACCAAATACGGTTCTTAATGAATAATCTGTGAGACTTCTGGTTTGAGCTTCCAGCTTTATAATGCTTAACCCCTTCGATGCTTATGACGAGCTGGACTCGTCATGGCACACAGTGGTCGTGTGCTCATGACGAGTCCAGCTCGTCATAAGACCCACCCACGGGGGAAGCGCTGGCGCTCCCCCGTGGGGATCCGATCGTTGGGTTTTTTCGGGGAAGGCAGGGGAAGGGCTTCCCTGCCTCCCCCGCCCCTTTCAATGACGCCAGCGCGCGAGGCGCACTGACGTCATTGGGGGTTTCCCCTGTTTCCCCGACGCGCTGGAAGCCATTTTCTTCCAGCGCGTCGGGGAATAAGGTAAGTTTTGGCTCGGGGAGGGGGGTTTGAAAGAAAAGAGGCATCGAGGGAAATGAAAACCCTTTCCTTTCCCTCGATGCCTCTTTGTGCATTCCTGCTGCACGATCATGCGATCGTGCAGCAGGAATGCCCACTAGACACCAGGGAATTTTTTTTTTTTTTAAACGTATAAATACTGTTTCGGGGAGCGGCCCCTTGGGCAAGGGTCGCTCCCTTTGGGGGCCATATGTATTTGGTGCTCTGCTCCCCTGGGGGCAGTTTTTTAAATAAATCGGGAGAATGGCAGTGCATACACCACCCCCCGTGTGAAACAAAAGAGGCATCGAGGGAAAGGAAAGGGTTTTCCTTTCCCCCGATGCCTCTTTTGTGCATTCCTGCTGCACGATCATGCGATCGTGCAGCAGGAATGCCCACTAGACACCAGGGAATTTATTTATTTTTTGTTAAAAACGTCTAAATACTGTTTTGGTGAGTGCCATTTGCTTCCAGCGCATCGGGGAATAAGGTAAGTTTTGGCTCGGGGAGGGGGGGTTTGAAAGAAAAGAGGCATCGAGGGAAATGAAAACCCTTTCCTTTCCCTCGATGCCTCTTTTGTGCATTCCTGCTGCACGATCATGCGATCGTGTAGCAAGAATGCCCACTAGACACCAGGGAATTTCTTTTTTTTTTTTAAACGTATAAATACTGTTTCGGGAGCGGCCCCTTGGGCAAGGGTCGCTCTCCTTTGGGGGCCATATGTATTTGGTGCTCTGCCCCCCTGGGGGGCATTTTTTTTAATAAATCGGGAGAATGGCAGTGCATACACCACTCCCCGTGTGAAACAAAAGAGGCATCGAGGGAAAGGAAAGGGTTTTCCTTTCCCCGATGCCTCTTTGTGCATTCCTGCTGCACGATCATGCGATCGTGCAGCAGGAATGCCCACTAGACACCAGGGAATTTATTTATTTTTTGTTAAAAACGTCTAAATACTGTTTTGGTGAGTGGCCCCTTGGGCAAGGGTCGCTCCCCTTTGGGGGCCATATGCTTTTGGTGCTCTGCCCCCTGGGCAGTTTTTTATTTAATAAATTGGGAGAATGGGGCCTTGAATCGGGCAAGTGTTGTGCACTGGCCTGGCAGGTTGCTGGCAGTGCATACACCCCCCCCGTGTGTGGCAGCCCGGGCTGAAACAGCTTCTGGGCACACACACATGTGCATGATATAGAGGTATACTGCAATAAGTGGCAGGGGGGGGGTGCGCAAGCAGAAGCTTTTCCGCATTGCGAGCCACCGGACAATTTCAATTTATTCGCCAGGTAACGAGGGGAGGACGTGTGTAAGGCTTTGTGTGTGATGCAGGCAGTTTTGTAAATAGATCTTGCCTCGATCGGAAGCCATCGAAGAGAGGACAGGATAGGAGTGACGTGGTCGCTTCGTTTAGACCCTGAAATGAAGCGAGCTGCTGAATGGAGGATGGATTTGAGAGGGGAGAGGTGGGATTTGGGTAGGCCCTTCAGAAGAGAATTGCAATAATCCAGTCTTGAGAGAACCAGAGATTGTACTAAGGTTTTTAAGTCTTTCTCCGGGAAGAACCGACGGATCCCCCATAGAAGGCGCAACTGGTAACGTGCGTTCTTAGCAATAGAGTTGATGTGGGAGATTAGGTTGAGTCTTTTGGCAAGAATGACACCTAGGTATTTAGCGCTGTCGACAATGATGGGTTTGTTGTTGAGTAGGTTCAGCTGATCCATCCAAGATTGAACAGGAGGAGGTGAGAGCCCCGGGCCAAAACGTCATGGGACCCCCCTTGCAAAACCAGGTCGTTTTGTGAAAGGCCATTTTGAGGTCGCCTCACTACTTTGTGGGCCCTTGCCTGTCGCGGGTACTTGGGCCTCCCACACAAGTGAGGCACCATTTTTATCGGGAGACCTGGGGGAACGCTGGGTGGTAGGAAATTTGTGTGAGGCCAGTGATGCCACACTTTCCCACACAAAAATGTGTGAAAAAAGTGATTTTTTTCAGCTAAAATTGAGGTTTGCAGGGGATTCTGGTAAGGATACGATGGGGGATCCACGCAAGCCATACCTCCCTGGAAGCCCCCGGGTGTCTACTTTTCAGAAATGTGTGGGTTTGGTAGGTTTCCCTAGATGGCCGCCGAGCACGGGGCCAAAAACCCAGATGACCCCCCTTGCAAAACCAGGTCGTTTTGTGAAAGGCCATTTTGAGGTCACCTCACTACGTTGTGGGCCCTTGCCTGTCGCGGGTACTTGGGCCTCCCACACAAGTGAGGCACCATTTTTATCGGGAGACCTGGGGGAACGCTGGGTGGTAGGAAATTTGTGTGAGGCCAATGATGCCACACTTTCCCACACAAAAATGTGTGAAAAAAGTGATTTTTTCAGCTAAAATTGACGTTTGCAGGGGATTCTGGGTAAGGAAACGTTGGGGGATCCACGCAAGCCATACCTCCCTGGAAGCCCCCGGGTGTCTATTTTTCAGAAATGTGTGTGTTTGGTAGGTTTCCCTAGGTGCCGGCAGAGCTAGGGTTCACAAACTACAGCTAGGCACTTTGCCAAAAAAGGGTCATTTTTCACTGCGAAATTGAGGTGTGACCACGTTGCGTTTTGCGCCGTTTCCTGTCGCAGGCACTAGGCCGACCCACACAAGTGAGGTACCATTTTTCTCGTAAGACTTTGGGGAACGCGGGTGGGTGGAAATTTGTGGATCCACGCAGATTCCAGAACTTTCCACCACAGAAATGTGGGGAAAATGTGTTTTTTTGACAATTTTTTATGTTTGCAAGGGATTCTGGGTAACAGAACCTGGTGGGAGGCAGTCAAGTCACCCCATCCTGGATTCCCCTGGATGTCTAGTTTTCAAAAATGTATAGGTTTGCTAGGTTTCCCTAGGTGCCGGCAGAGGTAGGGTTCAAAAACTACAGCTAGGCACTTTGCAAAAAAAGGGTCATTTTTCACTGCGAAATTGAGGTGTGACCACGTTGCGTTTTGCGCCGTTTCCTGTCGCGGGCACTAGGGCGACCCACACAAGTGAGGTACCATTTTTCTCAGAAGACTTTGGGGAACGCGGGGTGGGTGGAAATTTGTGGATCCACGCAGATTCCAGAACTTTCCACCACAGAAATGTGGGGAAAATGTGTTTTTTTTGACAATTGTTTAGGTTTGCAAGGGATTTTGGGTAACAGAACCTGGTGGGAGGCAGTCCAGTCACCCCATCCTGGATTCCCCTGGGTGTCTAGTTTTCAAAAATGTATAGGTTTGCTAGGTTTCCTAGGGGCCGGCAGAGCTAGGGTTCAAAAACTACAGCTAGGCACTTTGCCAAAAAAGGGTCATTTTTCACTGCGAAATTGAGGTGTGACCACGTTGCGTTTTGCGCCGTTTCCTGTCGCAGGCACTAGGCCGACCCACACAAGTGAGGTACCATTTTTCTCGTAAGACTTTGGGGAACGCGGGGTGGGTGGAAATTTGTGGATCCACGCAGATTCCAGAACTTTCCACCACAGAAATGTGGGGAAAATGTGTTTTTTTTGACAATTTTTTAGGTTTGCAAGGGATTCTGGGTAACAGAACCTGGTGGGAGGCAGTCAAGTCACCCCATCCTGGATTCCCCTGGGTGTCTAGTTTTCAAAAATGTATAGGTTTGCTAGGTTTCCCTAGGTGCCGGCAGAGCTAGGGTTCAAAAACTACAGCTAGGCACTTTGCCAAAAAGGGTCATTTTTCACTGCGAAATTGAGGTGTGACCACGTTGCGTTTTGCGCCGTTTCCTGTCGCAGGCACTAGGCCGACCCACACAAGTGAGGTACCATTTTTCTCGTAAGACTTTGGGGAACGCGGGGTGGGTGGAAATTTGTGGATCCACGCAGATTCCAAAACTTTCCACCACAGAAATGTGGGGAAAATGTGTTTTTTTTGACAATTTTTTAGGTTTGCAAGGGATTCTGGGTAACAGAACCTGGTGGGAGGAAGTCAAGTCACCCTATCCTGGATTCCCCTGGGTGTCTAGTTTTCAAAAATGTATAGGTTTGCTAGGTTTCCCTAGGTGCCGGCAGAGCTAGGGTTCAAAAACTACACCTAGGCACTTTGCCAAAAAAGGGTCATTTTTCACTGCGAAATTGAAGTGTGACCACGTTGCGTTTTGCGTCGTTTCCTGTCGCAGGCACTAGGCCGACCCACACAAGTGAGGTACCATTTTTCTCATAAGACTTTGGGGAACACGGGGTGGGTGAAAGTTTGTGGATCCACGCAGATTCCAGAACTTTCCACCACAGAAATGTGGGGAAAATGTGTTTTTTTGGACACTTTTTTAGGTTTGCAAGGGATTCTGGGTAACAGAACCTGGTGGGAGGCAGTCAAGTCACCCCATCCTGGATTCCCCTGGGTGTCTAGTTTTCAAAAATGTATAGGTTTGCTAGGTTTCCCTAGGTGCCGGCAGAGCTAGGGTTCAAAAACTACAGCTAGGCACTTTGCCAAAAAAGGGTCATTTTTCACTGCGAAATTGAGGTGTGACCACGTTGCGTTTTGCGCCGTTTCCTGTCGCAGGCACTAGGCCGACCCACACAAGTGAGGTACCATTTTTCTCGTAAGACTTTGGGGAACGCGGGGTGGGTGGAAATTTGTGGATCCACGCAGATTCCAAAACCTTCCACCACAGAAATGTGGGGAAAATGTGGTTTTTTTGACAATTTTTAGGTTTGCAAGGGATTCTGGGTAACAGAACCTGGTGGGAGGAAGTCAAGTCACCCCATCCTGGATTCCCCTGGGTATCTAGTTTTCAAAAATGTATAGGTTTGCTAGGTTTCCCTAGGTGCCGGCAGAGCTAGGGTTCAAAAACTACACCTAGGCACTTTGCCAAAAAAGGGTCATTTTTCACTGCGAAATTGAAGTGTGACCACGTTGCGTTTTGCGCCGTTTCCTGTCGTAGGCACTAGGCCGACCCACACAAGTGAGGTACCATTTTTCTCGTAAGACTTTGGGGAACGCGGGGTGGGCGGAAATTTGTGGATCCACGCAGATTCCAGAACTTTCCACCACAGAAATGTGGGGAAAATGTATTTTTTTTGACAATTATTTAGGTTGGCAAGGGATTCTGGGTAACAGAACCTGGTGGGAGGCAGTCAAGTTACCCCATCCTGGATTCCCCTGGGTGTCTAGGTTTCAAAAATGTATAGGTTTGATAGGTTTCCCTAGGTGCCGGCAGAGCTAGGGTTCAAAAACTACACCTAGGCACTTTGCAAAAAAAGGGTAATTTTTCATTGTGAAAATGTGGTACGTCCACGTTGCATTTTGAGCCATTTCCTGTTGTGGGCACAAGGGCTACCCACACAAGTGAGGTACCATTTTTATCGGGAGACTTAGGGTAACACAGAATTGTAGAGCAACTGTTATTACCTATTGACTTTCGATGCATTTCTGCCTTCCAAATGAAAGACAATGTGTAAAAATAAGTCATTTTGAAAAATGACCTATAATTCTCATGCTAGTATGGGTACTCCCAATTTCGGAAATGTGCAAATATCTACTGTTTCTAAAATCTACATTTTGTTCCCATTTCAGAAATACATAGGTGTCTTTCATAACAATTTTTCCATGTATACATTTTCCCAAAATAATTGCTATATACCCGGTACATAATAAAAAACCATTGCAAGATGCTGCTCAGTTATTGGCTCTGGGTTCGTCGGGTTCTTGGTGAACCTACAAGTCCTATATATCCCCACAACCAGAAAGGTCCAGCGGATATAACGGTATATTGCTTTCAAATAGCTGTCATAATTAGAAGAAGTTACAGGTGAAAACGTTGACACAAATGGCTGTTTTTTTCAACTAATTTTCAATTTTTCCTTCATTTAACTGTTAGTTTCTATAAGGAAAACTTTAAGGATCTACACAAATGACCCCTTGCTGAATTCAGAATTTTGTCTACTTTTCAGAAATGTATGGCTTTTCAGGATCCATTATTGGTTTCATACCCATTTCTACCATTAACTGGAAGGAGGTTGAAAGCACAAAAAATAGCAAAAATAGGCTATGTCCCAGAAAAATGCCAAAACTGTGTAAAAAAGTTGGTTTTCTGACAAAAGTCTGCTTGTCCCTGAAAGCTGGGAAGATGGTGATTTCAGCACCACAACCCCTTTTTGATGCCATTTGCAGGGAAAAAACAAGACGCTTTCATCTGTAGCCCTTTTTTCGCATTTTTCCCAAAAAAACAAAATGTTGCTGTATTTTGGCTAATTTCTGGGTCCCCTCCAGGGGAATCCACAAACCCTGGGTAACTTTACAATCCCCATGATGTTAGAAAAAAAGGACGCAAATTTGGCGTGGATACCTTATGTGGTCAAAAGGTTACAGGGACCTAAGCCCGCACTACCCCAAATAGCCAAAAAAATGCTCAGCACAGGGGGGAAAGGCCTAGCAGCGAAGGGGTTAAAGTTTAATAAAAGGGAGTAACAATTAGCTTTTTAAAATACATTTCTGTAGCAATTATTTTGAAGGGAAGCATTTGTTTAAACTTTGTTGTGTGCAATATGCCCAAACTTTACCTTACAACAAACAAATATTTGATGGAAGAAATGACTGAATTAACCCTAGCCACTGGTGATTGATTGTTGCAGCATTTCGATTTATACTACTGCACCCACATTGGCATTCCAGATAGAGACCAGCCATAGGCAAATCAGTTTTGGTCCTGCCTGCCTGACATGCAAGCTCTCCTGCAGACAGAAACACAAGCAAACCCAGATCTATGCAGCCCAATTAGTCCTCACCAGTGAGAAAATATCTGAGTCCTGTTGCATAGAGCGCAAAGGGGCCATGTGTAGGCATAACTGTCACAGTTTTGTCATTGAATAAAAGAAACAAAGAACTTATGGAAGAAATGCTTTAATTAATCTCAGCTGATGATGATCACTTACTGCAACATTCCAGTCCATTGTTTTTCAGCCATCATGCCACTGTAGAGATACACAATTCATATGCAAACAAGTCCTGGTCCTGCTCTAAAAAGAACAGTACTGCCTATATTGCTGGGTTAAGTTTCCTCCAGAAAGGAACATAAGGAACCCCAGACTAGTTTCAGCCTACTTAGGCCTCATCATTGACTGAATCATGACTGCTGAGCTTCTGTGACTCGGTGAGCATAGTACGGATGCCTGGATACACGCCTCACATTAAGGACATCCACTACAATAAACAACAAAGGGATGGATGGAATGCTTTGACTTATCTCAGCAACTGTTAACCAATCAGGCCGCCCTGCAGTCCATTGTTTTTCTTCGGCTATGCCTCTCTAATGAGACCTTACTTATGCAGTTTAGTCTTTGTCCTGCTCCAATAGAAATAGGCCTGCCTTTACTGCCAGGCCAGAGCCCCTTTAGATGAGACACAAGCTACCCCAGAACAATTTCAGCCTTTTTAGACTCAATTACAAAGTTTTGGTGCAGGGCATCGCCACAAGGAATCTTGCTGTACTGCCCTGTGTCAAAAGAAAAGGGCTGGAATGCATAGTATCTATGAGATACGGTGCATTCCTGTCCTTTTCCCCTGTGCTGGCGCACAATGGGCTGCCATGTGACAAAGCAGGCACCCTTGCGCCATGGTGCAAGGGTGTCTGCATCGTAGGGATATTTATTTTGTGCAGGAAGGAACACCTTCCTGCACAAAAACAATCACAAGAGGTGTTTTCCTCTTTCTATGTGTGCAGCAGAAAAATTAGGAGAAATAAGGATATTTCTCCTCGTTGCACCTCCCTAACGCCACACCTGGAGTGGCGTTAGATTCTGACCCATTACCAGGTTTACGATTCCTCATAAATCTGGGACTACTTCAGATTCCACGGGTGTTGCCTGGGAACACCCACAGCAACACCCATGGAATGCCACTTTCATGCAGTGGTCTGCGTGAAAGGGGCACATATTTAGACGGCCATGAAAAGCCCCGCAAATGGCTTTGGGTGGCCTTGTAAATATGCTGCGGCACATTGCGCGACTGGAGCGTCAAAAAGGGGGCGGTCCGGCAGAGCAACAGTGTCACTAGTGGCCTCGTAAATGAGGCCCTCAGGCTTTACCTCAGCAATGATGTATTGGCTGAGACCAATGGCATAGCAAGCAAGGGACCCATTCCTTGTCACAACCGTCAAACTTAGGGTATCTACTGCAATGAATAGTAAAGGGATGGAGTGAATTCTTGAATAATCAAACAGATTAACTGGAAGGCAGCCTGAGAATTTCCAATAGCTGAGATTAAATTAATGGACTGAAATATGTCACTAGTAATTACTGGTGGCAACGATTAATCCAAGAATTTCACTCATCAGTCATCACCTTTTTTGCTCTTTCTGTTTGATGCCCTAAGTGCAATGGCTGTCCCCATATGTAGTTCACAGGCTCACTGTGGCATCGGACTCAAGCTCTAACTCACTGAGGAGGGTTACGTAGACCATAATCATTCTCAGATTGCATATATTGCCATCTGGAAGGGACTTGCAGCTTGGGCTGAACTCGGACTGCTCCTATTGGAGAATGACCAAGGCTAATTTGCATATGGCTGGGCTCACTCTAGAGTGGCAGAGTCAGCAAAGCAATGATAGAAAGGAATGTGACCTGAGTAAATACCAGTGGTTGAGATTAATGTAAGCATTGTACCCATCACATTTTTGTTTTCATCAGCACAAACCATAATTTCGACATATCTACAACGTTCTAAGTAATAGTCAATCAGAAATGTTGTGTTGTGTGCCTTGAAGTATGCCCCTTGCTGATTGTGCCACTGGACTAAAGCTATACTTCACTGACGAGGCATAAGTAGGCCTGAAGAGGTCCAGACTTGCTTATGCAGTCATATGGAGTGGGCCTGGCCTGGCAGTTTGGTTCTGACTGTTCTACTGGAGCAGGATCAGGAATGATTTGCATATGGTTGGTTATTTCTGGCATAGTGGGCAAACAAAACATAGAGTGAAACATGACAAACTAAATCCCAGTAGCTGAGATTAATACAAGCATTCCACCTATCACCTTTTTATCTTCATTAATGTGATGCACTGAGTCTGGCAGGTGTTCCCAGACATGGTCCCATGCTCACTGTGCCATAGGACTCATGCGATACCTCCATGGTTAGGCTTAAGTAGACTGACATCAGTCTGGGATTGTCTGCCTTCCCATGTGATGGGCACCCGGCCTAGCACTTCATGCTGTATTGTTTCTATATGAGCAGGACTAAGGTTTATAAGCAGGCGGTTTGGTGTTATCTAGTCACAATGTGGGCCAAAAAATGCTGGACTGGAATGCAGCCAGAGTAATTACCAGTGAGATTAATGTAAGCATTCCACTTATTACCTTTTTTCTTTTCCTCGGCTCGAACTGCAATATAGACATATCTTTGGAGATCTGTCAACATTCTAATTAACAGTCAATTAGAAAAGCTTTTTAAGTACAAGACATGACCACACCTGCTGGTGCCTCGGCTTCACCTGCTGGTGTCTCGGCTTCACCTGAGCAGTGTTTGAGCCACACCAGGCAGTGTCTGGCACGCACGTCCATCTTACCAAATAAGGAAACTCCTAAAACTGTGTTCTCGGTTTCAAACATGCAAACATAAGCAATGGCACACAAGACTCTGCAGAAAAGCCCGGAGCACGGTATGAGGCAGGAGGCTTGCCTGCTCATGCTCGGGCTCCTTCTGCACTGGCTTGTAAATTGGACTTGTATCAATGTAAAGCTGTAACAAGGCAAAACCACTGGGCTTGCAGGTGATGTATTTTGTATCATACAGGCGAGGACACTCAAAACGATGCAGCCATGGCCAGCAGGTTTGACTAAATTATGCAGCAAACAAACGGAAATGATGAGGAATTATACATTACCACTTTCCATTAAGAAAACAGCTCTTCAGAACATTGTAATTCATTTAATATTTTATATGTACATGTTTCACTAGGAGGTACCTCCGTTTTCAAATGATGCAGCATGCATTTGCTTCTTCCAAAGACGGAATGTCTTTATAAAATAACTGCAATGTTGAGAAATGTTTCTGGGATATGAACATGAATGTGAGTTAATAGTAAAATGTAAAAAAGGAACGAATAACTGTGACAAAGAAAACTCTGGGTTGTATGAATTGTAAGTTTTCAAGATCAGATTCACTAAAATTGCACACAACGCAGTGCAGCAAGACAACTTGCTCCACTGTGTTGCATGAAATGGAGACAGCAGAAATGGGACAAATTTACAAAGGTATGGCACATTTCTGCTGCCTCCTGGTGCTGACAAACTTTGGCTGCCTACGGCCAACACAGGCACCCATGCGCCATGCTGGAAGGGTACGGCCAACACAGGCGGCCATGCGCCATGCTGGAAGGGTGCGGCCAACACAGGCGACCATGAGCCATGCTGGAAGGGTACAGCCAACACAGGCGACCATGGGCCATGCTGGAAGGGTACGGCCAACACAGGCGGCCATGCGCCATGCTGGAAGGGTACGGCCAACACAGGCGGCCATGCGCCATGCTGGAAGGGTACGGCCAACACAGGCGGCCATGCGCCATGCTGGAAGGGTGCGGCCAACACAGGCGACCATGAGCCATGCTGGAAGGGTACGGCCAACACAGGCGACCATGAGCCATGCTGGAAGGGTACGGCCAACACAGGCGGCCATGCGCCATGCTGGAAGGGTGCGGCCAACACAGGCACCCATGCGCCATGCTGGAAGGGTGCGGCCAACACAGGCGACCATGAGCCATGCTGGAAGGGTACGGCCAACACAGGCCGCCATGCTGGAAGGGTGCGGCCAACACGGGCGACCATGAGCCATGCTGGAAGGGTGCGGCATTACAGCCAGGATTTGTTTCGTGCAGGAAGGTAACCTTCCTGCACAAAAATAACCATTTGAGGCATTTTCCTCTTTACAGCACACACAGAAAGAGGAAGTACCAAGAAACAATAAACATATTTTTCCCCGATATGCCTGGGTCAGGTTGGGGCAACATTTTGGTGCAATCCCAGATTTACTGACCTTAGTAAATCTGGAATTGCCTTAAAACCCACGGATAGGCTACACCAGGGAAGTGTAGCATAACACTGAGTTGCATTACATTTCATTACAAAGTCACTCAAGGCCATGTAGACCCCAGTTAAGGGCTTATGTTGTCCTTGTTTGACGCAAGTTCTTTATAGATCAGGGCCTCAGTATCCGGCTGCAGACAAATGCTCTTTCACAGGTCAGTTAACGAGGGGTGTGATTACATCTGGGGATCATGGCCACCTCTTAAAATGGTTAATTACAGAAATAAATGGCTAAAGATGAACAGACAATGTTCATAAATTGTCTGCCAGGAGGTTGGGCATGCTGAAGGTGGGTGGCATAGTCTGGCCACAAGTCAGACTGTTAAGCCAAGACCCACAGGCCAAGGGCCAGGTCCAGTGACAAGCCTCCGCTGAGAATGGTTTGAGCTGTTTCTCATATATTACATCAACCACACAACTGCATGCAATGGGTCATTAAAAAGCATTGTGTTTTTGATGATGGTATCCATGGCTAATACACTGCATTCCCCCTTTGAGGTCCTCATTTTAGGTGAGAATCTTTGAATGAAAAACGAATCACAAATTTAAAATGAGAATATTGGATGAGAATAACCATTCTGAATCCTTACCAGGAAGAGATGTGGAGTGATTACGTTTCCACAGCAGTGCTAAATAGGCGATTGATGGATTTTACAATGTTAATGTGCATAAGCTAATCGTAGAAAACTGGAATGTTGTGAGCACCAGTAAAAGTAATTATTTTTTTCCTTTCTGTTTCTGCCTGTTTAATTTTACCCTTTTTTGCTAGTCCTTTTCCCTCTAAAATGCTAGCACCTTTTTTGACTATTTGGGGTACTTTGCGCTTAGGCCTCCATAATGTTTTTTTCCACATAAGGTATCTACATGAAATTTGTGACCTTTTTTCCAACATGCTGGGGCTCCTAAAGGTACTCAGGATTTTTGGCTGTAAAATAGAAAAAATGTCCCCCAAAAAAGTGTTGGTGGCATAAAGTAAAGGTTTTCTGTGCTAAAGTCACCATCTTCCCAGCATTCGGAAACATGGATAGCTGAATCCCAAAACCTTTTTTTTCTCAATAATTTTTGCGTTTTTCAAAGTGGTAGCCCATTTTTCCTAATTTTTGTGTTTTCAACCTACTTCCAGTTTGTGGTGGAAAATGGTGTGAAACCTATGGGTGATACCAGAAAGCTATAACTATCGGAAAAGTAGACAGAATTCTGAATTCAGCAATCAGTCATCTGTGTAGAGCCCTCATGCTTTTCCCAAAGAAACTAAGGGCCGGATTTATTTGATGCAGCCCAATGCAGTAAGACAACTTGCGGAGTTGCACTGCATGAAATGGAGAGGGCAAGAATGCACCATATTTACCAAAATGTGGCCAATACTTACTCTCTCATTGCGCTGATGCACTATGTGCTGCCTAGCGCCAACTCAGCACCCTTGCGCCATGGACACCCTTGCGCCATGGCGCACCCTTGCGCCTTACTGCACAAAATCAGTCCTTAGATGCTTTTTCTAAGAGGCTTTTTCTTAGAGGCTTTTTCTAAGTGTGCTGCAGAATGCAGCTCATTTAGAAAGAGGGAACAACAAGAAGAAATAAAAGATACTTTTTTCGTTGCGCCTCTATTTGTTATGTGTACCATTCTGACACATTTCCAGGTTTTCTTGTCTTCGTAAATGTGGGAATGCTCCAAAAAGCATAGGTGGATGCGTGTGAACATCCACTCTCCACCCATGTAATGCCTTCCTGGCGGAGAGTAACGCACGTCAGTGACTTGATTTGCCTTGCGGTACTCCAGATTTACCAAGCCACGCAGGGTCGTGCAAGGTAGCTTTGCGTGGCTTGATAAATCTGAATTAAGGGCTTGTGCCGCCCTTGCATGACGCACGGACAACACAATCCTTTGACAAGTCTTGGCCTAACTGTTACAATAAAATAAAAATATCTATATTCATGATGAGTAGGAAAAAACTGCTGTTTGTGACAACATTTTCATTCACAACTTCTTGTCACGAAGGCTGATTTAAATTAGCATTATATAATTAGGTCTGTTACACCGTTAAGTCTGCTAAATCCTTCTAGGGTTTGTAGGTTCTTCAGGAACCCGAGGTGACCAGAGCCACCAACTGAGCAGCACCTAACAATGGTTTATCATAGTGTGCCGCCTATGTAGCAATTCATATAATAACTCATAAAGAGTGAAAAGTGGGTCTGAAGCCAACCTATGTATTTTTTAAATGTACACCAGGTACTGAGTTTAGGAGCATTAGTTATTTGTACATCTCTTTTTTTTTTTTTTTGACAGACTTTATTGATGACTTTACTACTTTGTACAATGCAAGGAGTATTCTACAGAGGCAGTCTTTTGTATTTGTGGTAGTTACAGCATATATATTACATACAGATTCCGTGGATTTCACTCTGTGTGATATATATAAACCAAGGACAATGATCTCCAATGACATCGTTGTTACTAAAACGTTAGAATTTCAATATAGATAGTGTCAGTATAAAGCCTCCATTATTTCAATTAACAAAACGAACCTGTTCCATCGCGTCCCCCTCCCTCCCTAGCCCGCCCACCCCGACTCCTGGTCAGTCTATTTTCAGCTTCCGTGATATTCAAGATGGGTCTTTATAGGTGTAACACTCGCAGGACTGTAGTGTCCTTGGGTTATAATGTGTGGGTTTGGGTCTCTGAACCTATAGATGAGCGACATTGTGTATTATGGGGTAGGGGTATCCTGTGGGGGTAATAAGTCGAGTGATTCTAGTTCAATCAGCATAGCCTCCCAGACCATCGAAATGGGTTGCTTTCGCAGTCCTCTCTCTTCTTCTCTACGAAGAGCGCACCCTCTGCTCTCCCCCACTGAAGCATATCCGCCCGCCAAATGGATACCGCGGGACATCTGGGGGACTTCCACCTCATGGTGAGGGTTCTTACTGCTAAGATGAGGGCCAAGTCTAAGAACTTTAACCGCACCTTCTGCACTCCTGAGCGCCTGCGGAGGCCTATGAGGCAATTCAGGGCGTCGTCCGGAACCGGGAGCTGTGTGACTATGTTTAGAGCGTGTCGGACTCCCACCCACAATTCCCGAAGGCAGGGGCAAGACCATAGCATGTGAAGGAAGTCCGCCCTATCTCCCCTGCAGCGGGGGCAGCAATGGGAGGAGTCCGGGAACATGCGATGAATCCTCACAGGGGTAAGGTATGATCTATGCAGGACCATCGTCTGGATAAACTTCAGTTTCGCGTTACGCGATACTCTTTTGGGGTGTTCTAGCATATCTTTCCAGGCCTTGTCAGTAATTTCAACACTAGAGTCCTCGGACCACTGCGTTCTAAGGGACGTGAGTGCGATTGCTGCATGTGTCCGGATGCCTGTGTATAGCCAACGTACCAGGTGTCCCCCAGTTCCCATGTAATATAAGAGGTGTACTAGGTTATGTTGTGGGGGTTCACTCCGCTGTGGGGCCCAGGCGTTCCTAATATAATGTGACACTGTAGCGTGTAGTAAGTATAAGCGTGGTGATGCGCCCGTGGCCTGCAGAAAAGAGTCATGATCAAGTATGGTACCATCCCCGAAGAACGCACCGATGTCCTCCACCCCTGTGTCCACCCAGTCCTGTATCCTGGTTTTTGTGAGTCTGCCGTGTGGTATGGGAATACCCAGGAGGGGGATGTTCATGGCGTAAGGGGTCGCCGGGGAGGTGTATGATAGTGCCTTCCTCCAGCATTGTAGGGCAGTCCTCAGTAGGGGAGGGCTATCTGTAGGAATCTTGGCTCCAGGCAACAGTAATGAGTGTAGCTCGCCCCGGTCTAACCTATGTGTCGTAAACCCAATCTCCTGCAGATTCCTTCCTGCAGTCCAGTACGATAGCCACTGGAGGTGGCTGGCGTAGTAGTAGGCCCTGAAATCAGGAACACCCAGGCCGCCACTTCGGGTCTCCAATTGGAGCTTCCGCAGGCTTATTCGTCTGCGGCCTGTGCCCCAGATGAGGTTTATCAGTATAGTATTCAGTGTGTTAAAAATGGACTGTGGAATAACCACGGGCATGTTTACGAAGTAATATAATAGACGAGGCAGCATCACCATCTTCGAGATGGCGACTCTCCCCATCACTGATAATGGCAGAGATGACCAGAAAACCACACTGGCACGAAGGGCCGCTATAGCTCATACTATGTTGCCCTCAATTTGATCCGTCTGCGTTCTATAGACTTGAATGCCTAAATATTTAAAGGTGGTGGGGGCCACCGGTAGGGTGTAATCGCCAAACTGCAGGTTAATTGGGTATGGCGTTTCCTGAAAGAAGTAGGCTGCCGATTTCCCCGGGTTTATAGCCAGACCCGACAGGCGCTCAAAATTGGCAAATACATTGGGAAGAGGGATATTGTCAGCTTTCAGATCCCGTAAATACAAGAGTATATCATCTGCATAGATGGATATTAGGTGGTCTACCCCATCAATGGGGATGCCAAGCTGGTCCGCCGAACCTCTCAGTGCTATAGCCAGGGGCTCCAGCGCCAGCACAAACAACAGGGGGGAGAGAGGGCATCCCTGCCTTGTACCTCTATGAATAGTATATTGATCTGAGATGTAACGGCCTGTGCGTGCTCTGGCTGTGGGGGATGTATATAATAAGCGAACCCATTTGAGATATGTGTCCGGGAACCCAAAACGCTGCAGAGTCTCAAACATGAAGTCCCAGGAGAGGGAATCAAAGGCCTGCCTAAGGTCTAGTGCTATGCATCCCGCAGACTGGTAATCATGTGGGGTGGCTTTCATTACATAGTGTAACCGTCTGGTGTTAAGGGATGTACTGCGGTTCGGTAGGAACCCACATTGGTCACTGTGTATGAGTGTATTGAGGTATGGCTGTATACGATTAGCAAGGGCCTTACTTAGGATTTTATATTCAGTGGCTAACAGGGAAAGGGGTCTATAATTAGACAGCTCTAAGCCATCCCGTCCCGGTTTGGGTATCGATGTGACCAGTGCTTGCATGGTAGAATGTGGTAGGTGACCAGTCTCAAAGGCAACTTTGTATACTGATTCCAGTGTGGGTACCATGGTCTCTAAGTAGGAGTGGTAAAAATCCACTGTTAGTCCATCAATCCCAGGCGCTTTGTTACGATTCAGGCCCTTAATTGCAGCTCGAATTTCTTGTTGAGTTATGGGGCCATCTATGTCTTTTCGTACGTCTACGGGAATTACCGGAAAGGGGAGATCTTGTAAAAACTCCGCTATAGAGGGGCCCTCCACAGGAGTCGGTGGTGCGTAAAGCGCTCCAAGGTGATCATAAAAGGCTGTGTTTATTTCTCTTTGTGTATGGACTATGTGTCCCGTAGGTGTACGGATTCTAGTTATGATTGGCGGAACTGGTCTATCCCTAACTAGGCGGGCGAGCAATGCACCGGACCTGTCCGCCTCCGTGTGTTTCCGTTGTAGGAATGGTCTATTGTCCGCAGTGTCTCTAGCGTTTCCACATGGTCTATATGGGCAAACTGTAATGCCTCTCGTTTGTCTGGGTCTGTCACTGCCTCTCGCTCAAGTGTGTCCAATCGTTGTTCGATGCTCTGCAAACGCTGATGTGTCTCCTGTCTGGCCCCTACCAGCTGCCCTATCGACGCCCCCCGTACCACCACTTTCAGGGCGTCCCATTCAATTAAGTTAGAGGAGGCTGTGTTCCAGTTTTCGGCTAAATAATTAGTAATAGTGTTGGAGAGAGTTGTGCGAAATGGAGCATCTTCCAGCAATTGTGGATGTAACTTCCAGGTGGGCACTGGGGTAGGCACCGTACCCCAGTTAAGTGTGAGCTCTAGAGGGTTATGGTCGGAGAAGGTTTTAGCTAAATATGTGGACTGACGGGCCTGAGTAATAATGGATCTAGAGCAGAGGAATCTATCAAGTCTAGTGTGGAGGCTGTGTACTGAAGAATAAAATGAATATTCTTTGTGGGTAGGGTGTAGGCATCGCCATGCGTCAGAGAGTGTCCATCCCTCAGCCCATGTCGTGAACTGGTCGGCCAATTTTCTAGCGTTAGTACCATGTAGGGGCGGATGTGACCGGTCAAGGGCAGTGTCCAGGACAGCATTCCAATCACCTCCTAGTATCCAGGGGATACCATCCCAGTCTACTAATGCTGCCCCTAGTCTATGCAGGAAACGGTCCTGATCAAAATTAGGGGCATAAACGCTGCCGAGGACCACCAGGGAACCATCAAGCGTGCCTTTCACCAGGATGTATCTCCCTTGGTCATCAACTCGGCGTTCCAGCTCAAGAAATGGGACCCCATGGCGTATCCAAATGGTCGTGCCTCTGGCAAAAGCCGAATAATTAGTAGAGTAAATCTGCCCTCTCCATTTTTTGCGCGTTTTTTGTGTTTCAGACTCGGTTAAATGGGATTCTTGGAGGAACGCTACATGTGCCTTACGCCTGAGGAGATATGCATGAATACGATGCCTTTTCTGAATTGCCCCCAACCCATGTACGTTCCATGTGATTAGGTTGTAAGACCCTAGAGTGTTAGCAGTCCTGGGCATGTCCCTGTGTGTAGTGTGGGGCTCCAGCGCATGTGGAGCCAGTAGGCCAAACCCGACCAGGAGTCCCCTTTCCCCGAAACATTAACAAAACTTGGCGCAACGCCTGAACTACGCTGGGCCCAACAATAGTGTACAAACAATATATAACAGATAACGGTGCATACGCTAGTAGGGAGGTAGCCGGCCCCTGCCATGATCATGGTCATAGGAAGGTCTGCAACTCGGCGGCTCTACGGAACCCTGTCCCGGGGGGGGTGTTATAAATAGAATTGTCAGGGACAATATTCCCGTCTGAAGTAATCATTTGTAAGAGAATTCCGGAGCCCCCACAAGAACATAACTCAGTTCGCATTTATAAAGGTGCTCAATCTATATCATTGCATCAAACAAGTCGAGCCCTCTACATTACTAAACAAGTTAAAGCAGAGTGATAGAGGTCACCTGGACCATTGTGAAAAAAAGGATATGACAGTATCTGAGGTGTGGAGTCCAGGAGTCTGTAGGAGCGAATACCACAGCGCATTTCTCTGGGCAATGTAGCTTCGTCGTCTGTGTTCAGTCATCGATTATGTCATCCGCTGCCCGGGGTGTAATCGTTGGGAAGAGAGTTATACTGTGTTCAGAGTCTGAATGCAGAGTACTGTCCTCCGAGTCCGTGGGGATTTTGTTTGAATCTTCACGAAATGCTCCAGCAACCTCAAGGGCCTCCTCCTGGTCGCGTCGTTGTTGTTCGCGTGATGGGCCGGTGCTTCCCTTATTCCGGTTAGAGTTCTGGGATCGATGGGATCCCCGTTTAGGGAGTTTGTCTGAGTTCTGCGTAGATAAGTCTGAGTGGCTGAGCTGGCTCGAGCCAAGGCACATAACTTCCATCCATTCCTCGGCATCTGTTGGGCTTTCGAAGAAGTGAGTTTTTTTGTTGTGAATAACTTTCAGCTGGGCAGGATATAGAAGTGCGTATTTGAGTTGTGCTTTCTGGAGTTTTTCTTTACAGCTTGATAGGACGATCTCTGTCTCTGCACCAGGATGGTATAGTCGGGGTACAGCGATATACGGTGGTTTTCGAATTGGATTAGCGCTTTTTCTCTCGCTTTCTGTAGTAGGACGTCGCGGTCCCTATAATTTAGGATTTTTCCTATCAGAGGGCGGGGCGGTGCGCCAGGTCTGGGCGGTCCGGTCGGAATTCTGTGAGCCCGTTCGACGCAAAAGTATGGAGAAAGTCCCTCAGGCGCCACGTGGTCTCTGAACCATGCTTCCATAAATTCTGCCGTCTTAACCCCTTCACTACGTTCTGGTAGGCCAATAACGCGTATATTATTACGCCTATTCCTGCCCTCCACATCTTCCACCCTATCCAATAGGGTTGTCATCTGTTGTTGTAGCTGTTGTAAGGTGGACGAGTTTTCGGCAACTCTGGGGGTCAGATCTGTGATGGATTGTCCATGGTCTTTGACCGTATCAGCCAGCTTACCATGGTCCGCCCTGAGTAGCGTCAATCCTGTGGTGACTGTTCCCATCTGTAACTCGAGCGCTGCTCTAGAGTCACGGATCTCCTTAAGAATGAGGTCCAGTTTATCGGGTGGGCCGTCAGTAGTCTCAGTATACGTTGCCCCAGGCGAGGAGGGCCGGCTAGTTGTTCCATCATATTGGAGGGGGGGCCAGTTCCTTGTTGTCCCTCCAGCGTTCTCGCCCGGACTCTGCCCATGATGTGAATTCTCAGTTATGCTCAGTGCAAGCCTGTCCCCGTGGGCGATCAAGCGGGGGGGTCAGCAACGTCCCGGGCAACAGTAGAAGTACGTCCCTTCTTTTTCTTAGCGGACGTTGGATGTGTGTTGGCTTCGCAACCCCACGGTCCGAAAGGGAGGTCCAGCAACCGGGGGGGGGGGAAAAATTCACCCTGCACGGTAAAGTCAGTAGGCTAGCCCTTCTCACCCAGTATCTAGCAGGGTCAGCAGCTCACTGGGTTGAGTTATGTGATGCCGCGTTGAGTAGGCCAATGCAAGTTCGAGGGCCTGGTATTACTGGCTAGTGGTGCATTAAAGGTTGTCAGGCGAGATCTCTGGTCAAGTCCAGCTGATGTGTCCCTTCCTGTACATATGTCGTGCCGCGCAGCGCAGCGGTACCGTACTATTTTCTCCCCAGTCAGTGCAATGTCTCAATGCTAGTGGTGTAGGCCCTACTTCGGGGGAACACTCACCACGTCGCTGCAGCTCCGTGGGGGGGTCAGCACAACAAAGTCCTAGGCGTCTTACGTGACGGGAGGGGGGGGGAAAGCCCCTGTATTAGCCAGGCAGAGTCCACAGGAATCTGTTTTTTCACCCCTGGGGCCCTCAGCATGCGTCTGTATTGTCCAGGCCCCACTGACCCCCAAGCACCAAAGGACACATCCAGCCGCGCAATCCGGTCTGCCAGACCCTGGGGCAAGTTGCGTGAGCTAGTGCGGGGTAATGCAGCGTCTTCACTCACCGCACTGTCCCTCGATGGACCCCCTTAGCTCGTCGCCGTCTTCCACTCGTCCGGTGCCCCGGGGGCGGCTCCACCGTCTATCCGTGCGGCCGCCCGCAGCCAACATGCGGGGGTGATCTCGTGGCTTGCTTGCCCTCGGCGGTGTGCAGAGATCGAGTAGGGCGTTATTCTGAAGGGGCAAGGGGATCCCGATGTCTCCGGGCTGAAAGCGGGCCTCGCACTGCAGTGCGTGCGGCCGCCCGCGCCGTGCGCGGGTCTGCGCCCCACTCCAGGTCCCGGCCCTCGTCCGAGTTCAGTGGCGAGTAGGCCCGGTCCAGGACTCCGTCATATCTCGGTCCACCAGTATCGTCCGAGGCGCTCCTCAATGCTGGGGACCCCGGCACCTCGATTCCAGTGTCCCCGGTCGGGTAGTGGCCAGGGCAACGGTACAGGAGTAGTTAATCCCCCCCGAGGGTCCGGAGCTCTATCAAGTTACGACCGCCATCTTAGGCGGCTAGCCACGCCCCCAGTTATTTGTACATCTCTTAATTTCTCTGTACCCATACTAGCATGTGATATAGAGGGAAGTTTTCACAGGCTTTCACTGGCAGAAATACAGACAAATTCAATTGGCAATAACAAATGCTATACTATTCTGTGCTCCCACATGTCTTTTGATAAAAATGATACCTCACTTATGTGGGAAGGCCAAGTGCCCATGACAGGAAAGGGCCCAAAATGCAACATAGAAATATCACATTTTTCCTTGGAAAGCCCTTGAATACTTCACACTTTGGATAGAAACACACATTTTCCTCATATTTCTGTGAATAAAACTTCTGGAATCTGTGGTAGGTGCAATTTTCCTACAACCCAGCGTTCCCACAAATCATTATTATTATTATTAAAATATTTATAAAGCACACCTCATCCTCTGAAGTATATCCCGGCACTAGACCTCATACTTGCCCATTTCTAACCTTCTGCATTCTCCAACAGACTAACAAATCCAATATCAAATATAGATTAGGAGGGAGATTATTCCAGTGGGTAGCTGCTAAAAAGTTAAAAGAGCAGCCACCCATTCTGGATTTCTTGAATCGTCTAGAGTAGATCAAAGCCTGATTAGTGGAGCAGAGATCCCATGTTGGCTTATAAAATGTAACTCTATCACGTAGGATTGCTGCACCATTGTCATAAAGTGCTCTGTTTGTGGCAAACTAGCTTAAAAATTACTCCCAATCAATCTCCCAATAAAAATAGTCTCTTACTTTTGTGGGTCAGGCTGAGGCACACAATGGGAAAGGGCCCAAAACACAAAATAGACACATCACATTTCGCTATTGAAAAATTTCAATTTATTTGCCATGTGGGTAGCTGTGGATTTTGGGCCCTAGTCCCCCTGGGAGCAGATCAACCAAAAAAATAGTCAATTTGACCCCCGCGGGGGTGTGGAAAACAAAGGAGAAGCCCATTTCAAAATGGGAAGCACCCCTTTCCCAAGGGGCCACTACCTGACGTCCATAAATAACAATTCCCTCGTGTCTAGTGGTTTTCTGCCCCGCTTGGAGGCAGATTGGCCTAAAAAGTTGGTGGGCAGAAAATGGGCAAAACATATTCTCACTTCATTGTGGAGCAACTCTTGCCCAGGAGGCAAGTCCCCCAGCAAAAAACATGCGTGGTGTCTAGTAGGTACATTCCTGCCGCGCGATCGCTTTCTCACTTGTGGTTTCGCATTAGGAATGCACTCAAGAGAGGCACCGGGGGAAAACCCCCATTGCACCAGCAGAGGATTTACCTAGTAGGACGTCCTCTTCCTCAATCGCGCTGGAAGCTAATCATTTCCATTTGGCCCCAGCACCTGTTGATTACCCTGGCGCGCTGTGTGCATTTTGTTGTCATCAGGTTTCCGGGGGACGGGGTGACAGTGGGAGCGCTTCCCCTGCCATCCCTAGTACCATCCTGTGGCAGGGGTCCGAAGGGCGAGTGCCAACGCTTTCCCCATGGGTGGATGCTGGAATGTGCTAAACACATCCTCGGCACCCAAAGAGTCAAAACATTATGCTTAAGATAGGTTGAATCTTGTAATAGGATTGTACTCCTTGTGTCTTAGGCTGGACTTATCATGAAACACTCTCTCTCTCTTTTTAAGGTCCTTGCCCAGAATGAAGGCCTACAACGAAGGGTGGGGCATTTGGCAGCAGTTATACTGGCAGCAAAGGGCAGTTATCATTTGTTTCACTTTACAAAGTTCTATCCTAGATGAATGAAATGTCCTGGCACTAATATTGCCGCTTATTAGCAGCTGACAATAATGCTATATTTGCACCCTAAATCAGAATATTTAAAATGCTGGCACTAAAGGCCCTTATTATGAGAGTGCCAGAATTTGGTGCAGAGATACTGGGAGGACTGGACCATGCGGTTCTGGTTGGCATCCCCACGCATGGGAAGGGTAATAGCCGCAAGGACCGGAAATTCCAGGATATTTTCTCTTTAGTGTTTCACGAATATGGGGACAAATATGCTGTCCTTTTTACACCTGCTCAGAGGTTGTGAGCATGTCTGGTAAGAGGGGAGTATTGTCTCACCCCCTTTGGTCTTGGAGGGTCAAGCCAAGGCCAGGCTGTACTCCTGCTGAATCTGACTGCCAATGTTTCGTGTAAAAGGCTCTAGCCTATAACTATGATGTCCAGAGAGTAACTACTAATTAAAGGCCCAGAGACGCTTGCAATTACAGGCCCAGAGACATTTGGTGGTGGAAATCCTACTGGAGTTATTGATCCAGTTGAAATTCTACACCCTGTAATGTAGGTGTAAGTGTCGCTGCTTGTTTCTGTACTGGGTTCAGAAGCAGGGCCTACAGCAGAAAGGGACAGTAGTTGTCTTTGTTTGCCTTTGCGAGGCAGATTAGCAGAGCGTGTGGTAACATACTGATCACCCACTGACATTAAAAGTTGTTATTTACATTTACCCTTACTGTGTGTCTGAAAGGAAGAGAGAACTCCAGAAGGTAAGTACAATCTCCTTTATTAGTATAAGAGATCTCCTGGGTAAACGACCGGCCAGAGCGACAGCCAAGAGTAACTGCCCTTCTGACCATTCCACATGCCACAATTCCAGCATAGAACACATAGTCATGGTGGCATGTGCAAACATTTAAAGATATACAGAACCTAACACATCTCTTCCCTTAAACACAGAAAAAAAAACGGTTATGCAATACATACAATTGAGAAAAGAAAAAAAAAAAGAAAAAAACATTGGGCATTATGCAGAAATTTAAACAACAGTAAAAAGAGACCATCAAGATCTAACATATTCCTTAAACCAGAAAGGTGGTTTCCGTTCCCTTGCAGGAACATTGGAACTAGGTTCACCATGAATGATTGAACTGGGAACGCTTTGAGAAGTGGAATCCATGCTAGGGTCACCAGCAAATCTTTGTTTGGACAACCTTTCCATATTCCACCATTTTCCATCACTTAATTTGACAGATCTGTTTCTCAGCAATACAATTTGCATAAGACAAGAAAACTTGGAATGACCTTTAGCAACAAAACCAGGATGTCTCACCTTAACCCAATCCCCTTCTTTGAAAACCACTTGTTTCCTTCCTTTAACAGGTTCATTGGTAACGTACTTGCTCTGAGCTTTGACACAATTGTCTTTCACTAACTCAGGATTCCCGTTAGAAGCACTCAAATCACGCATCCAAGGTCTAACCAATTTAGTGGAAGCTGATCTACCTTTCAATAATGCGAAAGGAGATACTTTGGTGACAGCATTGGGTGTCGTACGTACAGACCAAAGTAAATTCGCCAATTCCTTCTTCCAGTTCAAACCATTGGCCATGGACAATTGAATACTATCTTTTATGAACCTGTTGCAGCGCTCCACTAAGCCATTGCTGCGGGGGTGGTACAAAGAAGTAGTAATATGTTTAATGCCCCAAAGACACAAAAACTCTTGAAATTCCTTGGACATGAATTGCACCCCATTATCCGTGACAAGTTCAATTGGGGCACCTTCCCTCAAAAACAAAGACTGGAGAAATTCATTACTTCTTCGGTGGTTGCGGACCTCACAAATTTCACCTCAGGCCACTTGGAGCCATAATCCACCACCACCAACCCATACCTGCTCCGTTCATCCAATACAAACATGGGCCCAATGATGTCTAAAGCTAATTTGACCCATGGTTTGTCAGGAATAGGAATAGCTTCAATGGGACTGGGAAAGGTAATTTGAGTTTTATCACTGATAGCACATGAAATACAATCTCTTACAAAATGCTCAACAGAACGATCCATTCCAGGCCACCAGAATACTTCTCTAAGTCTTCTCTTCATGGCTCTCATACCTATGTGGCCTTAATGAGCGAGCATCAAAACTTTGTTTTGCAAAGAGACAGGTACTACCAATAAATCTATTCTCTTCAGAATACCGGACTGCAATTTTCAATTCAGCAAAAACATGTTTAAATGAACTTACTTTCTCATCCTTTGGCATCCAACCCTTACCTAACATGCCAACCACTTCTTGTATCAATTCATCCTGCTGAACAGCAAACTTCCATTCTTCCTCTAAAATACAGTTAAAACTAGAACCATTAAAGAAGCCACAATACAAAATTCCTCCTCCCCTTGTTCACATGATTGTTCGTTCAAAAGGGGCAGTCTGGATAAACAGTCCGCAAAAATGTTCTTAACACCAGGAATGTACTCTAAATGAAAATGAAATTCCATCAACCTGTAATGCCACTTGGAAATGCGGGGAGTAGCATTACTACCGCCCTTAGTAGTAAACAAATTAACCAAAGGCTTGTGGTCCATGCGAATGATAAACTCAGAACCCCATAAGTATTGTCTAAAGTAATCCACGCCCCATCAACAGGCTAAAGCTTCACGCTCCACAACTGAGTAAGTGGATTCTGCACCTTTTAAAGCACGTGAGGCAAAAGCCCCTACCTCCTCCTTCCCTTCTCTTTTTTGAAGAAGGACAGCACCCAAACCATACTGGCTAACATAGGTTACAACGATGGATTGGTCACGTGTGTCGAAAGGTTGTAAAGGGATAGCATTACTTAATTCTAACTTTATGGACTGGAATTCCTTCTCTGTATCAGATGACCATAGAAAATGTTTTTTTTTTTCATAAGTAATCTCATGTTATGCGTTTTACTACTGCAGTTGGGGATAAACCTGGCATAAAACTCTAACATGCCAAAAAAAGAACGAAGTTGGTCTTTATTCTGAGGAGAGGGAAAACCCTTTATGGCAGAGACCAAATCTTCCTTAGGTTCAACACCTTTGGCAGATAATTTGTAACCCAGGTAGTTCACCTCTTCAACAGCAAATTTACATTTCACTGCTTTTAAAGTTGCACCTCGGTCTGTTGGAATTGATAACACTGTAGCTAAAGTCTTGTTGTGCGATTCCATATTTTTACCATACACCAAAATATCATCTTGGAAACACTTGACATTAGGCACATTGGAAAACATAGACTCCATTACTCTTTGAAATACAGCCGAAGCTGACGCCAGACCGAAAGGCATCCTTTTGAATCTGTAGGCGCCAGACGGAGTGACAAAAGACGTGAGATGACGACAATCTTTTTTGAGTGTAATCTGGTGGTAGGCAGATGACATATCTAAAGTAGTAAATACTTTTGCATCCTTAAGAGAACTCAACATTTCTGTGATGTTGAGCAGAGGATGTCGGTCTACCCATATCCTGTCATTTAGGTCTCTAAGGTCTATACACATTCTAAGGGCCCAATTAGGTTTCCTGGCTAAAACTACAGGGGAAAGCTATTCTGAACTTTCTATAGGCTCAATGATGTCTTGGCTGCAAAGGGATTCAAGCTCTTGGGATAATTCTTTCCTCATAGCTAATGGTACTCATCTAGGCTTGTGCACTACAGGTTGAACTCCCTGCTTCAGAACAATCTGATGTGAAAAACCTTTTATTTTACCAAGACCTTCACTAAAAACATGTGGAAAAGATGTTTTCCAATTATGTGTGCCGACATTGAAAACAGGTTTAAAGTCATCTTTAAGGAGAACCTGTTCAGGACTGTTGGGATCCAAAATGATACCTAAATTTCTTTGTTCCAACCACCCAAGAAGTGAAGATCCATCTTCTGTAACATAGACAGAGGCCGTAGTTGAGTGCTCTTTGAAAGTTAAAGAGCAATCAAATTCTCCCAAAACATGGACGGGCTTGCCCCCATACGCTACAGGTTTCACTAGGGATTTCCTCAAGGAAATATTAGTTAACTTACTCCACTCCTCAGTACCAATTAAAGTGAAAAAAAAGCCAGAATCACCCATCATGGAAATGTAATTACCATTTACTCCAACTAGACAGTAGGGTCGCTTTACAATGGCAGATTGTGGAGGATTGATTGTGAGACTGGAATCATGGGGAAAACACAAAACGTCAGGGGACTCTTTAACCAGAAATTCAGCATCGGAAATCATCATGATTTCATTACCATCCTCACTGTTTGAATTAGGATCTACTTCGGATTTGGTATCAATAGAAAGAACCTTTTTGGTTGAAGATTTAATATTGGTGTTTGCAGGTCTAGATTTGCAAACCTTAGAAAAATGACCTTTCTTTTTGCATTTGGCACAATATTTATCTAAAGCAGGACAAAAAGGAGCATTACCTAAATGACTCCTGCTACCACACCTGTAACATTCAAATGGTCTACGTTGTTTGTCACACTTAATTTCTTTTTTGACTGAAACCTTGTCAACAGCGAGGGCATGTACCTTGGTATCCAAAGCCATTTGATCCATGTACATCGCTGTGGATTCTATATTTTTAGCTATTTCCAAAGCTTTATCCAAAGTTAAGTCTTGCGTAGTTAACAATTTCTCTTGAGTTTTCTTACTGTTGGTTTTTTCAACTAATTGATCTCTCAACATTTCATCATGAAAAGCTTTGTAATCACAAGTGGATGCTAAAACTCTCAAATCACTTACAAAAGCTTTGACAGGCTCACCAGGTAATTGTTTTCTCATATAAAACATATGCCTTTCCATAATGATGTTGCGCTTCTTTTAAATCTGGAGTCTAACATCTTTATGGCTGAAGCATATTCATCAATGGCATCACCTTCACCCATGATTACAGCAGGAGGTAACTGTTTTAAAACTTTCCTCCCTTCTGTACCCAAGGAGTGACGCAGTAAGGCAAATTTTTTCTTTTGCATAAAAACTTCTGCTTCAATGGCTTCTAAATAAGCCTCAAAACCTTCTAGCCACAATTCCCATTCTACAGGAGGATTTCCTGGAGTGGAAAGAAAGGGGGACGGCGGAAGTACAGATTGTTGCATTTTAACTATTTGGTGCACTGAAATATAAAACAGTAACAGTAACAGAGAATAAAATAAGAAATATTGATTGGAATTAAGAAGCGCACGTGAAATAGTACGTGGCAAAAAGATAAACCACTGAATAGTATTGATAAAAGAGGTGTGCGTGTCACCAACGTGCCGTGCCTTGAATGTAAGGGCACTGAGAATGCAATTTGCAAGTAAATGTTATGTAAAGATAGGTGTGCACATCACCGTGATGTGCAAACAGCTGATATAGAAATAAAAACACCAAGTTGATTGAAGAGCACGTTACTGGAAAACAAATGGCAAGTAATAGTTAATTATGGATAGGTGTGTGCATCACCGTGATGCGCCAACAAGTGATAACGATTGAAAAACAGTGCAGCTTGTAAAGATCCACGTAGAGATGTCCAGGAGTAAGGTGAAAGCCGATATGCAGCTCAATCCATTGCGTGGAAAGCAGGAAGTCTTCTCAGGAAGATTCGAGCTTTGCGAGGTTGCCGATACGTTGCTTAGTGATGAAAGACGCACAGGAGACTTAAAACAGGATAGCTGCGGGTTGCTAAACAACATAGAACGAGCTAATGCCTTTGGTCTGCGTCAGCGTCTTAGCAAGTACGTAATACGTTGGAAGCAAAACAGACGTCACAAAGAGGAGCAGGAGCAGGAAAACAGCTTCACGCTCATCTGCTCGAGGACGGCGCGAGGCAGCCAGGGAAACTGTAACTGAGGGAAAATGAGCAAAGCATGAAATAAAAGGCAAATCCTACCGGAGTCCGATTTCAAACTGTAACACAGGAAATGCTCCGGCTGTACGTAAGGGCTCCAGCAGCATGTAGGGACACGGTGGCTGTCAGCAATGGAGACAACGAACAGGGTCGCAAGAAAAGTCTCCAGGGCAAGGAAAATGCTCTTCGCCGGTCCAGGGTCCAAATCCAGTCGTCGCCATTGAAAGGAAGAGAGAACTCCAGAAGGTAAGTACAATCTCCTTTATTAGTATAAGAGATCTCCTGGGTAAACGACCGGCCAGAGCGACAGCCAAGAGTAACTGCCCTTCTGACCATTCCACATGCCACCATTCCAGCATGGAACACATAGTCATGGTGGCATGTGCAAACATTTAAAGATATGCAGAACATAACAGTGTCCTTACCTTTCAGCTGAGTCTGATTTTCATAAGGGAGGCTTTAGGGAAATGTTTACTGCCTCATCAGAGGGTGTTTGCTCTTCTTTATACCCTGAGTAGACACTAGGGCTGTAGTATGTTAACACACATCACAGACATTCACCCTAACAGAGTAGCTAGATTTTGACATTCTATTATTATCAAAGAGGGAAGCCGTATTACCACTTTGGCTGACTTACCCACTGTATTTTGGAAACTATTTTCCCATCAGCATTTTGATAATCTGCCACTATCTTATAAGAATATTGCTTCCACATTTCACACTAGCCATAGTGGTAATGATGTGCCCACATGTGTCTTTATCTTTCATTGATAATGCATCATCTTTTAGGTGAGCATTGCAATATCCGATTACTGAACTGAACATCCTTAAGGATGTCCTGAAATGTGCACATATCAGTACTATTTCGAAGTTGTGGCACAATATCCTATAATAGGCCTGAGGGAACGTGTTTTGTCATATATATCCTAGTTACCCATGTTTGTGAAAGAGGAGATAAAACATGGTATACCTATTGCATTCATTATGTCTCCGAAAATTGGATCACAGTACAACTAAACCAAAAAGGGCAAATGCTCCGCCCTGTATCCTGGTTGTGCCTCATATAACCATGGTTGTAATGATGTAATATGCAGTAGGTATCTAGAAATCTATCAAACATGTTCATCTCGAAAATGCTAACTTGGTACGAGAAGATCCCAATCTTCATGAACATATACACACACACACATGCACACAATTGTGTATATCATTTAGAACACCTAACACACACCAACACAGCTTAACCATGCCACTCAGCTACCTTAGACCTAGGATGTCTCGAATCATCAGGGAAGGGACCTGTTACCATGCCAACAGATGTACAACTTGTGAAAGGACTTGACAAAACCACCAGTTGTAAAGTATGTGAAGGCGTCCTGCATAGCACCACCGAAGCAGTGTTCACTGCAGCAGAAGCAGGGATACACTGTCATTTCAACGCTGACAGCACAGAGAATAAACATGACAATTATACGGGTCCTGTGAAGAGAATAATACAATGCCCTACAGCAGCAATAGCATAACTGACATCAAAATACAAACAACAACACAATGCAACGTGACATCAACATAAAATTGTATAATAGCAGGGATGATACTGAATGGTACATTTTACCAACATGCATTATCCGCTACATCATAAACCATTATTTATAAAACCTGAGCCCGATTAACTTCTTGCAATGTCACAATTTAACAGTGGAGTACCAGAATTGCACAGAGTATCATGAATCTACCAGTGCCATGGCACACTAGCTGTCCATTGTGGAACATCACAGCGGCACCTGACATAATTGGTCATGGCTGAATTTGGATTTGGTATAATTAAGCCCAAACACAGCAGAGGTGTGCCACAACCATGTCCCTTTGGCCTCCACCCACGTTCAGGATATGCTAGCAGAGAGAAAGAATACATCATCAGTGAGCTCAATAAACTTCTAGCATGCCAGGAGACACCAATATCCAACAACATGCCAGAACTCTCTATCACTGTGCCATATTAATCTAACATTGTGTCTCAATACATTATCAGTGTGCCATAATAATTTACCACAGGTATAGAATACCCCATTACCGTTCCACAATATAGGATCAGTGAATGTGCGTATGCATGTTTGTGGAATTTGTGCGGTGCACCACTAGCCAAAAGACTGCATAGGTTCAAAGCTATGCATACAGACAATGAGCTGTAGGAGAGGTAGCTGGTTCCTGGATGGTTACTGCATTGCGTTTTAGTGTTCTTTAAAATGGTGCATCTTCAACTCTCTCCTACATTGCTGCAGCGTTGGTGCAGTCTTGATGGATGCGGAGATGTTGTTGCAGATCCTGAATGCATAGTTGGAAAAGTCCTGCTAACTTGTGTTTTTTTCTTTTTTATGCTTCTTAGTCTCCAGTTAGATGGTGTATTGGCAACAGGTATGCCAAGAGTCACCACAGATGCTGAGCCTGTCTGCAAGATAAGCAGAGGTGTGGGTCGATAGGACTTTGTAAATGATATAGCTGGTATTCAAGGTGAAGCGGCTCAGAAAGAGCAGCCAATGGCATGCCATCACGGTGGGGATGAAGTGATCCTATTTCTTCAGGCCCAGGACCAGACCTGCTGTAATGTGCAGGATTCCTTTAAGCGGTGCCAGTGAGAAGCCTGAGGGTCCAAGGAGCATGGTGCTACCACCATCCACATGCAATGCTATGAGGGTTTGGACTGCAGATTTGAATTCAATTTCTGAAACAAACAGTTTCAATTTCTTACAAGAGAAAGCTAGTATCAGGCTGTCTTTAGTGTTTTTGGCAACGTGTTCCTCCCAGGTGAGGTTGGTGTCCAGAGTGAATCTAAGTGGCTTGGAAATCAGCAACAAATTGGGGTTTGAAGGCATCAAGGTTCCTGTCAATGAGTCAGATTTGTACTATGTCTTGCTTGTTCTTGGTAAATGAAAGGAATTCCCTCTTGGTTGGTTTGTGCTTCGGGTAAGCGCTAGACATGCCAGTTTAGATGAGATGTAGTTAGTATTTAGACTCTGGCTGTCTGGGGAAGATGGGAATTTCAAGTGGAATTGTGTATTGATGGGATATTGGTGGTTTTTGATGCTGTTCTCTTTAAGTAGAGCTGTTTGTCCTGTCAGCCTTAGGGTGGTCATCCCCCAATCTTTGTTGCCTTTTTCTCCACTTTTTGCTGAAATTCGTTTTTGTTGGCCTTACATCTCTGTACACTTTGCTGCTGCTAACCATGCTAAAGTGCTTGTGCTCTCTCCTTTAAACATGGTAAAATTAGCTTACACCTGATTGGCATATTTAATTTACTTATAAGTCCCTTGCAGAGTGTACACCATATACCTAGTGCCTGTAAATTAAATGCTACAAGTATGCCTGCAGCACCTATGGTGCCACCCACCTAAGTAGCCAGTTAAAACATGTCCCATGCCTTCCATTTAAGCCTGAATGAAGTTTTAAACTTCCAATTCAATGACGCAAAATAACCCCCCCTGCCAAGCCTTAAACTCCAGTTTTATTCCATAGAGGTCACCCCAAGGTAGACACTAGGTAGCCCATAGGGCAGGGTGCATTGTAATTAAAAGGTTAGCAAGGTACTTTTAAGTTTCACATGTCCTGGTATTGAAGAACTTCTAAATTCATATTTCACTACTGTGAGGCCTACCTGTTCTATAGGATAACATTGGGTTGCCTTAATACGTTTAATAAGTGATAATTTTCATTGGAAATAGGTAAGCATTTTATGTTTGGTGTCTGAGAAATTTTTATTGAAAATCAACTTCAATGGTGGGGCGCTAGAGAGTGCAGCTGTAGGATGGACACGCGTTAGCGAGACTCTGGCAGCTGACATCAAGATCCAGTAATAATCCTGACCCTGGATTAGCATCCACACCACAGGACCCTACACTTGCTCTGGAAGTGATGTGAGGCTGACTGAGGATGGCAGAAATGCAACTGTGAGACATGTATGGGCCATAACTGCTTGAAGCCAGGGTGCCTTAAGGTCAGTGTCTCCATCTTGCTGGACCATGGAGGCTGATGCTCAGAATGCCTATTGCCTGTGTTGCCCTGCTGAGCCCCACCAAAGATAAAAGCCTGTAAGTGTCCTAAAGAGATATACAGCTGACCGAGGATGACTGTGGGGTCGTTCTGGATAGCTGAGCACTGAAAGCTGCAAAGTCGGTGCTGTCATTTTGAGGCACCGGTGCCTGGAGTGGCTGGTGCTGCCCTGCTGGGTGCCGTTGGTGGGATGGAATGTTCCCCTCAGATCTGGTCAGATCTCCAGTAACCAAGTGGAGAGGTGACAGGAGTGAGGGGCTGCTGGGGGCATGACAGCCTGGGGTGCCTTCCATGTGGGAGCGCTCAGCCGCCTGCAATCTAGGCCACAAGAGATGGGCAGACGAGCAGGAAGGAGCAGTGAGTGAGGGTTTGTCACTATTGGAGGCCTGACCATGTGACTTTGTCATACGCATCAATGTGGCATTTGGACCCACGTCCCTTGCTGGCCCTGTAGTAGAGTGTCAATACGGGCTGCAGGGCATCCCTGCAGGTGAATTGAGAAGTGAGTGCCTTGATACCATCTAGCCGGACTGCCAGCTCCAAAACCTAGTGGTGGACCATCAGAAGTCCCCCTCCCTGTCTGGTGATCTGCTCGTGCCCCTCAGAGCCCCTGGGTGTTTTGAGATTTGCCTTCTGGGTTGGCGGGATTGGAGAAACACACACGCACACCCACACCCCTGTGTGCCAGTGATGCGCTATATTGCACTTACCTCAGAGTTCAGACTCCATTTCAACTCTATTGCGCACCTCTGCTGGTGATCTTGATCCAGCGAAGGGACAGGATGAACATTTCACAATCAACAAAATTTTGCAACTGGGCCCACATACACATTCAAGTATCTTGACCTTTTTCGCTCGGTTGTCAAGTTTTATTTTACTTTGATCTTGATTAGTCAATGTCTAACTAATCTTCACAGATCAACACTCTTCCATTGGTCAATGGACCATTAGTTGAGTAGTTGATGGTGATATTAACAATTAAATAACTAACTTACAAATCTTAATGAAATAACCACAGACTCTGGGTAAGATTCAATGAATTTTATCTAAATCTCAGTCAAAAGTGAACGCTCATTTGTACAAATTCACAGTGCAAACTCCATCAACTTTCATGGGAGAGAAAATTAATTTATCAAATACATTCAATTCACAGACTCATTCAACAATTCAATGCATTGGGAGTGGATAGATGAAGAGACAAAAGACATAATAAATCATACATTTGCAAAAGATATGCAAATTTAAGACAGAATAATAATTACCCAATGGTGAAACGGGAAACCCAACCCTCTGGCCAAAGGACTGGTGGAGGTCTCCTGATTAAGAATCAGGAGACAAAGACTATAGGACAGGATCAGGACAGGATAATACTTACTAAACTTCTCTAGAACCCCGACGCACCAGAACGCATCCCTCTCTTACACTCTCTCCCTCCTCGATATTCTTCCGAAATCTTCAATCTAATCAGGCTGTCTTTCAGGAATTAATCTTCCCAGTCTGTTCTCTTCTTTTCAGTAGCAGCTCTCGCCCATACCTCTCTCAGCAATAAAAAAACAGCAATCTCCAGCAGCGCTAGCTCTTAATCTATTAATCACCCTAATTATATTCTTCATTTCTGCATGTCTCACCCTTAAAAGTTGCAAATATCAGTGGATCATGGACTGTGATTGGGCAGGGGAGTTGTCATCACCACATGCTGTCATGCTCAATTTCTTAACTAATTCTTTCTTTAACAAAACCCTTCCCCTTTATCTCATTTATTATAATGCCTTATTATTTTCTCATGCGTCTGGTGTATCACTTTAAACAATTTTTCAATAGGATTCTACAGTCGATGAACGCTTTCACACAGCGACTTGTCCTTGGCGCTTGGCAGCCTGTCAACGATACGGTCAGCGGGTCACATTTTTATCACACTGCGCATGTCCCAACTGGTGCACATCTTCACCGCCATCTTTTTCATCGGCTTAGCACATTAGGCCCAAACATACACTATTAATAAAGGAATCATAAACAGATGTTAATTTCTCAAATGTGTGATTGTCACTGTTCATCACCCACCTCTACTCTATCCCATGTTAAATTCTCTTTCTTTGAGCAAAAGCATTAGCAGCAACAGCTTCTTTAACATTCAGGCTAGCATATGCCGGGCACGCGGTGCCTCAAGACCTACAGTTAGTAACTCTTGCGCATGCGTGAGAGTTTTCCCTCTCAAACGGGTTAGTCATGTGGTTATTTGTGTAATTCTGGTTTGCACATGCGCAAAAGCGTTTTTCGGTTTCTTGCGGGATTCGGTCGAGTTGCAAATTATTCTGTTATTTAAGAGTGCATAAAGCTCTTTTCCCCATATGTGAATGTCGTGCGCATGTTATTTTTCACTTCTTTTCTATTTCCAGTGATTAGTACTTGTCAATGAGAGATTTATCCGAGCAAGTTTCGTTTTCTTGAATCCTTGCTCCATCAATCCCACCTCTGATGGCATTTTAGAGGCATCATAAAATGCCCATCATTACCAAGTGCCAACTTTATCATTTAATCCTGGTATCTACGTTGTTCTCTACACATTCTTTATTTTTCTCTTTTATGTTCATTTCTTTCATCTTAAGAAATTTTGAGACAGAATTCACACCCTTTAAATTTTGAGACAGAATTCACACCCTTTAAATTTTGAGACAGAATACACATTTCTTTCATCTTGCCATACAGATTGTCTTTCATTTCCTCTAGCTCGAGTTCCTCCCTTTTTCTCTTTCTTCCCATCCTTCTATTCTTGATTTCAATCATCGATCCAGTCCTCATTTTTGCCTTGCAACATTTATAGGTCATTATTATTATCAATATCACCAATGCTATTGAAATTACGGGGATTAATATTTTTCCTAATAAACTACTTCCAAAAGTGGAAAACCAGCAACCTATAGAGGAAAGACTTTTACTGAGTCTTTCCCAAACACTGTCAACCTCCAGTTGGGTCAAATCTTTATGAATCTTCATAATATTTTTAATATATCCCTCAATACCTTTACTTTTGTCTGGGTTATATGTACAGCAATGTTGAACTTTCAACACGCCACAGACTCCACCCTCTTTTGCCAATAAAATATCAAGGGCAAGTCTATTTTGCAAAACCATAGATCTGATCGCAACCATTTCAGTATTGATCATTAAGAACCCTCAAGCAGTATCTGTTGATAAACGATCAACTACTGTGGACAATTGACGTATCTTATGCAAATTCAATACGACTCCAACTGACGGTATCAGTGCACCAAATATATCACCTACTATTTCTGAAAAACTTGCTCTTTTATTTCTTGTTAGTCCCTTACTTATTACATCCATTTCATTGTTCTTAGTGATGTGGTATACCTTCGGAAATACAATGGCAATGTCACAACTGCCATACCATCGTGCCGGTAACCTATAATAGGCATTTTTACCGCACACATAATAAATTCCTGGGAATACAGGATCAGTTCCCCCTTTTAGTCCCCATCCCCCATAATTAGGAAGGTATGTTCACATTCGCTAGTACCAATAAAGACACTACTATATTCAGTTTTTAATCTATGTAGACAGAATTTCCCCAATTTTGACAAGTCTAGGGACATTGCAGCAAAAGTCTCGCCTTTCTTATAGTCCCCTTCTAAAGAAGCCTATGGAGGTACATGTGATTTTTGCTCAACAGCTTTTTGGGGAAATCCTGCCTTCTTTCTTTTACTAAGTTTAAAAATCTTTTTCTTCATCACGCAAAAGACATGTCAAATTATTTCTATGAGCTTGTGTTATGTCTATTGGATTCGTTGTTAGAAAAAATTCACCCATAAAGTCTGCATTCTTACTACTAAGTACGGGATTTAAATTTCTACGAATAGGGATTTCTGAAAAGACTAAATCCATGTTACTATAGTAGTATTGCAACTTACCGGTAACATAAAACAAACTAGACATAACACTACAAGTTACACCATAAGTTAATGGAAGATGGTGATAGGTTACGCCTTCTGAGACAGAAGTAGGTAGTTTCATGCAGACATAACAATCACTCACATCCATCGTATCTACGTAATGATAAAGGAGTTTAGTAAATACATTTAATGACAAATCACTACTTGATTTGTCATGATAATACATGCTTTTATCCTTTTGTTCTAAATCTGTAGTAGTAGTTCTCTTAGTAACCGCACTCATTCTTTCACTAGTATTTGTGTTATTCTGATTATTAGTTACCATTAGGACAGGTATCACAACTGTTAACAATAACCACATCAACATTAATATTGTAATACTACATAAACAACATTTAACACATCTCCGTTTTAAGTTAGATTTCGGATGTTCAGTCACTTTTACTTCCGCCATTTTAGTATCTAAAATTTATTTCTAGGTTTATTTTCTAAAAAAAATAAAATTGTAAAAAGGTAAAATCTTTGTGTGATCCCACACTTCAAAGGCTTTCAGCTTTTAATCAGTTCCTCCTCCTTTTTGATCTTTTCTTCTTTTTTCTTGATAATTTCTCAATAAATCCACCCTTTGTACAAACGTCTTTTCTTTTAAGGTGGTCTCAATTCCCTTTCATCAGATCCTTCCACAATGTCCCTTTCTGATTTTCCATTCAGATCAAGATTTTCAAAATCTTCAAGGATGATGTACGTCCACTCTGGAGCCTTATATTTTTTACTTGGTACTCTTCCTCTCTTTGATAACCTTAATGATCTTCTTCTTGATTGTTCTTGTTCTACCTGACTTGACACTTCATTTACCTGTTCTAATTCATTCCCTGTTTTTCTTCTCAGAATGTATCTCAGTCTTTTCACTCCACTCGGCCAGTGATCACCCTTTCTGACCCTCTTTGACTGTACTGCCTTTTCACCTTCTTCACCTATTTCAAGTGTCCTTTTATTTTCTCTTTCTTTTGGTTGGTTATGTTCTGAATCCCCTACTTTTTCTTCTTCTGTTGTTTGTATTTGTTCTGGACTCTCTGCTCTTCTCCTTTCTTCTTCTGACTGGCTTTGATCTAACTTTCCTGCAATTGATTCTTTCCCTTTTCCTAAATGAGCTGGATCTGAATTTTCTGCAATGGATTCCTTTTCCTTTTCTTCTTGTAACTGAATTTGATCTAAGTTTTCTGCAATGAGTTCTTCTTCTATTTCTGGCTGAACTGAATCTGGGCTTTCTGCAACTGATTTTTCTATATTTTGCTTATTGCGTTCTGGTCTTTCAAGTTCAAACTCTCCTTTGGTCTTTACAGCAGCCTCTTCAGTCCCAGTAACTGGTGCCCACTCTACTTGACTTGTACTTGGTTGTTCATTGTCAATGCGCTCTTCAGAGTCTGTTTCTCTGATTTCTTCAACTTCACAACTTTCAGCTTCTGGCTCTTTTCTTTGTTCTATCAGTTGCTGCTTTTGTCATTCAGGTGGACTTGGGATTCTTTGGGTATGACTGGCATGGATCCAGTTTGGCAAGCCAGCACACTTTACTGCTGTTGTCGTAACCAATATGATTTGATGTGGTCCTTTCCACCTGGGCTCCAAACACGATTTCCTCATGTGCTTCTTCACCACGACCCAATCTCCAGGACACAAATCATGAGCTTGGTTTGGCTGTGCTGTGATTGCATCTTCTCCAACCTGGTGAAACACAGAACGTACCAGATCAGCCAGTCCCTTACAATAGTCCAACACTAGATCATCAGTTATATTCATCAATTTGTTTCCAGGTACAAATGCTTGTCTCATTGCTCTTCCCATGAGGATTTCGTGTGGCCTTATTCCTGTTCTTCGGTCAGGAATGCTTCTAAGGCTCATCAATACAAGGGTCAAAACATCAGGTCATTTCAGTGAAGTGGATGCACACACTTTCCCTAACCTGGATTTTATTGTGCCATTTAGCTGCTCAACCACTCCAGAAGCTTCTGGTCGATATGCACAATGTAATTTCTGCTCAATTTTGAAAGCTGTACAAATTAATTTGATTATCTCATTATTAAAATGAGGTCCTCTATCTGATTCCAAAGTGACTGGAAATCTGAATCGTGGAATGAGCTCTCTCAACAGTAGTTTGGCAACTGTGAGACTGTCATTCCTCCTCGTGGGATAGGCTTCTACCCATCGAGAAAACAGATACACAATGACAAGGACATACTTCAAACCGTTGCACGGTGGCCATTCAATGAAGTCAAGTTGTAATCTGGTAAATGGACTCTCTGCCTTTCCAATTTTCCCCCAACTGACCACTGTCTTTCTCCCTGGGTTTTGTAGTTGGTAGGTTAAACATCTTTGGCAGAGACTCTCTGCAACAACCCTAAAGTTGGGATTAAAACAGGTCTGTCTGAAATGTCTAATCATGGCATCCCTCCCAATGTGTGTGGTTCCATGATATACCCTAGCCATTTGTGACAACAAACTATCTAGCATTATTGGTCTACCATCTGGACACACCCATACTTCATCGCCAACTCTTCTTGTGCAACCTGTTTTGATCCAGTGTTCCTTCTCTTTTGTGTCTGCCTCATCCTGTAACTGTCTAACTTCATCCCATGTTTCAAAAGCAGAGAAAAACATTAGTTGGCAATTGGTAACTTCTTTTTCCATCCCTCTGTTCAAAGACATTGTATTTCGAGCACAAAATTGTGCCACTTGGTCTGCGTACCGGTTACCTAGTGTCACATAATCATTTCCTGACTTATGTGCGGCACATTTGACCACTGCAATTTCTTTTGGCAATTGCAATGCTTCCAATAGTTCTTTAACATCTTTGCCATTTCTTATGGGAGATCCTGAAGAAGTCAGAAATCCCCTCTGTAGCCACAACTGGCCAAAGTCATGCACAACCCCAAAACCATATTGACTGTCCGTAAATATGGTTACTCTCAATTTCTTCCCAATTTTGCAGGCTTTAGTTAAAGCGAACAATTCGGGTATTTGTGCAGACTTGACTCCTTTTAGACAGGAAGCTTCTATGATACCTGATACAGCACATACAGCATAACCAGACATCAATTCTCCATTCTCTCTTCTCAAACATGACCCATCAACAAACAGTACAAAGTCTTATTCTTCCAGTGGAACGTCAAAGAGGTCAGGTCTTGGCTTTGTACACATTTCTGTCACATCCAAACAATCATGATCAACTTCCTCTTTCACTTCTTCACAATAGGCATCGGGAAACAAGGTTGCTGGATTAATCATGGTGCATCTTGTCACACTTACATTTTCAGCACCCAAAATTACTCTTCCATATTTAGTCAGCCGACTAGGGGTCAAATATTGAGTATGAGTCCTTTTTAACAGGATCTCAACTGAATGTGGTACATACACCTTTATAGGATGTCCCATCACAATTGCTACTGGACATCGAGACAATCCATGTCTCTGTGTTAACACTGAAAGTGCACAACCTTCCCTTTCACAACAGAACAAAGCAAACTCTTTCGTATAGCCTGGCATTCCCAACGCTGGTGCTTGACACAAACAACTTCTCAGTTTTATGAATGCTTCTTCACTTTCATCGTGTCACTCAATTGGATCCATCACATCTTTACATGTCAACCTTATTAAAGGTTTTGCAAGCAGTGAAAATCCACTTTTCCATTGACGACAGTATCCAACCACTCCCAAAAACATTAGCACTTCCTTTTTAGTTTTGGGCAGGCTCATTTGACGAATCACTATTATTGTTTCCGGTGTCACCTTTCTGACTCCTCTCTCTATCTTATGTCCTAGATATTGAACTTCTTGTTTGCAAAACTGTAATTGTTCTGTGGACACCTTATGTCCTCCTTCCGCCAAATGGTTCAGTAAAGCTATTGTGTCAGTGACACAAGCTTCTCGTGTTTTTGATGCCACCAAGAAGGTCATCAATGTACTGAACCAAGACTGAATTTCCGGGCATAACCAAATTCTCTTCACATTTTTTCAGAATCTGATTGAAAATCGAAGGACTCTCTGTGTACCCTTGAGGAACTCGGCACCATGCCAAAACACGGTCTCCGAACCGGAAAGCAAAAAGATATTGGCTATCCGGATGCAATGGAATTGAAAAGAAGGCTTGGCACAAATCAATCACAGTATACCAATGAGCATCCCACGGTATCTGATAAAGAATCACTGCAGGGTTTGGTACTACTGGACAACAGGGTACTACTATTTTAATAATTTTCCTCAAATCTTGTACTATTCTATATTTTCTATTAGGCTTTTTAAGTCTCATGATTGGCGAATTACAAGGACTGCTCAATATTTCTTTTAGAATACCTTGTTCAATCATTTGATCAATTACTGGCGCAACTCCTGCTTTGACTTCAGGGCTCATTCTGTATTGTGGTGTGTTTGGATATATCGCACCTTCTTTTACCACAATTTTAACTGGGTCGACCTTTGCCATTAGACCGATCTCTTTTCCTGTAAAATCCCACACATCTGACCTCACTGTATTTCTCAATTCATCAGGCAAATCACTCTCGGTAAGAAGTGAAAACATCTCATCCACTTCTGTTCCCTGTTTCGCTAGCATCATTTTGAAAGCAACGTCTTCATCAGGTGTTTGGAAAGCCACACCATCAGGCGTACAAAAGATGGTGCAGTTCATCTTGCACAATAAGTCCCTACCTAATAGGTTCACTGGACTCGAGTCGCATACCACAAACCGATGCATGTCTCTGAAGTTCCCAATATTCACTTCTATTGGTTTTGTGACTGGGGTCCTAATCTGTTTATTTGAGACTCCAACAACTTGGATAGTTTCTCCTGAGAGGGGTAGGTTTGGAATTTCTGCTGTTCTCACAGTAGAATGGGTAGCACCAGTATCCACTAGGAAAGTTATATCATTTCCTTCAACTTTTCCATCAACAAAAGGACCTGACTGATCTACCGCCAAGGATGCGCAAGCATGCACTCTTCCTCCCCCCTCAGGCACCTTCATTGTGACATCTCCGAATTACTTGCATCACTTTGCATCCAATATTGTTGAACGGTCTGTGTATTCTTACCACTTTTTCCACGGAATCCGGTGTTCACACTGTATCTCTGCACCTGAGCGTTCACACTGTTGGGCAAAGGGGCTTGTGGCACCTGCAACTGAGGAGTAACTACCTGTTGCTGTTGTTGCTGGTTCACAACCACCTCATTCTGCATCTGTGGATTTAAAATTTGATTTACCCCATTACTCTGTTGAATATTTGTACACTCATTCTTCCAATATCCAAGCTTTCCGCATCCATGACAAGGATATATCTTTTTCGCTTCATCTCCATTCATTCGACCTCTTCCTTTATTTCCATTCAATACTTGACTATTCTGATTCTGCACATTCGTCTGGTTGTCATTTTGAGAACTAGAAGTTGCCTCTTGGTGTTCTGCCAACTTCACTTGTGCCCACATCATTTTCTCTTTTAACTGTTTATGTTTTGCATCAATGTCATCACTACAGTACTTTGCGTACTTTACAATGACATCGATTGGCTTGCTTTGCCAGCAAAGCATATGCTGTTGAATCATCTGACTAATTTCTGATCTTAGCCCATACACAAACCTATATCCAAAATGTCCCATATCTTTATCACCAATGTTCTCAAATCCACTGTACTGCTTAAACACCTGCAACAACCTTTCATAGTATGCATGCACTTCCTCTGAAGTTGCACCTGTCTTTGCGTCTCTAGGATACTCTTCAGTTGGCCAATCAACTGTAATTTTACATTCTGTCCATAAATCCGTGGGTACCACTATATTAAACAAGCCATCCAAATCCTTCAACAAAACCTTTGAAACCTTAACAAATCTCTCTACCTGCTTGTACCATTCAATTGGTTTCTCTCTCAATCTAGGGAAGTCATTTGTAAAGGATAAAATATCCTGTCTACTCCATGGAACATGAACATATCCACCACCAGGGACTTCTCTCATTGGACACATCCTTTCCACCTTTTCTACCTCCCTCAACGGAAATGTAGATACTTCCTTTGTAGCTGCTTCATCTCTTTTCTTTATCCATCTACTTCTCTATCGATCTACATCTCCCCATTTCTTCAAAATGTGCATTAATTCCTTTATTTGCAATCTCCTTCCTGATGCATTCAAACTTTCTAAGTCCTTTTCAGTAAACTCTGATCTATAGGGTTTTTGTGGTATCTTTGACTTCTCGATATCTATTCCAAATTCTAAGGCTGCTTCTGCTATCTTCTTATGAAGATTCTTTGTCCTCCAAGTTATACTTTTGCACAGAAACAACAACTTTTCATTTCCATATGAACCTAATCTGTCAAGACTATCGTACCAATGATAATTTCTTCTAAATCTACCCTCAACTTACTTACATCTATAGTTCTTGGTTGCGATTTCTGCTTTTCTAATCCTTTTGCCCATTCCTCCAGATCTTCAGTAGAAAATCCAGTAGAACTTCCTGCCACTGGAGTGACAGTTGGTACTTTCCTCCTTACAGCTATGGGTGAGATTCTTTTTGGGGTCTCAGTCACAGTCTCAATATTGGGGAAATCTAATAATGAAACATTCGAATCACTCTCACTAATTTGGTCTTCTAGCATGACTATCTCCTTTCTAGTACTATTCTGTGTGACTACCACATTTTGTGATTTCGGTGTACCTCGTTTATCACCATACAATGAATAACAGGACCAATAGTTACTGGTACTGTCAGTGCTTCAGCATTCAAACCTAACTGATTTATTTTCTGAATTATCTCTTCTTTGGTTTTATTCAATGCATCCCTTTCTTTTTCTTGTGATGCTCGAATGACTGTTGGATCATATAGAACTTGTGGAACCAATGGAGTTCCCATCATAGGGGTACTTGGAGTTGTATCTCTAGCACTTTCTTGATAAGGTGGGGGTCTTTTTACTAGAATATCTTCTAACAACTCATCATCAGACTCATCACACCCTATTTCTGTCACACCCATGTGTTTCATTTTTTCCTTACTTTTACTCCCTTCTTTGTCTTCAGCCATTAATACTGGATACAAACCCTCCGATACTACAGCCCTTCTCCATCTTTTCATCTGATCCACCCGAGTGTCAAATGGATATCTGTGTATAAATCCACTATGATTCTTCTACCTCCTCTGTACTTCTCCCGTTCATATGCCTCAGTTTCCCATTCTTCCAAAGCCTCATACTATGTTAACCTAGGTTTCGGTTCTAATGAATTCATCCTGTTTCTCAAATTCTGAAGAATCCTCCCATTAAATGTACCATATTCCAGAAAAGCTAGAACACCATCACCTCTTGTATACTCCACCCAATTCTCCAACCATACACACGTATGATATCCACTTTCCAACATCATAAAGGAAGCAGGCGTGTTAGGAGGTGGCATAAAAACTCCCTCCCTAGTCACCACTCTTTTGTCCTTTTTAAAGAAATTCTTAATCTTATTAATCAGTTTCATTTTTCCGATTCTTGTAATTTAACTAATTCAGTCGGCAAAATCCCAAAAGCTCTTCCGTATTTTCACAGACCCTGTTCGTTAACACTCGTCCTATACCAGCGCGACTCATACCAACAGTCCAATCAGGGCTCACTACGTATTCCCCTCTTCAACCAATACCAGCACGCTACCTGTCTATTGTCCAATCAGAGCTTACAACACACCCACTCATCGGACCAATGTCAGTGCGGCTCTTTTGACGTCAGTATTGCTCCTGCTACTGACCCTCCCTTTACAATCCGCAGTTTTCTCACGCCCGCTGCTTCAACCAATACCAGCGCGGCTCTCTGTGACGTCAGTATGGCTCCTACTACTGACCCTTCCTTCACAAGGTAATACAGCAATGTCTTTTCTAACTTTTCTTTATAAAATTTTTGTTAGTAACAACGTAAAAACAGCGCTATTTTGTCTGCTCCACTAAACCAAAGATAGTTTTCTTCACTCGCTTCAAAGAGAAATTTCCTTCCTGTCACTACGAGTAAAAACCACTGTTTACCCTTCACTTAAGCTCGGGGAGGACCTGTTACTCCTCTAGGGATACTCCTCTTTTGGGTAAGGCCAAAGTTTTACAGGCGGGCCCTTTGCTATCACTCACACTCTACTCTTATACGATATAGTCCCTAATATAATACTGCCAGCCCTGCGTAGCTTCTCAGTATTATGACAACAGACGAGTAACCTTCTGCAGTGTGATTTCCTTACTACACTCTTCTAAATTCCGTTCCCGGGATTCCCAGGTATCTCTGTACCTGTGCTTCCAGACAACATAAAACGCGACACTAACTCTTAGTGTTAAACATATAGTCAATAATCAAAACAATAATCAATAATCCCCAAACTAATCAATAATAACCATCGCTCTGCTACCGGAAAAACTGATCCAGCGAAGGGGCAGGATGAAAATTTCACAATCAACAAAATTTTGCAAATGGGCCCACATACACATTCAAGTATCCTGACCTTTTTCGCTGGGTTGTCAAGTTTTATTTCACTTTGATCTTGATTAGTCAATGTCTAACTAATCTTCACAGATCAACACTCTTCCTTTGGTCAATGGACCATTAGTTGAGTAGTTGATGCTGATATTAACAATTAACTTACAAATCTAAATGAAGTAACCACAGACTCTGGGTAAGATTCAATGAATTTTATCTAATTTTATCTAAATCTCAGTCAAAAGTGAACGCTCATTTGTACAAATTCACAGTGCAAACTCCATCAACTTTCATGGGAGAGAAAATTAATTTATCAAATACATTCAATTCACAGACTCATTCAACAATTCAATGCATTGGGAGTGGATAGATGAAGAGACAAAAGACATAATAAATCATACATTTGCAAAAGATATGCAAATTTAAGACAGAATAATAATTACCCAATGGTGAAACGGGAAACCTAACCCTCTGGCCAAAGGACTGGTGGAGGTCTCCTGATTAAGAATCAGGAGACAAATTCTATTGGACAGGATCAGGACAGGATAATACTTACTAAACTTCTCTAGAACCCCGACGCACCAGAACGCATCCCTCTCTTACACTCTCTCCCTCCTCGATATTCTTCCAAAATCTTCAATCTAATCAGGCTGTCTTTCAGGAATGAATCTTCCCAGTCTGTTCTCTTCTTTTCAGTAGCAGCTCTCGCCCATACCTTTCTCAGCAATAAAAAAACTGCAATCTCCAGCAGCGCTAGCTCTTAATCTATTAATCACCCTAATTATATTCTTCATTTCTGCATGTCCCACCCTTAAAAGTTGCAAATATCAGTGGATCATGGACTGTGATTGGACAGGGGAGTTGTCATCACCACATGCTGTCATGCTCAATTTCTTAACTAATTCTTTGTTTAACAAATCCCTTCCCCTTTAGCTCATTTATTATTCTGCCTTATTATTTTCTCATGCGTCTGGTGTATCAATTTAAACAATTTTTCAATAGGATTCTACAGTCGATGAATGCTTTCACACAGCGACTTGTCCTTGGCTCTTGGCAGCCTGTCAACGATACGGTCAGCGGGTCACATCTTCATCACACTGCGCATGACCCAACTGGTGCACATCTTCACCGCCATCTTTTTCATCGGCTTAGCACATTAGGCCCAAACATACACCATTAATAAAGGAATCATAAACAGATGTTAATTTCTCAAATATGTGATTGTCACTGTTCATCACCCACCTCTACTCTATCCCATGTTAAATTCTCTTTCTTTAAGCAAAAGCATTAGCAGCAACAGCTTCTTTAAAATTCAGGCAAGCATATGCCGGGCACGCGGTGCCTCAAGACCTACAGTTAGTAACTCTTGCGCATGCGTGAGAGTTTTCCCTCTCAAACGGGTTAGTCATGAGAGATTGATCCGAGCAAGTTTCGTTTTCTTGAATCCTTGCTCCATCAATCTCACCCCAACTAAGGACTCTGCATTGGTGTACAGAGGCCTAGCTACGCCAACGGAGCAGGCAAGCTCACTGCATGCGAGTCACCAGGTGCGGGCAACACAGAACCATAGGACACCGGTTATTACATTGCTCAGAACCAGTCATGGGGGAGCATGAAGGCAGGCACTCTATGCTGTAGTTTTGAACACAGACACAGCATGTGGCCACAAGCTCCAGGGGACACAATTGTGGACTACTTGCCACACACCCTCAGATCCAGACTTTAAAAGCCTCCTCCTTGACATGAAGCAAAGCCCCAAAACCATTGATTCCAAAATAGATATTGGACCTCCTAGACCACATGAAAGAGAGGGTTTACATCCATTGGGGACCACATCGGTAACCTAGAGCAATGGGTATCAGAATCCAAAGATGTCACAAATGCACACAAGGTAAATTTGCTTCAGATGGAAAAGTGCTAGTGGTTATCCAGATGAAAAACGAGGACATCTAAGTGCGTTCTTGCCGTAATTACCTGCAGATCCTAGGCATTGCTGTGTCAACGAACTGCTGCAAGATTGAGGAATATGTGGAGAGAATGCGTAAACACCTCATGCTTCAATCAAATTCTTTATTTCGGTTTAACAAACCATAAATGAAGCAACCATACAAATCATGAGTGTGTCATTTTAGACTAAAAGAGCATTTCGGAAGACAAGTGTGCAAATAAGGAATAAGAGCGCTCAAGTTGACAATAAGAAATGAAATTGACATCATATAAGTAAAACAATTCCACACAATTCATAACTTTGGTCTCTCTAACATGATTATGGGGCTAAAGTGCAAGTGCATCATCAAAATTTGTGTAAATCAGTTTCCGGGTTAAAAACCCGCACATTAAGCAGAAAAAAGGATTGCCCCAATCTAAGAACAAGGCACTAGCACTAGTCACAATAGACAGAATAAAATACATAAAATACAACCATAAAAGCAATTATATGGGAGTATAAAATAGCAGCATTAATTGGTCAGTACAGTCTTGATTGGTCAGCATGTCTGTTTTATCTATTCATACCAATCGACCGTGTTAACTGTGCCCTCCTTCTAATCGCCCAGAAATGGCCTAAAAATTTCGCAGTGGCACAGGCAAAAAGAGGTCTGGCTTCTGATTTTAATACCCGTAGGGCGTCTTTAGAGCTTCGGGTCCCTAATTGTCTGCACACAGGAGCTAACCATTTGCTTCTTGGCTTTGCGTATGCTTTACAGGCAAAAAGTACATGCCCGATAGATTCATGTGGACATGGACAGGAAGGACAGCCCTTAGGTTGGAGTTTGTTATTCTGCCAGGAATTAGTAAAAGCATTAATTGGTAAGCTGCCGTGTCTAAGCTGTGTGTACTACTTCCTGTCGGCTGGCACCTTGATGATATCGAAATAGCTTTCTAGGTGGCAATTAGATTTCAGATAAGTGAGAGCATCTGTTAGGCTGCCAGGTTGGCTTTTCCGAAAGTTGTTCTCGTCGACCCACGCCCAATACAGAAGTTTTACTTGGCTTCTTGAGTATGAAAGTGGGTGGCTAATAGCCTGAATTGGCAAACCAATACTAGACCGTAGTGCGTTTACTTGTTTAATCCAGCCAATTTTATTTGTGGTGTCCAAATTAGAGACCTCGCAAAAAGCAGCTGCATAATGTGCCAAATCTGGGGTGGAGGCCAATCTATGCCAAAACAACAATGGGCGGAGCCTCGCAAGATCGTTAATGGACTTAATACCCAGATCAAGCTTGAGAAGGAGAAGGGGTGTACTTAGGGGATGGGATATCAGGTTCCTAAGGAACTTGTTTTCCACAGCTACGAGCTCATTAGAGGGAGCTGTGCCCCACAGCTCCGCCCCATAAAGGGCACTAGTCACGGCCTTGCAGTTGTACAATTTAAGAGCAGGAGCTACGGGCCTGGTATACGACAAGCAATGCTCCCTCCTCAAAGCCACAGTAAGCTGGGTAAATTTCAAGGAGACCTTCTCTAAATGTCTCTTCCAAGCCATTACCTCCGATAATTTAATACCCAAGTAATCGAAGGAACTAACCCTCTCAAGCGGGACATTATCCAGGAGTATGTTTCCCTTGAAAGATTTGTGCGGGTTGAACATCATTAGCTTGGTTTTGGTGGTGTTAATGACCAACCCCCTCTCCTCGCAAAATGCCTTGAAATGGTTTAAACGTTTTTGGAGACCAATGGGAGTTTTGGAAATCAGTAGGGTATCGTCGGCGAATAGCAGTGTAGCAATTTTTTGGTTCGCCAGAGATGGTGCCTCAGCAGGTTGAGAGCACAAAAAGTCTGCTACCTGGTTGACGTACAGGGAGAAAAGGGTTGGAGCTAATACACATCCCTGGCTGATCCCCCGCTGGATTGTGATGGGCTCGGTAAGTTGTCCCTGGTTTCCCCACCTCACCCAGGCATAGTTTCCATCATGCAACCTAACTAATATTTCCAGGATCTCCAAAAGCATTCCCATATCCCTCAGCACCCGCCATAATGAGTCCCTGTGCACAAGGTCAAATGCAGTTTTTGAATCAATGAAGGCAAGGTATAGACTTTCCTTGCCCAAGACAACAACCTTCCAGTATAACATAACTAAGCGAAATACTTGATCCATTGTGCCGGTCTTCCGCCGGAATCCTGCTCGGAGTGGAGAGAGGATGTCATTCTCATCCATCCAGTCCTGGATTTTAACCAGGACGGAACGACAGAAGACCTTTTGGGCACAATCGATCAAGCCTCATGCTTGACAGCAAACTGTACGTTTTCCATAGTCCTTGACAAGCAAATCAATGTATTCTACAGAAGCTGCATCGATTTTCAGCGTTGAGAAACAACCTGCAGCACAGTGATACAGAAACCCTTAACAAAAATTATTTACTGCTTAGTGTTACACACTTGTGTGCCAGGTGCAACTTCTACAGATGTAATGCCTGAAGGATTATAAACTGGCAAGAGAAAGCAAATGAGCGTGTGCATTGGCTGCTGTCCTAATGATAGCAGTAACTTCTTTCAACCAGGGTATTTGAACACTCGGCGACTTATTCCCTTGTGAATTGGGCATACCCCAGTGCCCTTTCTGAACTGGAAAATCCCAGCTAAGTTTCTCATGCTTCTCTAGTGGCAGCACTGTATGAGTCTTGCTTTTACACACAAAACAATGGTATCTACAATGCTCTATTGAGGGGTTTTCTTTCCCTCATAAGTTTGTGCTACACAGGGCCAAAACATGGAAGGGGAGGTAGGTGGGTAATACTAACTCTCTGGCAAGTTGGGGCGGCCAGAGTGGGGGTGGGCACCAAAGAAGTGAGACAGGCAGTTTTGATTGATTGACACAGCACAACGAACTGAGAAGTCACCAACACACGTGCATCAGCTTGGGATGAGGACTCCAGTCTTGCATTAGAACACAGATCTACCATTTACATCTGGAGGCTCCCCAACACAACACCCTGTAACCAGTATGACTTATGGCCTGGAACATCTGAGGCCTTAATGACTCCAGGAAAATTAGATAGGTGCTTGCTTATTTGTTCTCCTACAAGAGACGCATCTAACACTATCAGCGGCTGCTAAATTAGTGCTAGATAGGTGGAGCATTGCTTTGCAGTCTCCTATTCACCAGTGCCAGTGGTGTAGCGATCCTGATTAGAAGGGGTTCCTCAATCCATCCACTTCATGCTCTTACAGACCCAAGAGTACCATAAATGTGAGAAATTGGGTTGTTTGTTGACTGGGGTGTGAGCTCTGGCCAAGCAACAGTCACCTTACAGGTTGAACCACAAAAAGTTACTAAATTAACCTGTGCTTAACCCTTGGTAGCTTGGCTCAAAAGCAGTCAGGCTTAACTTAGAGGCAATGTGTAAAGTATTTATGCAGCGCAAAAACAGTAATAACATGAAAACACACAACGATAAAGATCCCAACCCAATTTAGAAAAATAGAGTACATTTTAATAACTTTTTGACACCAAAACAACAGAAATTCAATCAGTAGAACTGGAGTTTTGAATTTTAAAAATGTAAGATTTAAAATAGGATCTAAAAGATGAAAGAGTCAACCACGGACATCTAGTCGCGCTAGACCGGAACAAAGTCGATGGCCGACGACGATGGAGCGCGGTTCGGATACAAAAATTGGATTGGGCCCAGTCAGCACTTACCTTCGGATTTAGAGAGAAAAATGTCTTAGGAAGTACAAGTTCAGCTGGCAAATCTGCAGGAGTGTTGAAGGAGGGGGCGTCGTTGTCAGATGGCCGTGGAGTGAAGTCTCGGTGAAAATCTTTACCTTCGGACTCAGCCGCCGGAATGGAAGCTGAAAATCTCCAGCAAGATGAAGCAGAAGGCTATGGTCAAAGACAGTTTCACAAAGTCGGATACCCCTTTGGTGAAGGACTGCTGAATCAGATTTGCTGTGGCGGAGAGAACGTAGTGGAAGCAGCTGCAAAGTCAATCTGACCGGCGATGCACCTCAGGAGGAAAGCTGAGCGGGTTAGTCCCAGTCTCATCTTTGTTCTCAGGGCACTTTTTGGCCAAATGTTGTCTAAGTCTTCAGTTTTGGAAAAATGGCCATCTGGGCACCTTTAGCACACAACCAAGGTTCCAAGAGAGGTTGGAGACCTCTTGGGGGTTCATGACTCACTTAGGTTGGGACCAGGCACTGGTTCTAGATGGTGGAAGCCTATTAGATCCCTGTGGTTTTAAACAGGAGTACAGAAACCTAGACCTTTGAGTCACTTCTGGAAGTCCTGGGTGCAGGTAAAGATGCAGGGCTGGCCTCTGAGGGCTCAAGGCAGGCTCCAGGCATCAAAGCGGTACTATCAGGGACAGAAGCAGTCTGGCACAGTGCACCGCAGGTCACAGTAGCAGGCAGTCCTCTGAAAGTCCTTCCACAGGTCCAGTAGTGAACTCAAGAGTGGGTCTGAAGATCCTATTTGGATATCCTGGTTGTTATAAATTGGGTTTCTGGTTGGCAGAGGTATGCACCCTGTCCAAACTGGAACCACAATCCTAGTCAGGGTAAGTCACAAACACACCCTAAATTAACTGTGTTCACCCCCTGGTAACCTGGCACAGAGTAGTCAAGCTTAACTAAAGAGGCAATGTGTAAAGTATTTGTTCAGCACATCACACAGTAAAACTGTGAAAACACCACAAAAAGGATACAACACCTGGTTAGAAAATAGAGCTTAATTTAATAAATAAAACAAGACCAAAACGACAAAAATCCAATTAGTAGAACTGGAGTTAAGAATTATTAACCCCTTTGGTGCTCATGACGGAATGGTTCCGTCATGAGCACCGGTGCTCCTGTGCTCATTACGGAACCATTCCGTCATGAGGACAGGGGCACAAAATCCCTCTGCTGCAAACAGCAGAGGGATTTCCATTTTTTTTTTTTGGGCCTCAGGAGGTGGGGAAGCGCTTCCCCAACCTCCAGAAGCCCCTCACTGGTTTTCAATCCGATCCCCAAGCAGGGATCCACCCACAAGGCACCAGGGATAGGGGAGCGGCCCCTTGGGCAAGGGCTTTTGCTCCTCCCACATTTTTGGGGCTAAATTCAGTCTTTCTGCCCCCCCGGGAGGCAGAAAGCCCACTAGAACCAGGGAATTTATTTTTACTATGGAAATTAGGGGTGGGGGCTGCCCAATATGGGCACGCCAATGCCCCCACCGCCCCTGCACAATTAGAGTCATTCTGCCCCCCTGGGGGGGCAGAAAGCCCACTAGACACGAGGGTTTTTTTTTTTTACATTTAAGGTAGGTATGGGGGCTGCCCAAGATGGGCATGCCAATGCCGCCATCCCTCCCCCACAAAGCCCCCAACCCCCCCTGCACAATAACAGTCTTTTTGCCCCCCCCAGGTGCAGATGGGGGCGGTAGCCCTCAATCTTCCCCCCCGGGGGGGCCAGAAAGCCCACTAGACGTCAGGGTTTTTTTTTTACGATTAATTTGGGCATGCCAATGCCCCCACCCCTCCCCCCCACAAAATTCCAGTCTTTTTGCCCCCCCGGGTAGGGGGGGGCAGAAAGCACCCTAGATGCCAGGGATTTTTTTATGTGCCAGGGGTGGGGGCTGCCCAGAATGGGCATGCCAAAGCCCCCACCCTACCCCCCAAAAGTAAGAATAATACTTTCTTCCCCCCCAGGAGGCAGATGGGGCAATAGCCCCTGATCTGCCCCCCGGGGGGCAGAAAGCCCACTAGGCCCCAGGGATTTTTTTATATATATACGTAGGGGTGGGGGCTGCCCAAAATGTGCATGCAAATACCCCCACCCAAAAAAGTGATTTTTTTCAGCTAAGTTTGAGGTTTGCAGGGGATTCTGGGGGATCCAAGCAAGCCATACCTCCCTGGAATTCCCAGGGTGTCTAGTTTTCAGAAATGTTTTGGTTTGGTAGGTTTCTCTAGAAGGCCGCCAAGCACGGGGCCAAAAACTCATGGGACCCCCCTTGCAAAACCAGGTTGTTTCGCGATAGGTCATTTTGATGTCGCCTCAATACGTCGCCTCAATACGTTTTGGGCCCTTGCCTGTCGCGGGTACTTGGGCCTCCTGCACGAGTGTGGCACCATTTTTATCGGGGGACCTGGGGGAACGCTGGGTAGTAGGAAATTTGTGTCAGCCCAGTGATGCCACAACTTTCCCACACAAAAATGTGTGAAAAAAGTTATTTTTTCAGCAAAATTTTATAGTTTGCAGGGGATTCTAGGTAAGAAAACGTTGGGAGATCCACGCAAGCCATACCTCCCTGGAATCCCCTGGGTGTCTAGTTGCCAGAAATGTGTGGGTTTGGTAGGTTTCCCTAGCTGGCCGCTGAGCACGGGGCCAAAAACCCAGGTGACCCCCCTTGCAAAACCAGGTCGTTTTGTGATAGGCAATTTTGATGTCGCCTCAATACATTTTGGGCCCTTGCCTGTCGCGGGTACTTGGGCCTCCCACACGAGTGAGGCACCATTTTTATTGGGAGACCTGGGGGAATGCTGGGTGGTAGGAAATTTGTGTCAGCCCGGTGATGCCACAACTTTCCCACACAAAAGTGTGGAAAAAGTAATTTTTTCAGCTAAATTTGAGGTTTGCAGGGGATTCTGGGTAAGAAAACGTTGGGGGCTCCATGCAAGCCATACCTCCCTGGAATCCCCAGGGTGTCTAGTTTTCAGAAATGTGTGGGTTTGGTAGGTTTCCCTTGCTGGCCGCCGAGCACAGGGCCAAAAACCCAGGTGACCTCCCTTGCAGAACCAGGTCGTTTTGTGATTGGCAATTTTGATGTCGCCTCAATAGGTTTTGGGCCCTTGCCTGTCGCGGGTACTTGGTCCTCCCACACGAGTGAGACACCATTTTTATCGGGAGACCTGGGGGAACGCTGGGTGGTAGGAAGTTTGTGTCAGCCCGGTGATGCCACAACTTTCCCACAAAAAAATGTGTGGAAAAAGTGATTTTTTCAGCTAAATGGGAGGTTTGCTGGGGATTCTGGGTAAGAAAACGTCGGGAGATCCACGCAAGCCATACCTCTTTGGAATCCCCCGGGTGTCTAGTTTTCAGAAATGTGTGGGTTTGGTAGGTTTCCCTAGCTGGCTGCCGAGCACGGGGCCAAAAACCCAGGTGACCCACCTTGCAAAACCACGTCGTTTTGTGATAGGCAATTTTGATGTTGCCTCAATACGTTTTGGGTCCTTGCCTGTCGCGGGTACTTGGGCCTCCCGCACGAGTGAGGCACCAATTTTATCTGGAAACCTGGGGGAACGCTGGGTCGTAGGAAATTTGTGTCAGCCCGGTGATGCCACAACTTTCCCACACAAAAATGTGTGGAAAAAGTGATTTTTTTCAGCTACATTTGAGGTTTGCAGCGGATTCTGGGTAAGAAAACGTTGGGGGATCCACGCAAGCCATACCTCACTGGAATCCCCCGGGTGTCTAGTTTTCAAAAATGTATAGGTTTGCTAGGTTTCCTTAGGTGCCGGCAGAGCTAGGGTTCAAAATCTACAGCTAGGCACTTTGCAAAAAAAGGGTCAGTTTTCACTGTGAAAATGTGGTGTGTCCACGTTGCGTTTTGGGCCGTTTCCTGTCGCGGGCACTAGGCCTACCCACACAAGTGAGGTACCATTTTTCTTAGAAGACTTTGGGGAACGCGGGGTGGGTAGAATTTTGTGGATCCACGCAGATTCCAGAAGTTTCCACCACAGAAATGTGAGTAAAATGTGGGTTTCTTTGACAAATTTTGAGGTTTGCAAGGGATTCTGGGTAATAGAACCTGGTGAGTCAAGTCACCCCATCCTGGATTTCCTCGGTGTCTAGTTTTCAAAAATGTATAGGTTTGCTAGGTTTCCCTAGGTGGTGTTATATTTACTTTAAATGATATTTTGCTTTAGTTACAAGACTTGCTTTGGAGTCATGTTTTTGGGATGTTTTGCATTTAGGTGCCCATGCATTCATTTTCCTATTAGTGCTGTTTTAATGTAGTAATGGATGCATTTGTATATTGTAGTAATTTATAGGTTGCATAGTTTATCTTAACATATTTTTAGCTTTTACTTTTCTTTTTGTAAACTAATATTTGTTGTCAAACTTACTTTGTAGTCCTTATTGGTTCTTTCAAGTTTTTAAATCTTCTTTTCTAGAGTTGCATCCTGACAGATTGATGCTATCCTGCTGTAAGTGTTGTTCAGAAAGCATTTTGTTTTGTTGACTTTTAAAACTGTTTTTATTTGAGACAGAGTTTCTAGTTTGTAATTTCTATTTAAGTTTAATTGGTTAGAGAGTATTTTCTTTACTATTTATGGTAAACATTAATTAGTGTATTCATTATATAGTTAATGCATATGAATTTTATTGTGCATTATTTTGAAATATATAGTGGCAATCACCATATAGTTAGAGTTAGATCACACTTTACGTACAAAAAGTGTTTTCTAAAATCTAAAATCTAAAATCTTGGCCCTGAGGGGCATGCACTAGGTAGTTGGCCACCCACAGAGGGATGGAGCACAAGACCTGGTCAAAGGCCAGGCCCGTGCATGGTCAGGACCATACAGGTGGTGACATACAGAAATAAAAGAGCATGTGACCACCCACACTAAATAGGTCGAATGGTCAGATGGCTTACCTCCAAAGGCCCATACTCGATTGGACTGTCAGGTGAAGGTAAATGCTGATGGAGTATATTTCACCTTGTCAGCATAAACAATCTCTTCAATGAAAGTAAAAATCTTCTAGTGGTATAAGGTTGCAGGCTGTATCCAATAAAGTATGTTTGCAAGTCAGATAGATTCTGGATGAGATTCTGCTCAATTCACCAGTTTTGGCAGGAAAAGGTCCAACCACAAACAAACCTGTTTAATTACTTCACTTAGAGAGGGAGGGTACCTTTGACTGATATAAGGTAGTAGTCTGATCTGACCTCCCCTTAGATTATATCCTGGGCAATGACCTCCCAGAGGTTGGTCTGATCCCAAGTGGGACTGGCGCTCAGGATGCCCCAAAATACAAAGTTCCTGGGGAGTCAATCCCTACATTTAGGAGACAGGGATTCCAAAAGAAGGGGAACAAGAAGAGGAAAGGGCGGCCATTCTTAAATAGTGTTCCAGTGAGCCACGATTAATCTGTACCAGTAAGGGAGAAACCCAAATTTGGCACTGGTGAAGCTTCACCTGACCACAAAAAAAGTCCTGAGCAGTCAGGTAGCTGTCAAACAACAAGGTGCCCCCCCTGAACCAACAGAAGGGAGAGTGGTAGAAGGGTGTCTGCCACAGGATATGATAGCCCCCCACTCTAAACATCAAGAAAGGTTCCAGAATCCCCAATTGTCCCTAAACCAGCTCAGCCACCTGTCCAGGGAGAGCTTAGAGTGTGGTTCTGTATTCTGATAGCTGTCAGTAGCCTCTGCTGGGTGCTGGCTTTCATGGCAGCATTGAACTTGGAGGCAGATCCCTTGGCCAAAAGTAAGTTAGGCCCCTACCCTATTGGTCATGGTGGGGTTGCTTAACTGTTGTGTAACCTCTCTGTGTAAACTAGGTGTTGCCCAAGTAAAGTTAGGGTTAGAGGAGTTGGGCACCTCACTTCACAAACTAAAAAGGGAGGAAGAAAATGAAACAGATGTGATGAAGTTTCAGTTTAAAATTGGTCCTGTTACTGTGGAGATGGGTCCGCTTCCAAGAGGAAGTTACCTTAGCAAGAGGATGCAAAGCAGAGTAGGCCCTGCAATTGTACAGTCTGTTTCCTTTGCTTTCTCCCTCGCTTGACAGACCAGGGAAATTCTCCCAGGGTTGGCCTGAGTCTTCTGGGATGTTGGCTGGGGGGAATGAGGGTTGTGTGAGAAACCAGGGCTTATTGCACTGTCCCCCTACTTTTTGCCCACTATTTGACTACTAGATGCTGGTTTTCTGACTCTGATTATGCCCTGGGCTCGGCTAAACAGCTCTGGGCCTGTGCTCTGTGTGAAAGGTACATGGTAATTAGGTATAATACAGTTGTACTGACAACCTACCTGTAAGACCCTAGTATATGGCAGGGCATTAAGGTGTAGCAGCCCAGCAGATTTCATGAACTAAAGTGTGCACTGCTTTTTTGCCTGTTGTCATTTTAAAGGGAACCCTGCTTTGAAGGTTGCTTTTAAAATAAAAATATATGCAAAGTCGACTTTGGAATTAAAAGTAATTCCAAAGTCTTAAACAACATACCTTTACATATAAGTCACCCCTAAGGTCTCCCCTATGTACCCCAGGGTTAGAGTGCCTTGTAACTATAAGCAGGGACATTATAAAAACTTTTTATATGCCCTCCTAAGGGAAAAACTGCCAATTTCATTTTTCCCCATTGTAGCACATCGGCTCCAAAGACTAACATAGAAAGCTGTGGAACCGGGTTCGAGTCTCAGCAGGGACGCTCAACATCCTGTGATTCTGGGCAAATCGCCTAATCTCCGTGTGCCTAACAAAATGAATGTGTCCGTCTGTAACGCAACTGGTGTTCATGTAAAGCGCTCTGATACCTTCAGGCCATGTTTGTGCTATATAAAACTCCCCCAAAAAAACACTCTTGATAGAAGTGAGCTAAAAATATACTTCAAAGTATTAAAATGACAGTTAAAATAAATCCGACAACTTATCAAGTTTAGATTTCTTATAACTATCACAGAAAATAGGTTATAGAACTTGCTTTTCTGATGTGCTAAAATACAGCCTGCCAACAGCCTCTCCTGACTGGCCTGCCTTTGGCACGCTGAGCCAAACTGCTCTGATGAGGTGTGAAGTGGCCTGCATAGAGACAAAGGACATCTGGCGGGCGGAGGATTGCAGCTGTAGAGCAAAAGGCAGGAAGGGGGATGGGTAGCTAAACTGGTCTTCAAAGAAGGAATGACAGGACACAAGCTCACCCCCACTTCCCGCACCCCCAGGCAGACAGGAGCCCCAGTAGTGGAATCCCTGAAAGCAACAGGTTAATATAGCACCACCTGCATCATATCCACCAAGAAGAACCGAGCTTGCTGTGTTCAGTGGACTTTTAACGATTTGGCCAGGTGCGTTGTGTGTCTTGTAGTCCCAATTTCCCAAGGAGCAACTCAGAGATTCTGGAACCTTGGGTTGGTGTTGTGGACACTCAAGGACCCAAAAAGAAATGTCTGGAGTTGAAGGACTGCAATGCTGGACCCTTCGATTGCACAAAAGAGGACTGCACTCATTAGGACTGCACCTGCTGCACTCACGAGGCTTCACCACAAAATGGCTTTGCCTGTCTTAAAGGATAAGGAGTGGACTCCCTGATCAGCAACAGGTGAAAAAGTGGTGGAAGGGCTACCTGCAACATCAACAATGATGACAAGCTTCACCTGGACTTTACTAGGATTGACCAGGTGCATTGTGTGAGTTGTAGTCCCAGACTCCAAGAGGCTAACCAGAGCTTCTGAACCCTTGGCTGGTGTTGTGGACCACTTTCATATATGAAAAAACACTTCTGAAACTAAGTTTAAAAGTGTTACATCATGGGTGGCCTGAACTCTTGACTTTGTCCTGGTCCAACGCAATCTTTGTTAACCCTTCGAGTGCTATTTGCTTCTAATCACTAGTTTTACCTTTAGTCTTTACAAATTTGTATCTCTGGTTCCCTATATTGGATTTTGGTCATTTTAGTGTCATTTTAATCACAAAAATATTTTCTATTGTTATAAATTGTTGTTGGATTTTTATTTGTGTTGTGTCTTATTTATTTAATATATTGCTGTTTGTAAATGATTTACAAACTTGTCTCATAAGTGAAGCCTGCCTGCTCGCAGCCAGCTACCAAGGGTTGTGCAAGAGGATAACTTAATGAGACCTTAACTGGACCTTATATTGTGATTTTTGCCTTATTACTAGTGGTAGGGTCATACCTATACCTACTAATAAACCACCTTCTAACAATCACTGAGCCAGCAGAACCCCAAGCTCACTTCAGCCCATGCAAGGCATGGAGAGAAAAATAAACTGTGTGGGTGGGGATGAGGTGAGGTGGGGTGGGCACAAAGGGTCAACTTGCATCATAGGGTGTTTGTTTTGTAACTGTTTAGATGTGTGTCCTCCCCGACACTGGAGAGACTTGTTCTGAGACATGCAGATAGATCAGTGCAATTCCAGCCATGCATGAACATCAGGCTTCGGTGTTCATTAGAAGTGTAACGTGAGTCTGTTCTGTTTTTCACTTTAGATAGTGGTTTCTTCCTAGCACTACAACTGTGAGCATGGGGCGAAATGAGGTTGTAAACATTTCATTCAGACCATTAACTTTTAGCTCTTGATATTGTGCACTTAATTATAAATGGTTTTAGGTGCTAAACAGCCACACTTCTCTTTTTAAAACATACAAAATATATTTTCTCACGTCGCCCTGAGCAGGAGCCAGTTTACCATGGGGTGGAGAGCAGTGACATGCTCAGTATGGAGTCTCCATGATCCAGCCAGGCTACAGGTGGCTACAGGTGAAGGTCTGGCTTGGCCCCTCTCTGCTGCAATGATACAACAGCCAGGACAGACAAAACTCCTGAGGGACTGAGTGGTCTGTAGCTCCTTTTGCAGTCTGGCTGACACTGGCTGGTCATAGGTAGCCGAGGAGGAGGAGGACAGGAACAACTCTCTCACATCCGCTCTGAGACTGCGGAGGATTGCATGTGCTCGGCAGTGCAGAAATCATCAATTGTGTTGCTACCAGCATGGGAAGGGCCAGTCAGCTTCATGGCAACCTTTGATGAGGAATGAGTGAAGTTTTAGCCCAAAGACCACCAGTGGCGGCTAGTTGAATTTGAAAGTGTGGGAGAGTCAAAGTTTTGCACAAGAGCGAGTGTAGCAAGGGAGCACAATGTTTTTCAGGAGGGCTTTAGGGAGATCTGCGTTAGAGTTTCCAACCCAGTGCCTCTGCCATTTGGCATTCTTGCTTTTGTGACAGACACACAGGGGCATATTTGTGTAATAGTTGCGTTGCTTTTGCACCACGCAAAAGAAGGCAAGCGTGACACAACTACTAAATGCTATTTATCAAGCATGCAAGGCCACCTTGTGTGGCCCTGAGGGGCTTGATAAATCTAGAGTAGCGCCGCAAAAATCACTGCATTGCATTACTCTGCTCCAGGGAGGAATTCCATGGGTGGTGTGTGGGTGATCCCACGCAACACCCATGGATTTTGACACATTCCCAGATTTACCATATGTGGTAGACCTGAGAATGCGCCAAAACTGCTACGCCTCCCCAGGTGAGGCGTAATGAGGAGAAATATGTTTATTTCTCGTGATGTTTTCTCTTTCTAGGTGTGCTGCATTCTGCAAAAAGAAGAAAATGCCTTAGGGGATTGTTTCTGCACAAAAACTATCCTACTTACAACGCAGTCACCCTTGCACCATAGTGCTAGAGTGTCTGTGTTGGTGCTAGGCAGCACATTGTGCACCTGCGGTGGGAAAAGTCAGGAATGCGCCATATCATTTTAAATATGGCACAGTCCTGCCCTTTCCCCATCACACAGTGTAGCACAGCAAGGTGGCTTGAGGTGCTATGTGGTTATTTGATAAATGAGGAACACAGTTTGCATCTTACAAAACAGACCACACACTATATGCTGTGAAAAACTGTTGCAAGTTTATTCATAATTTCTTCATGCAATACACAGTTAGGGTTAAGTTACGGGCTGTGTTTAAAAATTACCTCTGACGCCCATCCTGATTCAATGTCACACAAGGGGGAATCAAACTGATGTAGTATTTGCCATCCGGTACTTTGCATTTTGCAATGGGGCTGTGTCCTGTATAATTTCAGAGTCAGTGCATCTGTGCCACCATGGAGCATATTAAGGGCAGCTCTCATGATACCAACTGCCCCTTGTGGAATAATGGGGTAACCATTGCATTCTTCTCATGGCCACCGCTGCCCTGAGCATATCATAGTGTGGGGCATTATTCGCTTTTTGCATTAGGATCACCCAATAACTCCACTTTCGATGCTATAGAGAAACTGGTTATTCTTACTTTGTACTCCAGTGTATGCTGGGTGATTAATTCCTCTGCTGCTGCCAACGAAAAGAGGGAGAGCAAGAGGGTGAGCCCACTTAATTACCCCCACACCTGGGCAGGGCATGACATCATCTGCTAAGGTTCAAGGTCTGAAATCTTGTGCTGGCCGTGGCTAGATTGCTTAACCAGGTGGTCACTGTAAAGGTGAAGTAACACTAAGGGGCAGTCCCACTTTAACGTACCCCTGTGGACATTAAATGGGCACCTGTCTGTGACATGGCCATTCAACTTGTGCTTGCTTCAGGCAGTATTTGTGGTAAGATCAGGAACATCAACAGCAAGAAACAGCCTCACAGACTATAAAACAGGCCCATAAACACCCTAAACACTGTCAAACACACTGACCGACCTGTAAGACCAGCCCTCCTGGCACTATGAAATTGTTTAACATTCTATGTCAGAAGTTGGACAGACAAGGAAAGGTTCAGGTCCTGGCTGAGAAAAATATCCTAATCGCATTTAATAGCACCTCGATATATTGGACATTTTGGGTTTAGCTTTAAGGTGGCATTAGTGACATCACAGGTAGACAGGAAGAAATTCTTAGTGTAGTTCAATCTGCTTAATAGATTAGATTGCAGGATTTTGGAACCGAGTATGCATTTATGAGAGTGAAAAAAAAAAAACCTGAGTCAAAGAGTCTTGAGCACATTAATTATTCTTGCCACGTGTGCACCTTCCATCACAAGCGATATGAGTGATTTGATGAATTTATAATTACTGTAAATTACTTTTGCAGTTAAGGCAAGGAGTACCATGAGCCTTTTGCCCTAAAAGTCAGAGCCTGCATGACCGCATGAGTCAGGTTGATGGAGAGTTCATGACGGGAGAGTTTGAGAATGGTTATGCGATTTGGCTTGTATTTGCGAGTGTATCATTATGAACATTGGCATCAGTTTTATCAATATTAACAGGTGTAGCTCTGTAAAACAACTATCAAGCATGTGCTCCTTCAGAATTAAGTTGTACAGCCCTGAATAATCATCAATGTTGCTGCACGCACCCAGCCCTTTGGTGCCTTGCTAGCATAGTCAAGGAACTCTACCCATGTTTGTGATGAGATCTTGCGAATGCCCCTGAATCTATGCCTCTAATTCTCAGGGGTCATACCAAACTTGCTGACTAGAATGGCTTTCAGTGCAGGGTATTGTGTTTGCTCCTCTACCTCTAGTGTTAAGAGTGTGTCCCTCCTCGCTGTAGGAATGTAACTCCACAAGCTACCCCTTCCCCCCAGGACTCCTGAGGAAACTTGTGCACCCTTAGAGCCACTTCATAGGCTGCAAACCATTTGTCTATGAGATCCCTACCACATAACTGAGCACCAAGTCTTTTGGAATGTGGACCCTTACTTCACAAGTGGAAATTGTAGGTATGCTGTCACCATTGATGCTGGACTCCACTTATAATGCTCTAATGTCCAGCTCCCGGAGACTCAGCTCATGGGTCATCTGTGTCTCCTCCGTGGCTATTCTCTTTTCCTCAAGAGCCTGCACCTTCTCCAATTTCAGCATAGCCAGTTCCAATTTCAATTCCAGCCCTCATCATCCTCCAGTAGCGCCTCATCATTTACTGGGTTTACAGCTGCTACATCATCAGCTTCCACCCGAGCCCCCAGCGCCTTCTGTAGCGCCACCTTTCTAGGGCAGCCCTTGGTAGAAAGCTCAAACCCCTTGCAAAAATCCTTGAACTGGACCACAGTGAAGCTCTCCAGCTTGGCCAGCTCAAATTCCTTCTTTTCAGATGCAGATGTAGAACCTACAATCAGACCCATGATTTAAGAAAAATGCCAATCAGGGAGAATAGAAAAACTAAAAATGCTAATCAGGATAAGTAGGGAAAAAAGAGAATTGCCAATCAGGAAGAATTGATTTGATTTGGTCTTAGGTATCGAATAATAGTTGTTACAAATGGGTTTTCTAGCTGGCTAGGGTATGCATCTAAGCCAGGCAGAATCCACCATTCTGGTCAGAACAAGGGGCTGACACGTCTAAAATAACCCCTGCTCACCCCCTTGGAAGCTTGGCACGAGCAGTCAGGTTTATCTCAGAGGCAATGTGTAAAGCATTTCCACATAACAAACAGTAATACAGTGAGAACACTACAAAAGGACACACCACCAGTTTTAGAAACATATGTGTAAAACAAAACCAATACGATACAAATCCAGCATACAGTGATCACAATGCAAATAATGCAAAAATAGGCTTTATATATAGTTCCTTGAAGTTGATAGCTCCATCTAGGGGGATATTGTGGTGTCGTGAACACCCAAATGCAATGGTTCCGGCCGACCGTAGTGGTGTGGGCCAGCTGCGGTGTCGGAAGATCCTCAAAATAGTACCTTTTTAATCTGTCCGACCAAGTTGGTGTTGGCTGGCTGTGGCAGGCGTTAAGGCAGCAGTGTGAAGTAGAGCAGTGCAGCGTGCGTTGCCCTCAGATCGCAACGCAAGCAGCAGCTCAGTGGTGGTCATTCAGAGGTGCTGGTGAGACCATGGCTGCGTTGCGAAGTGGGGTGGTGCTCGTTGCGGTGCTGACAGGTCACGGTGCAAGTCACAGAGCAAGTTGAGGATCAAAAGTCGTTGGGGCTGGTGTCAGTGGGCCACGACTGCGGAGTGGTATGGGCGGTGCATCGTGTAACTTATGAGCTGTGCCCCCAAACCATGGTGCAGGCAGTGGCAGTGATGTCAGCTTGCAGCAGCATCGTTCGTGAGACCAGGGCACAGTGCAAGCAGTGGCTCAGTGGTCGGCAGCGCACGGCAATGTCGGTGAGACCAGGGTTGCGGTGCGAAGTGCGGTGGGGGCCTCTGCGGTGCCTTCAGCTCACAGAACTGCCGGCGGTCTTGGTTATGGAGTCAGATTGTGGTTTCCCTCTGTGGCGACGCGGTCCCAGAGGCAGTACCCAGAGAAAGACAAAGTCTTTGGTGTTCCTGAGACATCTTGAACAGGGGCAAGCTCTACATCAAACCCTTATAGATACTTAGTATACAGAAAGAACTGTCCAGTCCATTCCCTGCCCAAGACAGAAGCAGCAACTGCAGGCCAACCCAACAAAGTAACAACAACAAAGGGGCAGTACTTCCAGCTCTTCTTCCTTGCCAGTTCCTTAGTCCAGCAGTAATTTAAAGTTCTGGGGTCAGCACCCCAATATTTATACCAATTTTTTCCTTCAAAGTTCTGTGGTGTTAGCACAAACAACATTTTTCTGGCACACATAAACCAGTGCAGCCTGGCAGCCTGGCTATGGCAAGGGTCACCACAGGAGGCAGCTTTGTGAGAGGCAGCCACAGTCCATTCAGGTACAAGCGACAACTCCTCCCACTGCTCTAAACGTAGCCATGTCTATTCAGCCTGGCTATGAGTCACCCAGGAGAGGCAGGGTCCACCTCAACCTCCCCCTTGTGTCTGTCTACTGTGAATGCACATCCCCTGCTCCTGTCATCTGATCCCAGATGGGGGATACACAAACAGGCCAAACAGGCCAAAACACATAGATGGTTAGACAAGAAAATACCCACTTTTTAAAAGTAGCATTTCCAAACACACTATATAAAAATCATCTTTACTAAAAGATGTATTTTTAAATCCTGAGTTCAGGCATACTAAACTCCATTTTTCTATCAGCTCCCACTGGCAAGCTACATTTGTAAAGTGTTAGCAAGCAGCTCTTATGTTAACCTATGGGAGAGATAGCCTTTCAACAGTGAAAACGAAATAGACAGTATTAGGACATGCAAACAAACTCCACTACATGTCCTACCTTTTAAATAAACTGCACTCTGCCAATGGGGCTACCTTGTGCCTACCATAAGGGTGACTTAGATGTAAACGGCATGGAAGGGCCTGGCAAGTGGGTGCACTTGCCAGGTCGACATGGTCGATAAAAACTGTGTGCAGTGGCAGGTCTGAGACACCTTTGAAAAGCTACTTGTGTGGGTGGCACAACCAGTGCTGCAGGCCCACTTCTAGCATTTGATTTACAGGCCATGGACACACACATTGACCTACACTAGGCACTTAGAAGTAAATCAAATAAGCCATTTATGGAACCACAATTCCATAAACACAATTTACCTAGACAGCATATGTATTATAGCACTGAATCACAGTGGGAAAATGGCCATAGTCCTAAAACCAACAAAAACAAGTTAAAAAACAGGAGGCCAAAAAAAGAAAAAAGTCTGGGGGTGAAACCACTGAAAAAGCCAAGTCTAACACAGTAGTAATACACAAAATGGATCAGCACCACATGTAAGTCAAACAAGATGTTTTTACAACTGTAATAATGTCCACAATAGATAGTCTCAAACGGTAGTTCCTTGAAAATAGCAATGTCTGTACAATCAATAGATTAATCTTTCCTTCCTTTATTATTTTTGTTTTCAATTCTTAAAAAGGATCATCAGCAAACGCGTTTCGTCCACTTAAAGTTGGACTTCTGCAGGGCAACTCGAGCATCAAGGTAAGCCTATATCCATCCAAATATATATATCCAAATTCTCAAACTGGATTCGAACTTCGAAGCCAAAATAAAGCTACTCAACAAAGCTGTTACGATTGCAGTCCTGATCGCAACATAAAGTTATAGAAGCATTTCCACATAAAGATGTGGTAGAAATGAATGTATATAAGTGTTGTGTTTCAAAACATTATGAGTGGCATCAATATGGTCTGTGTAGTAAAACAAGCATCACGTAGTGGAGAATTATCCATCCATCTGAAAGCACTATAAGGCGCGTGTCGTTGCAATCACAACTTCCCGGCTTTGGCTTCGAAGTGCGAATCCAGTTTGAGAATTTGGATATATTTATTTGGATGGATATAGGCTTACCTTGACGCTCGAGTTGCCCTGAAGAAGTCCAACTTTAAGTGGACGAAACACGTTGGCTGATGATCCTTTTAAGAATTGAAAACAAAAATAATAAAGGAAGGAAAGATTAATCTATTGATTGTACAGACATTGCTATTTTCAAGGAACTACTGTTTGAGACTGTCTATTGTGGACATTATTACAGTTGTAAAAACATCTTGTTTGACTTACATGTGGTGCTGCTCCATTTTGTGTATTGTTGTCTTATACTCCATTTCGAAGGGAGGCACCGTTGGTTAGGGGGTGCATATGGAGATTGGCACACACTAATATTTGTTTTTGTCATTAATGACATAGGTGACTTACGTGTCGGGTGCTGTATTTCTGTCTATTTTCTGTCATTTGGTCCACTGCCCATTCTTTTTAGTAACTCTAACACAGTAGTGTACACCATATTTCTGTAAGGCCCTGCACAAACAAGTCCTATCCTCACTGCTGATGACCAATATTAGAAATTGAGTCTGTAGTTGGCAGAGGTATGCACCCTGCCCAAATATGGACCACATTCCAAGTTAGGGTAAGTCAGTTACACACCATAAATTAACATGTGTTCAAACCCTGATAGCTTGGCATGGAACAGGCAAGCTTGACTTAAAAGGCAATGTGTAAATATGTGTGCAACACCTAAAAAGGTAAAACAGTGAAAACATCACATAAAAATAAAACACACTAGTATAGAAATTAAAGCCTAATTTAATGAACAAAACACAACCAAAATGACAAAAATCCAATTAGTAGAAGTTGAGATATGAAATTATAAACAATAAATGCTTAGATGCTTAAAGCACCAACTAGGGCTATCTGGTCGCGCTTGACTCAGGTAAATCTAAAAGTTCTGGCCGACCACAATGGATCACGGGTTGGATACAGGGACCAGCCTTGGTCTGTCGCAAACAGTACCTTGGTTCAGTAGTGCGTCAACGAGTGATGCAAGGAGAGATGCAAAGTTGATACATCATCATTGGTCCTAGAAATGTAGGTGATGCGTCGTTCGGAGCAACGCAGTCAGAGAGCATCAATGTTGAACCCCTTTTGATGAAGGTGTATGCCTTATTGTCGAGTTGTGCAGTCGGCAATGCGCGATCCTCTCCTCAGCGGCGGCAGGCGATGCATTAGCGTTGAAGGGAGATAAGTTGGTTCCAACTGGTGCAAGGGAAGCGATGCGTGGCATCTTGCAGTTGCAGCACAGAAAACCCACTTCCAAGGGCCCAGTACTGGATTGGCACCACTTGGCAGGGCAGGACTCAGAGATGCCAGAGTCCAGGTGGTGTTGTAGAGATGAATTAAATATTTGATGTCCCTGAGGCTTCAGAAAACAGGAGGCATGCCAGCAAGTCTTTGTAGTCTCTCTGGATACAGGTGAGATAGGTCCAGTCCTAAATCAGCCAGCAAGCCTTTGTAGTCTCTCTGAGTACAAGTGAGATGGGTCCAGTCCTAAATCAGCCAGGCTCTGGGCAGCACAATAAAAAAAGTTATTCCAGAGCAGCAGTCCAGAGTGGCAGTCCTTGTAGCAGCACAGCAGTTCTTCTCCCTGGCAGAGTCCTTCACATGTATTACTGATTTGGTAGGGTCAGAAGTCCAGTTCTTATTTCCAGTTGTGCCTTTGAAGTGGGGGTGACTTCAAAGAAGGGTCTTTGAAGGGCACAGCTGTCCTTTCTTCCAAGCCTGGCTCCATACTCAGTACAGAGGGTTAAGCAGTATTTTTTGTGGGAGCAGGACAATGTCTATTCAGGTGTAAGTGTCAGCTCCTCCCATCAGTATGAGGATGGCCACTCAGTCACATGTATCCTCCCTTTGTCTGAGGCTGTTTAGAGGGAATGCAGGAGTCCAGCTGTTATCACAGCCCAGAAGTGTATTGGAGACCGGCTACGGGCACACAGGGCTTTAAGAGCAGAGAAATGCCAACTTTCTAAAAGTGGCATTTCTAAAACAGTAATGTTAAATCTAGCTCTACTAGTAAAGAGGATTTATCATTACCATTCCAATGATATCGAACATGGCAGAGCTGTGTCACGACTTGCTCCCTGCGTTTTCGTGCCCACCAACAGGGGGCTGAACTGCGGGACTCTCCAGTGTCATAACAAGCTTCCAGACCCTCCCCTTCATGTACATATTGACTTCCAGCCATTTGGACACTATTTGGGAATTGACATCCATTCCCAATCCATGCCGGGTTTTGTGGAAGCCATCCTGCTCATGCCTGAAACTCCATTACCCAGAATTCCCTGCTCACTGCTCCGTCTCCACCCCTGCAGGCCAAGGATGGGTGGAGGAATTCAGCTCACCTGTGGCTGGCTGCTGCTAGCCGGCTCACACCTGATTCGCATGAGTACTGTGAGGTCTTTTAAGCCCCAGCTCCCTTCAGCCCAGTGTTGGTCATTGTAGCTGTATACCGGTGAGGCCGATCCTTGTTTCCAGTGTTTCCTGAGCTTTTGATACCCTTGTTTCCAGTGTTTCCTGAGCTTTTGATATTCCTTGATTCCTGAGCTATAGTTAATCCTTGTTCCTTGATTCCTGAGCTATAGCTATTCCTTGTGCCTGAATTAGCACTGCCTGCAGTGCTACCTTGTTTCCTGAGTTCCTGAGCTACAGCTATTCCTTGTGCCTGAATTAGCACTGCCTGCAGTGCTACCTTGTTTCCTGAGTTCCTGAGCTATAGTTATTCTTTGTTCCTGTTCCTGGGCTTCAGCTATTTCTTGTTCCTGATTTGCACTGCTTGCAGTGCTCTCTTGACTCCTTGTTTCCTGAGCTGTAGCTATTTCCTGTTTCCTTGAACCAGTACTGCGTGCAGTGCTACCTTGACTCCCGAGCCTTAGCATTCCTTGTTCCTGAACTGCAGCAGTTTCCCTTGTTCCTGAACTAGCACTGCCTGCAGTGCTACCTTGACTCCTGAGCCTTAGCATTCCTTGTTCCTGACCTGCAGCAGTTTCCCTTCTCCTGAACTAGCACTGCCTGCAGTGCTACCTTGACTCCTGAGCCTTAGCATTCCTTGTTCCTGACCTGCAGCAGTTTCCCTTCTCCTGAACTAGCTCTCACCTGCAGTGCTACTTTGACTCCTGAGCTTTTGCTCAATTCTTGCTCTTGCCCCAGCACTGCCTTCTATGCTACTTTGTTTTCTTGATTCCTGAACCTGCACTATTCTAGTATACCCTTGTAGCCTCCCTTCTGTATATCCTTTTCCAGTCCCTGCCTTTCTTCCCATTTCCTTGGTTCCAGTTCTAGTTTGCTGTCTTTCTATTTCTGCTGTCTTGCTTCTGTTACCTTGTATGTTTGTTACCTGCTTTCTGCCAAGTGTGCCCTGTGATTTCCTTCCTTTCCTATTAAGCACTCCTCCTTGCTAGCTCCTTGTCTATTGTGCTTGTGTTTAGTTCTACCCCTTTGCTGTTACTGCCTTGCGTGTTCCTGTTTGATCGCCAGGATCCGTGGGCACAGCTGAATACCTAGGTGGTGTTTCTTGTTCACTGTGAGTATTGTCTTTGAGTTCCATTTATAACATCACCATAGGTATAAGCTCCATAGACCCTGCCTTTGCATACATAACCTATATGTGGGTATTTGCAGTCAGTATCTGTAACAGCAATTGTGGGTGAGGAACTTACTGAGCTTCAGTCTTACCGTGTGCAGCTCCTGAGTGCTTTACCCCACATTCCCTTTTGTTGTCAATGTTGTATTATATATATGTCTTGCACGTCCATCCTGGGTGTAGTGATTCTGAATGCTGAGCCGCCTCATAAGTGCCCTTCCTTTCTTGAGTCTTAGCCATCTTGTTCCTTTGTACAGGCTTCCCCTTTGGATCCCTTTTCTCCTCTGACTTCCTGTGTGATCCTGGGCAGCGCTGTACTCCTCTCTCTGTGTACGTCTTCTACCCCATTCCCAGTCCTTGTCCAAGTCCCTGACTGTGTTCCCGACATAGTCCCAGACAGTCCCTGACAAGCTGCTCCTTCTCAATCAGGAAGTACAGCTTAAAAATTTAATAAGGAATTCCCAATGCTAACCTATGCGAGGGGTAGGCCTCACAGTAGTGAAAAACAAATTTGAGTATTTTGAGTACCAGGACATGGGAAACCTAAAAGTACATGTCCTACCTTTTACTTACACAGCACCGTGCCCTTTGTGCTAGCTAGGGCCTACCTTAGAGTTGACTTAGGTCAGCATGATATAGTGCTCAGAATGCTAAGGCCGACAACAAGAAGGTCTGAAAAAGAGAGGAGGAAGGCAAAATGTTTTAGGTAACCCTGTAGAAAGGGCCATTTTCCAACACACAGGTTAATAAGGACCTCTTCACTCCTATTGATCACTACACGGTATGTTGCCACCACCGCTCGTATGCTGCTTAACTCCTGGCGCAGGCAGTAGCTTTCCACCGCTATATGGTTAGCGCTTTGTGCGCCCAACAAGACACAATTTTTGAGGGAGAACATGGCGGCCGGCGAGTAAGCAGAGTCGCGAGCTCCGCAGTCGTGGCATTCTATCTTCGAAAATATGGGCTCTGAAGGCACAACTTAGAGGCAACCACATTCACAGTTTACTTACCAGACTGGGAATTCCAGATTTTTTCGTGTTCCGCGCTACCGCTGTACCTGGAAAGCCGCGTTGGGAGCAACGCCGGCGGAGCGCTGCCGGCAGCCGAGTTTGTGAAGACGGAGGCGGCGGCGTCGTCGAGAAGGTGGAGCGGGTCGAGGCTGGAGGTGGAGGCGTGTCCTGCCTGGCCCCGGTGTTCCTGCACTTTGACAGTGCGGGGGAAAGCGGAGAGCTTCTGGGCAGTAGCTGCAGTGGATTTTCAGCGCCTGCGAGCGCTGACTGTAAGAGTAAGCTATCGACTATCCTCGTCCTGGTTTGTGTGTAAGCCCCCCTAACTACCTCTAAAAACTCTGCAAAATCGTTGGGGGTCACTAGTTTTTCTAATCGCGACCGATACCCCTCTAGGAAAGTCGCAAAAAACCAACAATTACTTAAGATTGGTGGGGGAAACAAAGTAAGTTCTGAAATTATAGCTACATCTAAATTTTCTGAACTTGATATTAGCCCTAAAGCGAATGCTGCCATCTGTATGAATTCACTTAGGAGAAAAGGTAGAAGCAAAAGAAGAGGATTGTCCTCCTCAGACACCAACCCAGCGCCATCAACAACATTAGCTGGCGGCACCTCGTCTCCTGCCCCACAATCGTTGGCAAGTCAGGACAAGTGTGCATTACCTCTTTGCTAGGGGGGAGACATCAAGGATAGCGGTACCGCTACTGCCACCGCCAGCTTCTTTAAAGAAACTGGTTACGCTCTAAGAAGGAAAGAGCAGAACTACCACCCAGTCCCCGGAAAAGTGGGCGACATTTCTTCGCCGAATGCTGATTCAGAAAGACCGCAGATACAAGATAAAGAATCAAACTTTACACAAGATGGGGATTTAGGAAGGTATCCCTCCAAGAAGCAAAAGGGCCAGAGACCTAAGGGAGGAGGAGTAGTAGTCTCAACCAGAGCAGCAAAAACGGCCAAAAAGGAACAATTAAAGAAAGGTTCCAATCTTAAAGTAACCCCCTCATTGCGTTCCTTCTTTAAGGTTCAGGACAAGTCGACCCTAGAATGTGGGTCGCAAAACCTGAAGTGTCTGACCGGAGTAAACCAACAGGCAGGGTCTATGCCAACTGTAACAATAATGGAATCTCCCAATAGATATCAAGTTCTTATGGATAGGGACAGGGGAGACGAACGCAGCGAGGGTGAAAACCTCACAGAAGCCGAGGGGGGAGAGGAGTCACCACTAAGGGAAGAAAACTTACAACAGTGCATGAAGAATAAAGACCAAGATCTGGAGATACCGTCGCAGGATGAGATCGGTAAATTGATGGGCTCTCTTTTCAATGAGATGAAACTTAGCTTTGCAAAATCGGAAAAAAACCAGGAAAGAATCCAAGCCACTTGTGAAGCCCTTGAATCCAAGGTTAATGCACTAATTGATAGAGTAGTAGTGGTGGAGACCGCCCTGGAGCAGACCAAGGGAGAAGTCAAACATTGCCAGGAAAACATCGAAAAGCTGACACAATCCGAAAAGGAACTCAGGGAGAAAGTCGAGGTTCTGGAAAATAACTCTAGAAGAAACAATATAAGGCTACTGAATATTCCAGAAGGTCAGGAAGGGCAGAACCTAAGAAGTTTTATAGTCAGCTTGTTAAGAGAGTTCACCCCAGACCTGGACGAAAAAACCCTAAACGATGACATACAGAGGGTTCATAGGGACCCTTTCAGATTAAACAAGGACAGGAAGAACCCCCGGAGAGTGCTTGTTAACTTCAAGTCCTACACTTTAAAGGAACGTATCCTGTCTAAAGCTCTCAGCTCGGGCATTCTTACAAAAGATGGATACAATTACAAAATCCGCTCTGATATCTCCAAGGCAACGGCAGATAGACAGTGGGCCCTAGGAAAGTATATGCAAGACCTAAAGGCTGAGGGAGCAACCGTCCAGATGAAATTTCCAGCCCTCTTACAAATAATGTGGAATAATAAAACATACAATATTAGAGACCCGAAAGAGGTGGACTTGCTTCTAGAACGAATGAAAACCAGTAGATAAATTGATTGAGCCATGCTAGCTAAATTAGTTTTTACACGACTGCGTACCTCAAATGGGCAACTAGGTTAGCCCTATGACAGGAAGGAGGGTTCTCCAGGGTGGGGGGAGGGGGAAGGGGTTTTTCTCTTTTTCTTTTTTGCACACTTTAATCTATTCTTCTGGGTGGGGAGCATTAGGGAATTTTAAAAAAAAACCAACTGTTCGATATGCAAAAATCATAGCTAGCAGGGTCAGACTGACTTATATCAAAGGCTAATTAACGAATTCCTTGTGCAATGAGCGACTTAAAAATTGTGACTTGGAATCTTAATGGGCTAACATCAAGGGGCAGGCGGAATAAGATCTTTGAGTACCTCAAGCTAATAAACAGTGATATTATCATATTACAGGAGACTCATCTCCTTAAAGATGAGTGGTCCGAAATAATTAAGCATGAAAAATGGGTTGGGAGGAGTGTGTGTACAAACCAATCCTGCAATATCAAGGGGGTCTCAATTATTATCAAAAAAACATCCAATTTAACGTTAGTAGGGGAGATGGTAGATTCTAAAGGTAGATGGGTCATAGCCAACTTAAAGTTAGGTGATATTCCTTTATCAGTGGTTGGGTACTACGGCCCCAACATAGACGATCCCACACCTCTTCAATCTCTCTACTCGCAAATGATAACAGTGACCACTCCAATTATACTAGGTGGTGATTTCAACATTTTACTTGACCCCAAGAGAAATAGACATCCCCCGGGCAGAGCTTTAAACTTGCCTAAAATGAGAAAATGTTTGAATGGTCTTATGGAAGATTTGGGCCTGATAGATATATGGAGAGCAAGAGGGGAGAACACGAATAAATTTACTTACAGGAATCATAAATATGGCCATGCCTCAAGAATAGATTTCTTCCTAGTTGATAAACTCCTGTGTAAGAACGTTAAAAAGGTTTTTCACGTGCCTGCTCACCTGTCTGATCACTCCCTTGTTCAGCTAGATATAAAAATTAAGTCTGTCCAGGGCGAAAAAGGTGGACTTTGGACCGCACTCTTCTTTTAGATTCACAAATTGTAGACAAGGTTAGAGACACAACACTAAATTATTTTAATGATAATATCGAAGGGGAGGTCTCTAATACCCTAATCTGGGATGCTTACAAAGCTGTTCTCAGAGGAGCATTAATGGTCTAGCAATAAATAAAAACAAAAAGAAAAGGTATAAAATATCTCAATTAGAGGCCGACATATTAAACCAACAGGAGAGGCTGGATGCTGCTTCTAAGGGGGAAGAACAGAATAAGGCAAAGGCCGACATACTAAAAAAGAGACAAGAGTTAGCACTTTATCTAGAAGACAGGGTAAGGGAAAGATGGCAGGCCAGCAGCCTATCGAACTATGAGTATGGGGAAAACAGTGGGAAACTGTTAGCGTGGAAGCTTAAAACCGATGTTAACAGAAATAAAATCATGGCAATCAATAAGAGCAATGGAAGAGGAAGGGTAGAAGATAACGCCAGCATAGAAGAAGCCTTTGTAGACTTCTTCCAAGCACTGTACGAAGAAGATCTTTTTCCTGCACTTCCTACCGTGGACTCCTATCTAGGGGAATCTCAGATTGCGAAGGTGGATACAGACTCCAGCGAGTCATTAAATGCAGCCATTACACTGGGTGAGGTCCTGGATGTAATAAATAACCTGAAGAGAGGGAAAGCAGCTGGCCCCAACGCAATCCCTAACGAGCTTTATTCAGTCCTGAAAGAATCATTGGCCCCCAGACTACTAGATCTTTTCAATTCCATCTATTTGGATGGCACCCCGATCCCTAAGACCTGGAACGATGCTACTATTACCCTGATATTAAAACCTGGTAAAAATCCCCTAAACTGTGAGTCTTATAGGCCCATATCCCTTCTCAATACTGACTATAACATTTTCTCACAGATCTTGGCTAAAAGGCTGGGGCTTCTCTCTAAAAAGTTAATTCACAATGATCAGAAGGGTTTTATAAGAGGCAGACAGTTACATGACCTTACCCACCAGCTTATTGGCGCCATTGACATCGCAGCCCAAGAGAAAGTTCCTTTAGCGGTCCTTACCTTTGACGCAGCTAAAGCTTTTGATCGCGTCAATTGGGTATATTTACAGAAGGTCATCAAACAATTTGGTTTAGGGAAAATTTTGCAAGAGCAATTACGAACATATACTCTGCTCCCACCGGAAAATTCTCATTAATGGTAGGCTATCAAAGGATTCCGGATCAGAAGAGGCACTAGACAGGGGTGCCCGCTTTCCCCCATCTCTTCAATCTTTACATAGAACCCTTAGCCAACACAATAAGGTCCTCTAGAGATGTTATTCCTTTTAGCTTTAATGGCTGGAACTTAAAACTAGCACTATACGCCGATGATCTAATGATCTATACGAGTGCCCTAAATGAATCCTTTAATACCATTACTTCTTTACTAACAGAATTTGGGAATATTTCCGGGTATCAGATAAACCACCAAAAAACAGAGGTCATGTACTGGAACATGATAATGCCATCGATTGCCTCTAAAAATAAGATCAAATACTTGGGGATTGAAATTTCAAGAAATATTGATGAAATCGCCCAAACAAATTTAGATCTAAAAGTTAAAGAGATGAGGAAACTATTAAAATCATGGAGCTGCCTTTCCCTTACCTTCATGAGGCAAGCTAATGTGATCAAAATGGCCATTCTACCAAAATTCACTTTCATCTTTAATGCTATTCCTCTGGAATTTAAACCAGTTTGGATAAAAAAGATCCAGAGTGAAATTAACTCCTTTATCTGGGCCTCTAAAGCTGTAAGAATTGCCTGGAAAAAGCTCTGTCAAAAGAAAAATCGAGGGGGGATATCCAGTCCAGACCTCATGACGTACTACAAAGCCTTTCATTTAAAAAATTTGAGGATTCTCTTCCAAAAACATGACCTGTATCCCGCTTCTTGGAAAGCTGTAACGGAGCACGACTACTGTCTCTACAAGTTTGGCCACCTTAAGTATTTAAAAAAAAATTCGATTGAAGGTGCTGAGATCTGCATGTAAACTTTGGTCCGATTTGAGGAAAATTTGGAAGTTCCCGTACTACAGCCCCTTAGCACCTATATGGAATTCACCGGGAACGCCAGAATGTTTGAAAGACTCTCTAGCAATTCCATTGAAAAGAGCCGGAATAGAGAATTGGGGGGACCTTCTTGAAAATGGCCTCCTAAAATGCTGGGACACTCTAGAGAAAAGAACAAACAAGGAGATATCCAGGTTTAAGTACTACCAGCTGGCTAGTTGGTCTAAAGATCAAGTGGCACCTTCAGATCATATCGTGAAGCTGGAAGACGAGTTACAGAAAGACCCAGCTTGAAAGGAAGTCTCAAAGTGGTATTGGTACCTGACAGAGAGGAATGAGGAATGAAGGTCGATCTCGACACGCCAGTCGCTAATTGGAAGAAAATCTTTCCGGCACAAGACTTGTAACGACATTGGCAAGTATCCTGCACTTTTTTATGGCACATTATTGTTTCTGCACCCCTTAGGAAAAACCATCTTTTTACTTTACATAGGTCCTACTGGACACCTGAAAAGCTGTCAAAATTGAATAAACAGGTGGTGAGGAATTGTCCCAAATGTGGTGAGATGAAAGCTAACGATATCCACATGTTTTACACATGTACCCACCTCGACTCCTATTGGGAGGCAGTCGGTAAGATTGTTGATAAAGCTCTTAACGCCACAATTAAGGTAAGCGCTTTCATAATTATTTTTGGTATTTTGGACATTGAAGATTCTGATATCTATTTAAATAAAAACCAGAAACATTTGCTATTTACCTTAATGTTATTGGCTAGACGTGAGGTGTGCATAAACTGGATTCTTCCAGCTCCTCCCAGGGTAGAAGATTGGCTTCGCTCAGTAGACAAATTTAGAAATTGGGACAAACTAAGAGGGAAAAGTAAACGCACGAAATATTGGGAACTATGGGACAGTCTTTTGCGGTAGGTCAGGAAGGGATGTCTGATGATTCAATCTAATGTGATCACTCAAATTTAAGAGATCCTCGGGTGGCCTAGCGACGGTGGATCTGAAATTTCTTTTTGCTGGTTTGCAAGATGTGGCCCTACCTTGTTCTTTCTTCTAGGGCGCTGTTTCAGCGTTGAACGAAAGGCTGCTGTAACCATTAAGATCGCATAAATGAGAAAAAAAAAGAAAAAAAAAGACACAATTTGTGAGACAGGCCTTTGTCATGGTGCACACATATGATCCGTGTTTGCCTATGACAACATAAATAATGTAGATTTCTGTTTTCTATTGTGAAGAACCCAAATGTACGTTGGTGAAGGGCTGATGTGTACAAATACACGCTGGGAAATAGCATTTGTCACCTGACATTCCTTGTAGTGGGCACAAAAGGCTATGAAAGGCACAGTATTCCAGACATCTTACTGGGGATGTTTATGAATGCCCAAAAATTCGTACATTCACACCCCTGGACAGGTTTATGTACACAGGTGCAATAAGGCACAATGATTTTATTTCACAATCAAGATGGAGACAAAAGCATTCACTGCCATTTCACAACGAGGAGAAGTGAGGTTGGGTGGCATCCATTTTAGAATCCCAAAGTAGAGGTATGCCTTATGTACTGTGAAGTATGCAAGGCCATGACCAAGAGGGCGCATTTCCAGAGGGATTTCAGCAAGTGAGGAAGAAGAAGAGTGATAGATCCCAGAGGATAGTGGTGGACATGGTGGGAGGGGAGGGTCACTGCAAGAAATGGTGATTGTTTTGATATATTGCATAGGTGTTACTATGAATTAGTGGAATTATAACTTGTGGCAGATTTACACAATGCTTACAAATAGTTAACTATGTAAAGTTTATGAATTGGGTTAAGTCTCTTGAAAAATCCTTTTTGAAATTAAATTCTCCCATCACAAGTAGATTAGCCCCATGTTTCTATTATGGAAACTCTACTTAACCCCTTCGGTGCTCATGACGAGCTGGACTCGTCATGGCACACAGTGCTCGTGTGCTCATGACGAGTCCAGCTCGTCATAAGACCCACCCACGGGGGAAGCGCTGGCGCTCCCCCCGTGGGGATCCGATCGTTGGGTTTTTCGGGGAAGGCAGGGGAAGGGCTTCCCCTGCCTCCCCCGACCCCCTTCAATGACGTCAGCGCACGAGGCGCGCTGGCGTCGTTGGAGGTTTCCCTTGTTTCCCCGACGCACTGGAAGCCATTTGCTTCCAGCGCTTCGAGGAATAAGGTAAGTTTTGGCTCGGGAGAGGGGTTTGAAAGAAAAGAGGCATCGAGGGAAAGGAAAACCCTTTCCTTTCCCTCGATGCCTCTTTGTGCATTCCTGCTGCACGATCATGCGATCGTGCAGCAGGAATGCCCACTAGACACCAGGGAATTTCTTTTTTTTTAAATGTATAAATACTGTTTCGGGGAGCGGCCCCTTGGGCAGGGGTCGCTCCCCTTTGGGAGCCATATGTATTTGGTGCTCTGCCCCCTGGGGGAGCAGTTTTCCTATTGTAGCCCACTAGACCACCAGGGAGAAACGGTGGGGAGTGGCCCCTTGGGCAAGCGTCACTCCCTTTGGGGGCATTGTGGCAGATCGACCAAATGATATAGTGCCCACTATTTTATTTATTTATTTTATGTAATGCGTTTTTATATAGCGCAGACTTTACCCGAAGGTGTCAGAGCGCTTCACAATAGGGAGAATGGCAGTGCATACACCACCCCCCGTGTGAAACAAAAGAGGCATCGATGCATTCCTGTCTAAATACTGTTTTGGGGAGCAAGGGTCGCTCCCCTTTTGGGGGCCATATGCTTTTGGTGCTCTGCCCCCCTTGGGGCCTTGAATCGGGCAAGTATTGTGCACTGACCTGGCAGGTTGCTGGCAGTGCACACACCACCCCCCCCGTGTGTGGCAGCCCGGGCTGAAACAGCTTCCGGGCACACACACATGTGCATGATATAGAGGTATACTGCAATAAGTGGCACTCAAAACACAATGAAGAGCGAACTAGAGGGGGCTGAGAGTGAAAGTATAGTGTGTTTGGAAGAGAAGAGATTTGAGGTCAGCTTTGAAGATCCGGGTAGAGGAGGTGGCACGGAGCAATGGGGGAAGCGATTCTCAACGGATTGCGCCATCGATCTTTCCCTTTTTGAAGAGGGGGCGCAAGCAGAAGCTTTCCGCATTGCGAGCCACCGGACAATTTCAATTTATTCGCCAGGTAACGAGGGAGGACGTGTGTAAGGCTTTGTGTGTGATGCAGGCAGTTTTGTAAATAGATCTTGCCTCGATCGGAAGCCATCGAAGAGAGGACAGGATAGGAGTGACGTGGTCGCTTCGTTTAGACCCTGAAATGAAGCGAGCTGCTGAATGGAGGAATGGATTTGAGAGGGGAGAGGTGGGATTTGGGTAGGCCCTTCAGAAGAGAATTGCAATAATCCAGTCTTGAGCGAACCAGAGATTGTACTAAGGTTTTTAAGTCTTTCTCCGGGAAGAACCGACGGATCCCCCATAGAAGGCGCAACTGGTAACGTGCGTTCTTAGCAATAGAGTTGATGTGGGAGATTAGGTTGAGTCTTTTGTCAAGAATGACACCAAGGTATTTAGCGCTGTCGACAATGATGGGTTTGTTGTTGAGTAGGTTCAGCTGATCCATCCAAGATTGAACAGGAGGAGGTGAGAGAGAGGTAGAGAGGAGGAGGAATTCAGTTTTGGCGGGATTCAGAATGAGTTGGTGAGCTAACATCCAGTTGTGAATAGAGTTGAGAGTAGAGTTGAGTAGTGAGAGATCGTGTGCGGAAGATAAAGGTATCTTCCCACTAGTCCACCAGGCATTTATTTGTGGAGAGTGACCCCTTGGGTGGCAGAATAGCAGTATGTTTTTAGGCCCATCTGCCCCCAAGGAGGGCAGAAGCCACTAGACACCAGGGTTTTTTAATTTTTGTGTTGGGGAGTGGCCAAAGGGCAAGGGTTGCTCCCCTTTTACGGGAGTGAATATTTTATTTATAACCTTTGGCCCACCTACCCCTTAGCTTGGCTGGTGGATTGTGTGTGGACTGGTGCATTATTTGCATATGTGATTGTAATGTTTTTTTCTCCTTTTTATTCTAGTGTAAAGCTTTTGATTCCTGTTTGCGGTTTCGGCAGTGGTTGTTCTGCAGTTTTGCGTAATTGCATTTATTTGGTAAGAAAAATATTTTTGTTGTGTGTACTCCAAATGAGTATTATTGTCATGCATGAATGAATTTTTTGTAAGTGGTGTCATAATGGCAGCATATTTGTTAGTGTTCAGAGCATGAAATTCTTTGCGATGTTTTGCATTGTCTTATGTGTAATTTTTTTCTTCTTCTTTTTAGTGGGATATTGTTGATCCTTACTGTGTCTGTGCAGAGTAGGTGGTGGTGAGTCTAGCTGCTTCTGTCACGTGAGTGGTATAGTGTTGGAGTATATAGGTCTTTGTGATAAAGCTACATTTTGTTTATTTCTTTTTTTTACAAAGGGTTTGTTGTTGTTGACTTGTTTGACAAGTAACCTTTATTAGTAAGCATTATGGCTAGCCGTAGAATTACTGCTCAGCAGGTGGTTGGTTTGCTTCTTGAATCTTCCTCTGAGCAGGATTATGAGACTGACAGTGCGTCTGAGGGAGAGGAGGGAGAGGAGGGAGGGGAAGATTCAGGCAGTGAGTTTTCTCTCCACATGGAATCATCGGATGATGAAGGTACTCTCAGTGCAGATGAAGTGCCTGATTTAGAGGAGGATACTACTGTACCGATGGTGCAAGAGGCATCTGCATTGCAGCCTGGGGCTGCTAGGCTTCCTACTGGAAGTGCTGGACTCTGGGTTGATCCAAACATGGTGCAGCCGGTGTTGCCTGCCTTTAGTGGCTATGCAGGGTGTAGAGTGGATTGTGAACATTATTTGCCTATACAGTATTTTCAGTTGTTTATGGATGATGTATTTTTGGGTGAGATTGTTGAGCAGACTAATTTGTATGCTGAACAGTTTTTGAGGGACAACAGTGCCAGACTTAGGCCCCATTCTAGAGCTACCCGGTGGAGTCCCACAAATCTGGAAGAGATGAAGAAGTTTTTGGGTTTGACTTTTTTGATGGGTTTGATAAGGAAGCCGTCCATGGGTTCATATTGGTCTACCAGTCCCTTGATGGCAACGGCCATATTTCCTGCAGTTATGACTCGTGATCGGTATTTACTTTTGCTTCGGATGCTGCATTTTGTTGATAATGGTTTGGCGTTGCCACAAGATCACCCTGAATGTGACCGTCTTTTTAAGATTCGGCCTGTTCTTGATCACTTTGTAGATCGATTTTCAGAGATACTCCAGGGAAAGAAATATCTATTGATGAGTCTTTGGTCCTGTTCAAGGGCCGTTTGGTTTTTAGGCAGTACATTCCTAGCAAGAGGGCACGTATGGAATTAAGCTGTATATGTTGTCTGAGAGTAGGACAGGATATGTTTTTAATTTGCGTGTGTACACTGGTAGGGATTCCACTATTGACCCCCTGGTTGTCCGTCCACTTTTGGAGTTTCAGAGAAAATTGTGTGGGATCTTGCTAGAGGACTGTTTAACAGAGGCCACCATTTGTACCTTGATAACTTCTACACTGCTGTGCAATTGTTTAAGGAATTGTTCAAAGTGGACACTTTTGCTTGTGGCACAATCCGCTCTAACCGTAAAGGTTATCCAAAAGAGCTTGTTTGCAAAAACTTCAGAGGGGACAGTGCAGTGCCTTGCGTAGTGAGGAACTGCTAGCTGTGAAATTTGTGGACAGGAGGGATGTGTACATGCTGACTACCATCCATGATGAGAGTACTTCACTTGTGGCTGTTTGGGGTCAGATTGCTGAAGTGCGCAAACCTGTGTGCATTTTAGACTACAATAAGCACATGGGTGGTGTTGATAGAGTAGATCAGAGGTTGGAACCTTACACTGCTATTCGTAAGTCTTACATTTGGTATAAGAAGTTGGCCATCCATCTCTTCAATTTAGCAACTTTCAATGCTTTTGTTGTGTTCAAGGAGTGTTCTCCTGCGTCAAAGTTGACTTTTGTTCAGTTTCAGCAGTCTGTCATAGGCAGCCTTGTTGTTGTGGAACAGGCAAGTGTTCCTAGAGTTGGAGTGGTGGAGGATGTGGCTCGATTGAAAGATCGCCACTTTCCTGATCACATTCCTCCTACACCCTCAAAAGACTTTCCCACTAGGAGATGTAGAGTCTGTTGGCGAAGAGGTACGCGGAAGGAGACTCGTATGTACTGCACTGAGTGTCCTTCTAACCCTGGGCTGTGTGTGCCTGCTTGTTATAGAGCGTACCACAAGCAAAAGAATTATTGGGAGCAACCATGAGTGGTAAAGTGAACTGCCTGGTCTGTAATGTTTAAGAATTGTTGTTCTGTTTCAAGGTTGGCATTAGTGCAATGTATTTAGTTTCTGATTTTGCGTTAGTAGATTTGTATCTATTTGCAATTTGTTTGTGTTTTCTTTTTTGTATAAAAAATCCTAAATGTGATGGTGGTGTGTGTAGGCTGGTGCTTGGCTGGCGGTGTGCGTGGAGTGGCGCTTGGCTGGCGGTGTGCGGGGAGTGGCTCTTGGCTGGCGGTGTGCGTGGAGTGGTGCTTGGCTGGCGGTGTGCGTGGAGTGGCGCTAGGCTGGTGGTGTGCGTGGAGTGGCGCTAGGCTGGCGGTGTGCGTGGAGTGGCGCTAGGCTGGCGGTGTGCGTGGAGTGGCGCTTGGCTGGCGGTGTGTGTGGAGTGGCGCTAGGCTGGCGGTGTGCGTGGAGTGGCGCTAGGCTGGCGGTGTGCGTGGAGTGGCGCTAGGCTGGCGGTGTGCGTGGAGTGGCGCTAGGCTGGCGGTGTGCGTGAGTGGCGCTAGGCTGGCGGTGTGCGTGGAGTGGCGCTTGGCTGGCGGTGTGCGTGGAGTGGCGCTTGGCTGGCGGTGTGCGTGGAGTGGCGCTTGGCTGGCAGTGTGCGTGGACTGGCGCTCGGCTGGCAGTGTGTGAGTAGTGACTTGCTGCTGGTCACTACACACACTGCTAGCCGAGCGACACTCCACGCAATCCATCAGCTTGTGTGGTTGCTGTGTTAGGAATGTGGGCGTGTGAAAGTGATGGGCCCTTGAATGGCGCTGTCTGCTGGTGTGAGTGTTGTAATGTGATGGGCCCGCGGCTGGTGGTGTGAATGGTTTTGTATTTGTCACACGTATGAAAGGTGTATGAATGGCCTGTAAAGAGGTTGGTGCCTTGTCGTGGCTTTACAGCTCATGAGCTGTGAGTCAATGGTTCAGTTTCTCGTCCTTTCAATTATTAACAGTGCATTTCATTTTTGTGAAATCACTTGTTAATACAATTGTATATACTGAACCATCACTCACCCTCGTGCCAAATCCAACCAGTATGTGTGTGTGTGCTTGAGGATTAGATGGCTGTGCAGTAATATTTTTTTTTGTCTTTCTCAAGCAGGGTGTACCTTGTCCCTTTTTGTGAATGTTGTAATGTGTTTGTTTCAGTGCCTGGGGGTGTGAATGGTCTTGTGTGTATCACGTATGAAAGGTGTGTGAATGGCCTGTAAAGCGGTTGGGGCTTTGACGTGGCTTTACAGCTCACGAGCTGCGAGTCACTGGTTCAGTTTTTTGTCCTTTCAATTATTGACAGTGCATTTCATTTTTGTGACATCTCTTGTTAATAAAATTGTATATACTGAACCATCACTTGCCCTCGTGCCAAATCCAACCAGTATGTGTGTGTGCTTGAGGAATAGATGGCTGTGCAGTAATCTTTGTCTTTTTAGTCTGTCTGCCAAGGTGTACATTCCGTCTAAGAATAACCTACCAACTGTAGATATTGTCGTAAACGAAACACCCATGGGAGTACATGGTGATATCTCTCTTGTGGATCCCAACAAGTTATGGTACCCACAATGTCCTGCAAACCTCAAAATGTCTGTCACATTTTCCTTGCAATATTGTGCCAAAATTTTCACGCTGCAGAAATAAACAACACATTATCTCAAAATGACCTGGTTTTGCAAGGGGGTCACCTGGGTTTTGGCCCGGGGCTCGGCGGCCACATAGGGAAACCTACCAAACCCACACATTTCTGAAAAGTAGACACCCGGGGGCTTCCAGGGAGGTATGGCTTGCGTGGATCCCCCAACGTTTCCTTACCCAGAATCCCCTGCAAACCTCAATTTTAGCTGAAAAAATCACTTTTTTCACACATTTTTGTGTGGGAAAGTGTGGCATCACTGGCCTCACACAAATTTCCTACCACCCAGCGTTCCCCAGGTCTCCCAATAAAAATGGTGCCTCACTTGTGTGGGAGGCCCAAGTACCCGCGACAGGCAAGGGCCCACAACGTATTGAGGCGACCTCAAAATGGCCTTTCACAAAACGACCTGGTTTTGCAAGGGGGTCACCTGGGTTTTGGCCCTGTGCTCGGCGGCCATCTAGGGAAACCTACCAAACTCACACATTTCTGAAAATTAGACACCCGGGGGCTTCCAGGGAGGTATGGCTTGCGTGGATCCCCCAATGTTTCCTTACCCAGAATCCCCTGCAAACCTCAATTTTAGCTGAAAATATCACTTTTTTCACACATTTTTGTGTGGGAAAGTGTGGCATCACTGGCCTCACACAAATTTCCTACCACCCAGCGTTCCCCCAGGTCTCCCAATAAAAATGGTGCCTCACTTGTGTGGGAGGCCCAAGTACCCGCGACAGGCAAGGGCCCACAACGTATTGAGGCGACCTCAAAATGGCCTTTCACAAAACCACCTGGTTTTGCAAGGGAGTCACCTGGGTTTTGGCCCCGTGCTCGGCGGCCATCTAGGAAACCTACCAAACCCACACATTTCTGAAAAGTAGACACCCGGGGCTTCCAGGGAGGTATGGCTTGCGTGGATCCCCCAACGTTTCCTTACCCAGAACCCCTGCACACCTCAATTTTAGCTGAAAAAATCACTTTTTTCACACATTTTTGTGTGGGAAAGTGTGGCATCACTGGCCTCACACAAATTTCCTATCACCCAGCGTTCCCCCAGGTCTCCCGATAAAAATGGTGCCTCACTTGTGTGGGAGGCCCAAGTACCCGCGACAGGCAAGGGCCCACAACGTATTGAGGCGACCTCAAAATGGCCTTTCACAAAACCACCTGGTTTTGCAAGGGGGTCACCTGGGTTTTGGCCCCGTGCTCGGCGGCCATCTATGGAAACCTACCAAACCCACACATTTCTGAAAAGTAGACACCCGGGGGCTTCCAGGGAGGTATGGCTTGCGTGGATCCCCCAACGTTTCCTTACCCAGAATCCCCTGCAAACCTCAATTTTAGCTGAAAAAATCACTTTTTTCACACATTTTTGTGTGGGAAAGTGTGGCATCACTGGCCTCACACAAATTTCCTACCACCCAGCGTTCCCCCAGGTCTCCCGATAAAAATGGTGCCTCACTTGTGTGGGAGGCCCAAGTATCCGCGACAGGCAAGGGCCCACAACGTAGTGAGGCGACCTCAAAATGGCCTTTCACAAAACGACCTGGTTTTGCAAGGGGGTCACCTGGGTTTTTGGCCCCGTGCTCGGTGGCCATCTAGGAAACCTACCAAACCCACACATTTCTGAAAAGTAGACACCCGGGGCTTCCAGGGAGGTATGGCTTGCGTGGATCCCCCAACGTTTCCTTACCCAGAACCCCTGCACACCTCAATTTTAGCTGAAAAAATCACTTTTTCACACATTTTTGTGTGGGAAAGTGTGGCATCACTGGCCTCACACAAATTTCCTATCACCCAGCGTTCCCCCAGGTCTCCCGATAAAAATGGTGCCTCACTTGTGTGGGAGGCCCAAGTACCCGCGACAGGCAAGGGCCCACAACGTATTGAGGCGACCTCAAAATGGCCTTTCACAAAACCACCTGGTTTTGCAAGGGGAGTCACCTGGGTTTTGGCCCCGTGCTCGGCGGCCATCTATGGAAACCTACCAAACCCACACATTTCTGAAAAGTAGACACCCGGGGGCTTCCAGGGAGGTATGGCTTGCGTGGATCCCCCAACGTTTCCTTACCCAGAATCCCCTGCAAACCTCAATTTTAGCTGAAAAATCACTTTTTTCACACATTTTTGTGTGGGAAAGTGTGGCATCACTGGCCTCACACAAATTTCCTACCACCCAGCGTTCCCCCAGGTCTCCCGATAAAAATGGTGCCTCACTTGTGTGGGAGGCCCAAGTACCCGCGACAGGCAAGGGCCCACAACGTAGTGAGGCGACCTCAAATGGCCTTTCACAAAACGACCTGGTTTTGCAAGGGGGTCACCTGGGTTTTGGCCCCGTGCTCGGTGGCCATCTAGGGAAACCAACCAAACCCACACATTTCTGAAAAGTAGACACCCGGGGGCTTCCAGGGAGGTATGGCTTGCGTGGATCCCCCAACGTTTCCTTACCCAGAATCCCCTGCAAACCTCAATTTTAGCTGAAAAAATCACTTTTTTCACACATTTTTGTGTGGGAAAGTGTGGCATCACTGGCCTCACACAAATTTCCTACCACCCAGCGTTCCCCCAGGTCTCCTGATAAAAATGGTGCCTCACTTGTGTGGGAGGCCCAAGTACCCGCGACAGGCAAGGGCCCACAACGTATTGAGGCGACCTCAAAATGGCCTTTCACAAAACGACCTGGTTTTGCAAGGGGGTCACCTGGGTTTTTGGCCCTGTGCTCGGCGGCCATCTAGGAAACCTACCAAACCCACACATTTCTGAAAAGTAGACACCCGGGGGCTTCCAGGGAGGTATGGCTTGCGTGGATCCCCCAATGTTTCCTTACCCAGAATCCCCTGCAAACCTCAATTTTAGCTGAAAATATCACTTTTTTCACACATTTTTGTGTGGGAAAGTGTGGCATCACTGGCCTCACACAAATTTCCTACCACCCAGCGTTCCCCCAGGTCTCCCGATAAAAATGGTGCCTCACTTGTGTGGGAGGCCCAAGTACCCGCGACAGGCAAGGGCCCACAACGTATTGAGGCGACCTCAAAATGGCCTTTCACAAAACCACCTGGTTTTGCAAGGGGGGTCACCTGGGTTTTTGGCCCCGTGCTCGGCGGCCATCTAGGGAAACCTACCAAACCCACACATTTCTGAAAAGTAGACACCCGGGGGCTTCCAGGGAGGTATGGCTTGCGTGGATCCCCCAACGTTTCCTTACCCAGAATCCCCTGCAAACCTCAATTTTAGCTGAAAAAATCACTTGTGTGGGAGGCCCAAGTACCCGCGACATGCAAGGACACAAAACGTTTTGAGGCAACATCAACATTGCCTATCAAAAAATGTTTTGACATACCCAGGTTACCAGTGTTGGTAGATCTTGGAATGCACCAAACTCCATGGGTGGATGCGTGGGAGCACCCACGCCCCACCCATGGAGCACCCACGCTCCACCCATGGAACACCCACGCCCCACCCATGAAACGCCCACGCTCCACCCGTGGAGCACCCACGCCCCACCCATGGAGCACCCACGCCCCACCCATGGAACGTCTCCCTGGGGCAGGTTAAAGCAAGGCAGCGACTTTGCTGCCTTCTGTTACTCCAGATTTATCAAGCCACTGAGGACCACATAATGTGAACCTGCGTGGCTTGATATCTCTGACGTTGTTGTTGCTTTGCCCTTGCACCCCCTCGCTCGGCACAAGGGCGATGCAACACAATGGTGAATATGCCTGCATCTATTTTTGGTAGACGCAAGGTCCTGGATTTTGGCACATTCTAAAAATGACCTGGTATGTTTGTGTGAAGGGTGAGCATAGCAAATGCCTGCAGCCATGTCATAGAAGAGTGCACAAGAGAGATGCTTCATACATGTCTTAATGCAAAGCATTTTACTGGTACATGCCATGTCAAATGGCTGCATTTCCACTTTACCACTAGCCTAATATATTTTGCACAGTTGCATGAAGTTGTGCGCAGAATGGTGCGCACACTCACATCTTGGCGCGGCGCGGCACCAGATGGAAAAGAAACACAGAACCCAGTGTTGCTAAATGGTAATAGATTGTTAGTTATTAGGCTCTTTTGTATGGAATGCAATACAAATTAATAATGTTAGCCAAATCAGTCGCTCGATTTGTGTTTTAGAGCTGTTAAGTCACATTTTAGAAGGATGCTTAGACATACGTCCTAGCTTTTCCGTTTCACTTCCGGTCTTTCCCAAGTTTATGCATGTCCTGGGTCTCCCTGACCTTCAGTAGCGTCTATTTCATGAGCCGCGGTACCAACCTATACAGCGATAAGTGCTTTAGTTAGAGAGTGCACCTAATATTGGAATGCTTAAATATGGTATAATGCACAGGCAGGGCGCTGCTAACATCAATAAAATGTGTTAGACATTTTTTTTAAAATTTGAATGGCATGTGCTACAGTCGGTTTCTGAGCTGCACATAACAGGCCCAAACGTGATAAAACAACATTTTTGCTCACCAATATTTGCCAAGATTCTTCACTGCTGGCGTGTTACAGGTGATTGATGGCTTTGGTTGTCTGGAAACTGTGTTTTCTCCCAGACCTTCTCCCTAATTTGCATTGCAGGTTCTATATCTAGAGACATCTCTACGCCAGCATCACTCACTGAGTGTGGGAGAGATCCCACCTGAACTGACGGAAGAGAGCAGCAGGCAGAGGTGAGATCTGACACCATCACTCACTGAGTTTGGGAGATCCATCCTGAGCTGACTGATGACAGCAGTCTATAACGGAGAGAGCTGACACCGAGTAACCGACAGCAGGTGAGCAGAAAGGATGTTCAAAGGTTTATTCTTTTTGCAACTTTGTGAAGTTTGAAGAGATAAAAAGCAGATGCCTCAGCAGGAAATCTCTGTTAAATGTTATCTTGTGTGATAAATCTACAACAAAAGGAGACATTTAATTTTCAACAATTGTTTTGAGAGAAATATAAATTGCAAATGTTGGAAAACGTCTCCTGTGAGATGTGCGAAAAGCTTGCTTTGTAGAATTATTACTATAGCACATGTTGGCAATTCTAAGTATTATAAATAATACATGCTACTATTATCCACTTTATTGTTATTCAATTCATAAGGCTTCAGATAGGCTGAGCTGGTCTAGCCAACACAGACATCAGCAGCGAGCACGTAGCTCACTGAGGAATCTTTCTGTATTGCAACCAAGCCCCACCTCAAACGTAATGTACTACCTGCCCCGATGGAATATAGGACCCATTTATACTAGTGCATCATTGCTACGACACCACTGTCCTGGCAGAAGGGAGGACATTTCATGAGGCAGAAGGAGGCTTTATCTCCAGTCCAAATGTTTAAAATTGTCACCCAAATCTCAGTACCCTTCACGAAGAGGTGGCAGAATGGCGAGAGATTTGAAACTGGGGAAGTAGGGGCCAGATGTACTATTTAATTTGAGGCCAGTATGTTTGCAACCACTAAATAAATGTAATAATAGACCTACAAACTAATAGGTTGGTTCTTAACATTCTGAATAGTTGTTTATTTATTTGCAGAGTTTTATATAGCTCTGGCTAGACCCGGAGGTATCAGGGCGCTTTACATGAGGATCAGCGAGTTACAAGTTACAAAATTACATCAGTTACAAGAGCTTAGTAACAAAAAGCATAGCATAACAAGGACAACATAATACACAGTGTGACACAGTAACATGAGTAACTAGAGCATAGCATAACAAAGACACACGTCCTATGGGGCAAAGAAGGTAGAGGGGAAAAGTAGAAAGGGGAAAGGAACGCGGAATAGGGTCATGCAGTAACTCCAACGGGAATCGGCCGTGCTGAAATTGGCTCCACCATCGGCAGATCTTCGGAGATTCGTCAGGAAGGCGGGGGAGGTCGGTTGCACATTGGAGGCCATTACATGGATAGTGGCTTGCTGGGGTCAGCAGACCACCTCAGCAGACCACCCCATCATTTGCTTTTTAATAAAACAACCTTTCATTTTTTTTAATGCAACCCAAACTTCTTAATGGAATCAGACCTATGAGTTGGTAGTGGTCCCCTGGACCACCACCTGCTCTTCAACAAACTTATTTTTACATTCACAAAGGGCTGGGATGCCAAGGGGGCCTGTTCCTTTTGTGAATGCATTACTACCTCCTTTGAAGTGTTGGTAAAATATGCCACCAGATTTCAGTTGGAAAACATTGCTACATAAGATACCAAGGCAGTATTTGGAAGGGATGCCTACAATCAACCCCTTTCACATACCAAACTGGAACCCATTTGATGTCCCATTTTAGGAGTCAGGAAAACCTTTCTGACTCTGAAAATGAGCTTAGCACATATGCATTTTAATTGTTGCAAACCCCAGTTCGGAGCACTTGCGTCTGCTTAAATGCTTAGCACATGTGCCCCATGTTTGACCCCCAGCCTTGACTCAACATCTTGTGATTGTGGACATATCACTTAAGCTCACATGCCTTAAAAAAAGAAAACTCTGCAACGTGTGGCTCTGATGTAAATTCCTAGTTCTCATGTAGAGTACTCTGATGCCCTTGGGCTAAGTTTGTGCTATATAAAACTGCAAACATAAATAAATAAATGACATGTGACTGTATGGTTGTTTGTTTATGAGGACACGAGTGTGCTGAAGTGGCCCAAAAGACTGTGTCTGGCTCAATACACAGCAAACAAATCATGTATGTTAACCCCTCTTGTTAACACACACACTGTTCCCACCCACACATCCACACCTGGCTGTGTAATGTATTAGATGTGATTATGTATCATATAAGAGAATTATTTATTTTGTTCTTTGAGTGTAACTCAAAGACTTCACATCCTTGAAATTCTTGGTTTGTATTAACCAGCCAGACATAAAAATATGGTACTATAGGTTCACTTTGTCAGGAGTTTATTTATGAAATGCTACAGGTGGATTAAAATAGCACATAAAAGAAAACAATGAATCGTGAACTTTTGGGATGCACCTAGCAAATCAGTAGATGTGCAAAATAAGCTGCAATTGCCAACATTGTTTTGTGCAGATACATGTGAGAAACCAGGGGTTTTTGCAACCCCTACTAATAATCCACCTTCCAACATTTGGTGGTATCATTGAGCAAGTACTTGTGTTTAACCACACCATACATGAAATTGATTTATTTTTTTAAAATTTAAATTACATCAATGTTTGATTTTTCTAAATTGTTCTTGTGTTCAATTGGTACCAAAGTTTTTCGTAACCCAAAACTAGGGAGATCACGGAGCTTGACCTGGCAAACCTGTCTAAACTCGCAGTAGCTGAGCTTAGGGTACAGTGCAGGTCGAGGGGCCTACCTAATGCTAATAAGATTAGAAAAGCAGAATTGATTAGGTCCCTTAAGGCCTGGGCACAGACAGCTACAGGGGTTGAAGGGGAGGGGGATGATGGCACCCTCCAACAACCTCCAATAGGAGGATGATGATGACCTGTCCATTACTTCTAGTACTAGGTTCAGGCTTTCAGCTAATGGTGGGAGGGGAGGAGCTGTCCCTTGAGGAGAGACAGCTTCAGGCTCAGTTAGCCTCCATATCTATAAAGAAGGAGAAGCTGAAATTAGCTAAGAAAAAGTTGGCAAGGGACGAAGCAAAAAAGAATGGAGGAAGCGAACAAGAGTATGAGATGTGCCAGGGTGATGGGTTTGATCCTAGGCTACCCAAAGGGGTGGTCCCTAAGCACCAGGAGGGTGATGACATAGCCAAATGGCTGCTAGCATTTGCAAGAGCACTTAGAATGAGGAGGGTTAACTCTCAATTACTGGGGTTTACTCCTGTGGGAGTTGATCCCAGTACCTGGGAGGGATAGGCTCCTGACCCTAGAGGGGGAAGCAGCAGAATCCTACTCCCACATGAAGCAATGTCTAATCAGGAACTTTGGTCTCACCCCACAGCAGTACAGGCAGAGGTTCAGGAGCACTCAGAAATTCAGCACCCAATGCTGGGTGGACTTGTGGATGCCTCAGTGAAGGCACTAGAGGGATGTATTGAGGGTAGCAAGGTAAGTACATGAGAGGGGCTATACAATTTGTTCATGAAGGAGGACATATTGGAGACTTGCCTCTCAACAGATTTACATCATCATCCAGTGGATTCAAAGCTTTCTAGCCCCAGAGAGCTGGCTCTGAAAGGCAATGAATTGGTAAAAACAAGAGCTGGCTCTGAACGGTGATGAATGGGTAAAAACAAGAGAAACCAAGCAGTCCCAGAGGAGACTCCAAGAAGGGGGTTTTAGGCCCACAAAAGCGTAAGGAGGGAGGCAGTAAGCCCACCACAGAGACTCTCTCAGTAACCCAGAACCCAAAATGGAGGAGGGCAGATCCCACCCTAACTCTGATAAGCAGAGGCAGGGTAACAAGGGCTAAAAAAGTACTTGGACAACAGGGTGTGCTCTGACTGTCAGCAGCTAGGTCACTTCAGGGGTGACCACACCTGTTCCAAGAAGGTGGTCAGCAATGGGCTGTCCAGTGTAGCCACAGAGGAGGACACATAAGATGAGGAGGCCTTCATAGCATTGTACTGGGAGATAGAACTGGATGGTAAGATGGTGATCCCTGAGGGTGGGAGTAGATACCTCCACTCCATTTAGGTGAATGGGATCCCTGCCATTGGCCTGAGAGATACCTATACCAGTCACACCCTGGTGAGTGACAGGTTGGTGCCAACAGATCTGCATGTGCCAGGAGAGACAAAAAGAGTCAGGCAGCCACAGGTGAGGTTACAACCAAACCTGCAGTCTTAGTCCTCTTAGAGAGGGAGGGTACATTTGACTGGTATAAGGTGGCAGTCTGTTCTGACCTCCCCTTAGATTGCATCCTGGACAATGACCTCCCAGAGGTTGTTTGATCTCAAGTGGGGCGGTCACCCAAACACAAAGTTCCTGGGGAGTCAGTCCCTACTGTTAGGAAGCTGGGGTCCCAAAAAGACAGGGAAAAAAAGAGGAAAGGTAAGCCACTCTTAAAAAGAGTTCTAGTGAGTCCAGGGTCTTCTGTCCCAGTAAGGGAGAAACCCAAACGTGGCACTGGTGAGGCTTCACTTGACCACAAGGAAGTCCTGAGCAGTCAGGCAGCTGTCAAACTGTAGTGTGCCGCCCCTTCCATGACAGAAGGGAGAGTGGAGGGAGGGTGTCTGCCACAGGAGTGGTAGCCCCCCACTCTAAACAGCAGAAGAGGTTCCAGGAACCCAGAGTTGCCTCTAAAGCAGCTCAGCCACCTGTCAGTGGAGAGCTTAGGGTGTGGATCGGGATTCTGAGAGCTGTCAGTAGCCTTTGCTGGGTGCCTGCCTTCATGGCAGAACTGTTTGGCATGGGAGGCAGACCCCATGTCCAAAAGTAAGTTAGTCCCCATGTCTCTGTAGGTCATAGTGAGGTTGATCAAGTGTTGTGTAACCTCTTCGGGTATGCCAGGTGTTGCCCTAGCAAAATTAGGGATAGAAGAAGTGGGAACCTCACTGCCCAAACTGAACAGGGAGGAAGAAAATGAAACAGCTGTGATGAAGTTTCAGTTTAAAATGGGTCCTGTTACTGTGAAGATCAATGGCGGCTCCACTGCTAAGGCGGAGGAGCATCACCCCACTACTCAAAAGGAAAACTAACATGATAATAACGTATTGTTATTATCATGTTAGTTATCAGTGACTCTCAGGGCGAGGCTGGCCAGAGCAGGGAGAGGAGTGGTTTGCACTTCTTAAATGTGCAGGACTGCTTGGCCGGCCCTCTTGGGCCGGCAAAACAGTCCTGCACACCTTGCATCTTCCCCACCAGGCTGCATTATACAGCCTGGTGAGGAACTTTCAAAGTCTCCCATTCCCCGTCTGAGTGCCGATCCATGGGGCTCAGACCAATCACAACGCTGCATTGCAGTGCTGTGATTGGCTCACGGGAGCCTGAGAGCCAGGGGCCTTCCTCCTGCTTCCTGGTGCCAGACCGGAGACAGGAAAAAGAGGACAGAGGAGAGGCGGCAGCTGGCTGTCACAGGTAAGTGTTTTTTTAAAACTTTTTTCGTCCCCCTCTACCCCTCACCACCACCCGGGTGTCCAGTAGCAGCCGCTACTGGTGAAGATGGATCAGTTCTCCAGAGGAACGGACCTTAGCAGGAGGAAGTAAGGCAGACTAGGCCCTGCAATTGTACAGCCTGGTATATATATATATATATTGTGATCAAGGCCTCGTGTGAGGCTGAAACGCGTAATGGCGGAGGTGCGGGAGTTCACCAAATAAACCAGCAATTGCACCAACTCTGGGTCTGCTTCTCGTCTTTTTATTGGATTGGTGACGAAGTCTTTGGATATATATATATATATTCACTGAAAAAACCATAGGTTTCAGGCACGTTATAGTTAGAAATTAGCATTTAAAAAACCTTAGAAATTCACTGAAAAAACCATAAGGTTTTAGGGACAGTTATAGTTAGTTGGACATTGCACTCGTACAAAACCCGTGAAATTCCCCCATTATAGTTAGTTCAGGTAACTATAACTCGCGCCCCGCAATGCACTGCTGATGACGTCACATATTACATCACTCATGACATGGTCAGTGACATCACTGATGACATCACTGATGACATCTCAAATGACATCACTGATGACATCATCCAGTGACTGTGTGTTTCTGTAAAGTTTAAATATGTTTAATATATATAGGGAAAGGCGTATTGAAGAATGAGTGGGTGTATAAGTGTCTGAATGGATGATTTAGTAGGTGCGTGACTAACTCTATAAGTGAGTGATTAAACGTATCTTACTGAATGCATGGGTTAGTGACTAAACTGGGTGAATGTCTGTATCCGTCTGTCTGTTGCTGTGTAAGTGGCTGCATGGGTTTGTGAATAGCTACATGAGTGTCTATATGAGTTATTGATTGGTTGTCTGAGTATCTGTATGGGTGCCTGAGTGTTTGTGTGGGTGGGGTGTGTGCGACTCTGTGCATAGATGTGTGAGTGGGTGATTCACTGGGTGGATGGTTTCAAGAGTGCATCTGTGATAGACTGTATGGGTGGGTAAGTGTGTGTAAGAGTGTGTTAGTGAGTGAATGTATGTCCCAGTGGTACATGTGTGAGTAACTACATATGTGAAAGGCAGTATATATGTGTGTTGGAGTATATAAATAGCTATAAGCGAGAGTGTGTGATTGTGAGAGTGACTGTATGGATGAGTGTGTGCTTGTATCAGTGATTGTATAAGAGCGTAAGAATGTGCTAGTATTTGTATGAGTAAGTGAGCTGGTGTGTGTATAACTGTATAGGTGAGTAAATGGCAGTGTGTTTAATTATTTGCATGACTGACTAGGTGTGTGAGTACCTCTATGGATGAGTGGCGGTGTTTGAGTGTCTATATAGGACTATGAGTGCATATGATAGTCCTGTACTGAGTGACCATAAGTATGAGTGACTGTACGGGTGAGTGAGTGGATGTGTGTGTGTAGACCTAAGAATCAGTGAGTGGGTATGTAGTTATTGGTGTTGGAGTGTCTATGGTTTTGAGAATGGCAGTCTGTAATTTAGAGTGGGTGTATCAAAGGTTATATTAGGGTGTGAGGAGGTGCATTAAATTCTCACATGGATGATGTCATCAGTGATGTCATTTGAGATGTCATCAGTGATGTCATCAGTGATGTCACTGACCATGTCATGAGTGATGTAATATGTGAGGTCATCAGCAGTGCATTGCGGGGGCGCGAGTTATAGTTACCTGAACTAACTATAACGGGGGAGTTTCACGGGTTTTGTACGAGTGCAATGTCCAACAAACTATAACTGTCCCTAAAACCTTATGGTTTTTTCAGTGAATTTCTAAGGTTTTTTAAATGCTAATTTCTAACTATAACGTGCCTGAAACCTATGGTTTTTTCAGTGAATTTCAAAGGTTTTTAAATGCTAATTCCTAACTATAACGTGTCTGAAACCTATGGTTTTTTCAGTGAATTTCAAAGGTTTTTTAAATGCTAATTCCTAACTATAACGTATCTGAAACCTATGGTTTTTTCAGTGAATTTCAAAGGTTTTGTAAATGACAATTTTTAAATGTATTAATTGTTATATTTATTTTTTTGATACTGATTTACAACATTTTTTTAAACTATTTATTTTTAGATATTTTATTTTTTAATTACATTGTAATTACATTATACATTACATTACAAAATATACTTTCTCAGAATGAATTACTTTAGTTTAAATACTTTGCAAATAGGCAATAGACTTTTAAGTACAGTAGTTACAGTTGTTGCAATGGGCAACACAATTTCAAAAACAAAGCAACATTGAGCTCAATGTGAATTTCTAGTTAAATGCAATTAGTTACTTTATGGATTACTTTTCTAACCACAGGACTGGATCCTAGATTCAGTCCTGGGACATCTCCTGTAAACAGTTGAGTAAAAGCGTTTTGGTTACAGTGGTGATTTTTAAGGAATATTATTGTATTTTAAAAGTTGACAGAAACTTTTTCATATAGAATCACCAATGTTATCCTATGGGAGGAAATTCACTTAGCAGGTAAGTAGTGTTATCGTTACTTTTTCTTACTCAGTGGTGGATCCTGGAACCAGCACTGGTGCATCTCCTGTAAACAGTTGAAAGAATGCGTTTAAGTCACACATGGGATTTTTAAGGAATATTTGTAGTTTGTGAAAATCGACACTTTGAAACTTTTCTGCTGAAAACCAGACAATGGATTCCTATGGAAGGAAATTCAAGTTACTGGTAAGTACGGTTAGAATTACTTTTCAGGGTCAGTGCTGGGCTAAAAGATGCAGCACTGGGTTCTCTCCTGATAACAGGTGAGTAAATCGGAATTCATAGTTCGGCTGATTTTAGAGAAATATTATAAAGTTCCAAAACTCCACACTTAGAAGAATTTCCAAGTGAAACCAGTCAATGTTAGCCTATGGAAGGAAATTCAAGTTACTGGTAAGTACGGTTAAAATTACTTTTCAGGGTCAGTGCTGGGCTAAAAGATGCAGCACTGGGTTCTCTCCTGATAACAGGTGAGTAAATCGGAATTCGTATTTCGTCTGATTTTAGAGGAATATTTGTATGTTTCAAAAATCGACACTTAGAAACTTTTTCAGCAAAAAGCAGGCAATGATATCCTATGGAAGGAAATTCAAGTTACTGGTAAGTACGGTTAAAATTACTTTTCAGGACCAGTACTGGGCTGAAAGATGCAGCAATGAGGTCTCTCCTGATAACAGGTGAGTAAATCGAAATTCGTATTTCGGCTGATTTTAGAGGAATATTTGCACAATGGTGAAGGAAGGGGTGGGGCCTAAGGTGACATGTCTGCAAACACGCCCTGTGGCGCGTTTTAAGTTGGACAATTAATTCCTCCTCAATCCCGAGGGTCCCTAGGGGCCAACTAGCCCACCAGGTACCTCCAGTATGCGCCAGAGGCTGCGTTGCAGAGAGGTGTTCAGAGGCCACGCCCCTTTTTACAACACTTTGCAACGCAGCTCTGTGGCGCTTACTGGAGGTACCTGGTGGGATAGTTGGCCCCTAGGGACCCTCAGGATTGAAAAGGAATTTATTCCCCATCTTAAAACGCGCCACGGGGCCTGTTTGCACACATGTCACCTGAAGCCCCGCCCCCTCCCTTCACCACTGTGCAAACGCGCCCCGTGGCACGTTTTAAGTTGGGGATTAAGTCCCCTTGAATCCTGAGGGTCCCTGGAGTCCAACTAGCCTACCATATACCTCCAAAGCGCCACAGAGCTGCGTTGCAGAGAGGTGTAAAAGGGGCGTGGCCTCTGTACACATCTCTGCAACGCAGCCCCTGGCGCATACTGGAGGTTCCTGGTGGGCTAGTTGGCCCCAGGGACCCCAGTATTCAAGGGGAATTGTTCCCCTCTGCAAACGCGTGCCAGGGGCGCGTTTGCAGAGGACTGCAGGGAGGGGGGGGCCTCCGGCACGATGCCGGTCGTTTTTTTTTCTATTTTTTTTTAATGGGAGGGGGCTGCGTGGCCCCCTTCCTTGCCCACTTTGGCCCCGGGGACCCCATCCCCGGGGCCTGAGCATTTTATTTATTTTTTTTAATTTAAAAAAATAAAAAACGGGAAGGGGGCCGCGTGGCCCCCTTCCCTGGGCCTGTATTGGCCCCGGGACCCCATCCCCCGGGGCATGGCCTCGATTTTTTTATTTGGAGGGGGGCTGCGTGGCTCCCCTCCTCAGGCCATTTAAGGCCCCGGGGACCCCATCCCCGGGGCCGGCCTTGCACCTTTTTTATTTATTTTTTATTTTTTTAAATTTGGGGAGGGGGCTGCGTGGCCCCCTCCCTGGCCACCTATGGCCCCGGGGACCCCATCCCCGGGGCCTGGCCTTCTGGTTGGGGACTGTGGGGGTCCCCAATCCCCTCACAGTCCCAGCCGGCTCCCCGCCTCCTGCGCAAGCCGGCATTGCTTTTCCACATGGGGAGCAGCTAACATGCTGCTCCCCATGTGGAAAGCAATCAGCTTTGGATATTGAGGCGAGAGCAGGTTTCCTGCTCTCTCTTCCAATATCCAAAGCAAGTTTGTAATGACAGGACGGGAGCCGCGAGGCTCCCGTCCTGTCATTACAACAGCAGTGTCCCGGGGTAGGCACCCGGGACACTGCAGGATCCGGCCCTGGGGGTGGCGGTCCCCAGGGCCATCACTGGCTCCAGGAGGGGGCCGCGCGGCCCCCTCCCCACATTTTCAAAGCCCCGGGAGGTGGTGGTCCCCGGGGCTTCGGGGTCCAAAACGGACCCCCATTTTTAATTTTTAGTGCCCCGGGAGGTGGTGGTCCTCGGGGCGTGTGGGGGGCTATAGCCCCCCACACAGGTTAAAAATAATAAAATAGAAGCCCCGGGAGGTGGCGGTCCTCGGGGCAGCGGGAGGGCAAAGTGCCCTCCCGCACCATTTTTGTTAAAGCCCCGGGGTGGCGGTCCCCGGGCTTAGGGGGCCTTAGAGGCCCCCATACATAAATTTAACCCCTCCCCCACCATGCCTCCGGGACTTGGCCCACCCGGGGGCAATTAACATCGAGCGCGGAGACCGCGCTCGATTTTTTCTGGCAGGATCCGCGCACCCTGAGCGCATCCTGCCGATTTAAAAAAAAAATGCTTTTTGCCCAGGGGGTCCTTGTGGGACCCCTGAGCAGGCCTAGGGGGTTAGGGTGTTTCTACCCTGCCCCCTTTGTGCGCTTTGCGCACTTGTTTCTGTCCCTCGGTTCTACCGAGGGACAAAATGGCTGCCAACACTTCCTGAATCGGAATGTTGACAGCCAGCTGACAGCCAATTAGCATGCAGCTCGTGATCGGGAGGGTACGCGGACCCTATTCGGCCATAGATATATATGTGACTTTACTTGTGAATTTCTCAGGAACTACTGAACGGATTTACACCATTTAAGCCAAAGGCACCAGTCTGAACCAAGGGCTACCTCTTTGTCAAATTTGGTGTAATTCCGTTCAGCAGTTCGGGCTGTAGCTGCGACTAAAGGTTCCTATGGAAAAATGAATGGGGAAAACGCGTTTTGGGACCCCCTTTTTCTCGCCCCGCTTGACGAATCAACCCGAGACTTTCAGGGTAGGAGCGGAGCGGAGCGCCCCAACAAGTTGGAAACGTTCGCGAAGATTCGTCAACCGGCGCCAACGTTATTTCAAATAGAATGTCGCGGATTTCCTATGGATAATAGGTCCTAACTATAACTATCTACTGGCGACCGCCAGTAGATAATATATATATATATATACATTCTATTCAATGCCTTTCGCTGACCAACTAGGGAAACTCTCCAAGACTTGGGCTGAGTCTCCAGGGCTGTTGGCTGTGTGGGGGGTGTTTGTGTGAGAAACTAGGACTGTTTGCAGTTTCCCCCACTTTTTGCCCCTATTTTAACTACTAGATGCTGGTTTTCTGACTCTGATTGTGCCCTGGACTCTGCTAACCAGACCCAGGGTCTGTTCTCTGTGTAAAAGATACATGGTAATTAGGTATAATTACATTTGGTACTAATAACGTACCTGTATGTCCCAGGTGTATGGTAGGGCATGTTGGTTTAGAGGCCCAGTAGATTTAATGCATTTAAGTGTGCACTACTGTGGTGCCTGCTGTCATTTTCAAAGCCATCCCTGTCTTGCATGCTGCTTTTATAATAAAATTATATATACATTCGAGTTTGGAATTAAAGGTGCTTCCAAAGTCTCAAACTACCTTATTTATACATATAAGTCATCTCTAAGGTCTCCCCAAGGTGCCCCAAGGGTAGAGTGCCTTCTATCAGCAGGGACATTATAAAAGATGTTTTATATGCCCCGGCTTAGCCAGATCTTAACCTCCAGGAGAAAGTTTCCATATTTTGGAAGAATAGTGCTTTCAAGAATATGCCACACTTTAGAGGAAGTTGTCATATTCCTGGGACTCACCCTAAACCCCATTGGTCAGGGGTGCCCTCCTGCTTGTCACCCAGGAACTCTGGAAAATATGGGAGAGCTGCTCAGCAACTCATATCCCTGCCTCGAAAAATCAAGAGAAGTAGGTATGCCCTGCTGTAACCCCTGGTCTGCACTCCAAGAAGACTACACTCAAAAGGACTACACCTGCTGCACACTGGAACTACAGCCCTAAGACCTTTTCCTTGCTTCAAAAGGATTAAGGAGGGACTCCCTGAAAGCAAGGGTAAAAGAACTCCACCTGCATCATCTCCATCAAGAAGAACCCAGCTGGATGACGTCTAGGGGACTTTTAAGGAAAAGATTAACAAAAAGCAGTATGGACCATCTAGCATCGCACTAGTGTGCATTTTATTTAGTAAATATGGAGATATGATCAACTTTTAATGACCCCACTGCTTAGAAGTCAGAAACAAATACACAACAATTGAAAAAGGAGCGCATAAAATCACAAAAGTATAACTTGATTTGAGTACTGCAGGTTCAAAATATCATATCATCCACAAATCTCCAATGACTTCAGTTCAATTAAATGTAGTCCGTACGGAGTCTATTATTTGTGTAAAATCCAATTTTATTAATTTTCTTTATCAACAAAGTCAGTCAGCCCAGCCAATGCATTTTGTCCATCAGAACCTCATCAGGGCTGCAATATTAAAACATATACAAGACCATATAAGATACATAAATACATTATTTATACCATTAAACAAATGCTGAAAACATAACATTGCAAGCAGTTTGCGCACACTACAAGACTCTATACCTATATAGATCTCTAAACACACAGTGAAAATAATTACTTTCCTAGAAACCTAATACATTATGTAGCTACATTATTCTCAATTAAATTTAAACCCCATCATATTGAGATAAAACAATATTATACTTTTAATTAGTTCTCATATACAGTGTTTTTGTCCTATATTTTTTAAGCTGCATTTCCCTATTTTATGATATTTCATAAGAATCACATTGCCTAGACAATAATACAATAAAATTAACTCACTTGGATTATCCATGAATCAAATGACTCAGCCTGTTGTAAAATTATTATTTCACATATCCAGCATCATCAGATCAAAAGTCTTAATTTCAGGTGGTTTTACTACCCCTTATTACATCTAAAAATTAAAAAATAAATAAAATGATGAGTACCATATGTCTGGTACTCAACCAATGTGTCACAGCAGGTCATTTTAAACCACATTATTAGTAGTCCTGTGTCAGCTAGAGTCTCATCATGAGCCATTCATTTAATTAATCTTACCACTACTTTAAAAAACACTCCATGCCATTCAATATACTCAGACTCAACAATGCCCTACTAACCTTTGGTATTCATAGCACAGCAACTAGTAGAGAAAAACAGATAACTACAAACATTTTTACTTACTAAATTTCTATACACCATAACCAATTCATACTCAAACATTCATACCAAAGTGCCCCTTTTAATATCACAACAATATAGCTACCCATTCTATTCCATGCCATTCAACGTGTATATTGAAGGGTATGGAATGTTTTTTGAAAGTATTGGTAAGATTAATTACCAGATATATGGTACTTAACATTTTATTTATTTTTTAATACAGTTAATACAAACACTGCTAATACACTTGCTATAACTTCAAAGAGTACTACTCACTCCTCTAGCAAACAAAGTCACACAGTCACCAAAACACAATCTCTAGACTGCCTACTAATAAATGCTTACTCACACTCTAAAAACAAGCACCACATCTACGATGTACTCGCTGACACACAACCTGACTTACTCTTCATAACTGAATCATGATTGGTAGATGACATGGCTACAATGTTGCAAGAAGCCGTTCTTCCAAACTATCATGCAAAATAAAATAGACAAAAGAGGAAGTGGACTAGTTGTTAGATCCAAGGAATCAATAAACCTCACCAAAGCAGGCGACATTTACATACAACGTTGTGAGGCCCTCATGACCAGATTCAACCCTACACCAACTTCATCCTGTACTGTACCTTCCTCCTTATTTACAGATCGCCACCTAGCAATCCAACATTCCCACACACATTTTTAGACACAGTTTCAAACCTTATAACACTACACACCAACATATGCATCCTTGGTGACCTAAACATATGTTTTGATAAATCCAGTATGCTGCATCCAAAAACTTTCTTCACTGGCCTAGGCACACTGAACTTATATCAGATGATCCATAAACACACACACATCGCTGGCCACATCCTGGATGTCATCTTTCCAAATCCAGAACTAGTTACCTTTCAAAGGCTTACTCCAGTCACATAGTCAGACCACCATCTGGTACCTTTCCAACTCAAAACACAACAAATCAACATACCTAAAGCGGCCATACATGCATCCTCAAAACAACTGTGGAATAAATTTAATTTTGAACATTTAGAAACACAATTAACTTCCAACACAGATCTAGACACAATAAATTCAGTAAAAAACATTATAAGTGGCTCCAGGAAGCGTTTGATATCCTAATACCACTAAGAACATCAAAACAAGACAAAAGAAAACAAGTTCCTTGGAGGAATGCAAACTAAAAAAGATAAAACAACAAATTGCAAAGCTGCAACGCACTTGGCTCAAAACAAATAGCAATCAAGACAAACTTCACCTACGCAAACCTAATAGAATATACAAGGCAACAATCAAAAAAGCAAAAAAATGTACTATTCAGACACAATTCAAAATGCTAAATGTGCAGATGAAGACTTTTATAAAATTCTCATTTAATTTCGTAAACCTAAGTGTGCAGAAAGAACTCATCCCATGATCAAGATTTTACAACAAAACTGGCAAATCATTACACAACCAAAGCATACACGTTGAACTCCTATTTAAAACAAAGGGAAACGACCAGCATCAACCCATTTCCAACAGTCCCCTCCAAGAGTAGGCTAACCCAGCCTCTTGATTCCTTCAACCAACTATCACAAAGTGAATTTACATCTGGTCAAAGCAAGCAGGCCTGCCGGCTGCACTTCTGACCCTCTTCCACCACAAATCTTCAAGAACATTCTTTTAACTACCTCTGCTGCCACACAAGTAAGAAAAATCACCAATAATTCTTTATCTACAGGAATATTTCCAGAAGATTTAAAAAAGGCAAACATGTGCCCATTATTAAAGACATCAAACCTGGACTTACATGACCCAAACAACTGCAGACCGATTTTAAATAGACCTCTCCTGGGCAAACTGAGCATCATTCACCCAGGTTTCAAAATTAATTGAAGATAACTCCACACTTTCTGACTTCCTAACAGGATTCTGCCCAGGAAGAGGCGTAGAATATGCCCTCATTGCCATCTGGAATTACCTTAACAACACAGTAGACCAGAATGGGGTCACTGCACTACTTCTCTTGGACCTTTCAGCTGCCTTCGACACAGTTGACCATGACACTCTAATCCAAAGTCTCCATGATGCCGGCATACAGGGGACTGTTCTTGACTGGATCACATTCTACTTTCAAAACAGGACAAATGTCATCCACACTCCCCCTTTCTCATCCAAACCGTACTTCATAAAAGCAGGGGTCCCTCAAGGCTCATCTCACCCATGCATTTCAGCATCTACATGAAGTCACTACCAACAATGATCAATGAATTTCATCTTACATGCCATATCATTATGCAGATGACACACAAATACTTCTTGAACTGAAAAGCCCCAAAGGCATTGAACTCAAAAATATTCAGTTGCCTCAAAGCTGTTGATCAGTGGATGCCATGGAGCCACCTTAAACTGAATGCTTTCAGAACTTCCAGAACTGAAATACTCACATTTGGCGATGGGAAAATTATGACCCACTCTGTGCCTGGCCTGATTATCTGGGGCCAATTCCGAAAGTGTCAAAGGAAGTAAGAAATCTTGAAATTACCATGGACTCCAAATTATCAATGAGTGCCCAAGTGGAAAAGTTAGCAAAATCGAGCATCATTACTATGAAAACTCTGCAACGCATCTTCCCCCACCTAGGATTTCCACACAAGGTTCACGCTACTATCTCTCTAAACTTGATTACGCCAATGGCCTCTATTATAGATCATCTTTATCATCTATGAAAAAACTAAAATGAATTCAGAACTCCGCTGCTAGAATACTCCTATATGTGAAGCCACAAGCCCACATCTCCCCTACCTTCAGGGTTATGAGTTGGTTACCAGCTGCCAGAAGATCTACCTTCAAGCTGCTTTGAATCACCCACAAAGCAATACATGAAACAGGATACCTTTTTTTCAGGAATAAAATCACAAAACATATACAACAAAGGAACTTCCGGTGCAGAATGGCACCTCGTCTGCATCCCCAACATACAAGAAAAATAAACATGGGTGGTACATCTTTCTTTGTTCAAGCAGCCGAATGATGGAATTATGGAATTCATTACCCCCAAACATAAGAGCCAGTAATAACTATCTTTCCCTATGCATGTAAATATGTATAATTTGATCAAATGTATGTGTTTAGATATGTGCTCTTGTTTGTGAATATATATATATATATATATATATATATATATATATACACTCGCCAGTAGGTAGTTCTAGTTACAACCTAGTTACAACCTAGTTTCCATAGGAAAAGCATTTTTTGATTTGCTAATAACTTTGATGTCGTTTGATGAATCTTTGCGAAATTCTCCCCCAAAAAATTCTATCTAGGTCAGCTCCTATCCTGAAAGTTTGGGGGTGATTCGTCAAGCGGGGGCTGAGAAAAAAGGGGGGTCCCAAAACGCGTTTTCCCCATGTTAATTTCCATAGGAAATTTTGCGACGAGCTACAGCCCGAACTGCTGAACGGAATTACCCCAAATTTGGCAGAAAGGTAGAGCTTGGTTCAGAAAGCGAATTTTTTTAAATGGTGTAAATCCGTTCAGTAGTTTTTGAGAAATTCAAAAATAAGAGTCAAAAAATCAATTTCCCATAGGAAACTTTGTGCAAGGCTACAGTCGAAACTACTGAACGGAATTACCCCAAATTTGGCACAAAGGTAGTGCTTGGATCAGAAAGCAACCTTTTTTTAAATGGTGTAAATCCGTTCAGTAGTTGCTGAGAAATTAGAAAAATAAAAGTTTTGATATCTGGGCGGAGCCTAAGTCCCGTGCACGAGCTTCACTGTGATTGGCTGCCAACACTCCAAACCAGGAAGTGTTGGCAGCCATCTTGTGGCTCGGTAGAAGCGAGTCGCTAGAAAACAGAGAAACAAAGGTATAAAACAAGAGAAGGGGGCAGGGTAGAAACACCCTGACCCCCTAGGCCTGCTCAGGGGGTCCCAGAAGGACCCCCCGGCCCAAAAAAGATTTTTGTTTTTGTAATTTCGGCAAGTTTGCACAGTGGTGCAGGGAGGGGGCGGGGCCTGAAATAGCAAGTGTGCAAACGCACCTCCTGGCACATTGTAAATTGGGGGATGAAGTCCCCTTCAATCCTGAGGGTCCCTGGGGGCAAACTAGCCCACCAGGTACTTCCAGTATGCGCCAGGGAGCTGCGTTGCAGAGAGGTGTTAAGAGGCCATGCCCCTTTTTATACCTCTCTGCAACGCAGGTCTGTGGCGCTTACTGGAGGTAGCTAGTGGGCTAGTCGGCCCCCAGGGACCCTCAGGACTCAAGGGGATGTAATAACCCAATTTACAAAGCTCCAGGGGGTGTGTTTGCACAGTGGTGCAGGGATGGGGCGTGGCCTGATGTGACAAGTGTACAAACGCGCCCTGTGGCACGTTTTAAGTTGCGGGATTGAGTCCCCTTGAATCCTGAGGGTCCCTGGGGTCAACTAGCCCACCAGGTACCTCCAGTAAGCGCCAGGGAGCTGCGTTGCAGAGAGGTGGTCCAAGGCCACGCCCCCTTTTTACACCACTCTGCAACGCAGCTCTGTGGCGCTTACTGGAGGTAGGTGGTGGGCTACTTGGCCCCCAGGGACCCTCAGGACTAAAGAGGACTTAATCCCCCAATTTACAACGCACCAGGGGGTGCGTTTGCACAGTGGTGCAGGGAGGGGGCGTGGCCAGCCATCTTGTGGCTCGGTAGAAGCGAGTCGCTAGAAAACAGAGAAACAAAGGTATATAACAAGAGAAGGGGGCAGGGTAGAAACACCCTGACCCCCTAGGCCTGCCCAGGGGGTTCCAGAAGGACCCCCAGGGCCCAAAAAAGATTTTTTTTTTTGTAATTTCGGCAAGTTTGCACAGTGGTGCAGGGAGGGGGAGGGGCCTTACATAGCAAGTGTGCAAACGCACCCCCTGGCACATTGTAAATTGGGGGATTAAGTCCCCTTCAATCCTGAGGGTCCCTAGGGGCGAACTAGCCCACCAGGTACCTCCAGTATGCACCAGGGAGCTGCGTTGCAGAGAGGTGTTGAGGCCACGCCCCTTTTTACACCTCTCTGCAACGCAGGTCTGTGGCGCTTACTGGAGGTAGCTCGTGGGCTAGTTGGCCCCCAGGGACCCTCAGGACTCAAGGGGATGTAATCCCCCAATTTACAACGCTCCAGGGGGCGTGTTTGCACAGTGGTGCAGGGAGGGGGCGTGGCCTGATGTGACAGTGTGCAAACGCGCCCCTGTGGCGCGTTTAAGTTGGGGGATTGAGTCCCTTGAATCCTGAGGGTCCCTGGGGGTCAACTAGCCCACCAGGTACCTCCAGTAAGCGCCAGGAGCTGCGTTGCAGAGAGGTGGCCCAAGGACACGCCCTTTTACACCACTCTGCAATGCAGCTCTGTGGCGCTTACTGGAGGTAGCTGGTGGGCTACTTGGCCTCCAGGGACCCTCAGGACTCAAGAGGACTTAATCCCCCAATTTACAACACACCAGGGGTGCGTTTGCACAGTGGTGCAGGGAGGGGCGTGGCCTGATGTGACAAGTGTGCAAACGTGCCCTGTGGCGCTGTTTTAAGTTGGGGATGAAGTCCCTGAATCCTGAGGGTCCCTGGGGGCCAGCCAGCCCACCAGGTACCTCCAGTATGCACCAGTGAGCTGCGTTGCAGAGAGGTGTTCAGAGGCCATGCCCCTTTTACACCTCTCTGCAACGCAGCTCTGTGGCGCTTACTGGAGGTATCTGGTGGGCTAGTTAGCCCCAGGGACCATCAGGACTCAAGGGGAATTAATCCCTCAACTTAAAACGCGCCAGGGGGCGCGTTTGCACAGTGGTGAAGGGAGGGGGCGGGGCCTGACATAGCAAGTGTGCAAACGCACCCCCTGGCACATTGTAAATTGGGGGATTAAGTCCCCTTCACTCCTGAGGGTCCCTGGGGGCGAACTAGCCCACCAGGAACTTCCAGTATGCGCCAGGGAGCTGCGTTGCAGAGAGGTGTTGAGAGGCCACGCCCCTTTTTACACCTCTCTGCAACGCAGCTCTGTGGCACTTACTGGAGGTAGCTGGTGGGCTAGTTGGGCTAGTTTACCCCCAGGGATCCTCGGGACTCAAGGGGATTTAATCCCCCAATTTACAATGCTCCAGGGGGCGCGTTTGCACAGTGGTGCAGGGAGGGGGCGTGAACTGATGTGACAAGTGTGCAAATGCGCCCTGTGGCGCATTTTAAGTTGGGGGATTAAGTCCCCTTGAATCCTGAGGGTCCCTGGGGTAAACTAGCCCACCAGGTACCTCCAGTAAGCGCCAGGAGCTGCGTTGCAGAGAGGTGGTCCAAGGCCACGCCCCTTTTACACCACTCTGCAACGCAGCTGTGTGGCGCTTACTGGAGGTAGCTGGTGGGCTAGTTGGCCCCCGGGAACCCTGAGGACTCAAGGGGACTCAATACCCCAATTTACAACACACCAGGGGGTGCATTTGCACAGTGGTGCAGGGAGGGGGCGTGGCCTGATGTGACAAGTGTGCAAATGCACCCTGAGGCGCGTTTTAAGTTGGTGGATTAAGTCCCCTTGAATCCTGAGGGCCCTGGGGGCCAACTAGCCCACCAGGTACCTCCAGTATGTGCCAGGGAGCTGCGTTGCAGAGAGGTGTTCAGAGGCCACGCCCCTTTTTACACCTCTCTGCAACACAGCTCTGTGGTGCTTACTGGAGGTACCTGGTGGGCTAGTTGGCCCCCAGGGACCATCAGGACTCAAGTGGAATTAATCCCCCAACTTAAAACGCTCCAGGGGGCGTGTTTGCATAGTGGGGAAGGGGGGGGGCCTGACATGGCAAGTGTGCAAAGCACCCCCTGGCACATTGTAAATTGGGGGATTAAGTCCCCTTCACTCCTGAGGGTCCCTGGGGGCGAACTAGCCCACCACGTACTTCCAGTATGTGCCAGGGAGCTGCGTTGCAGAGAGGTGTTGAGAGGCCACGCCTCTCTGCAACGCAGCTCTGTGGCGCTTACTGGAGGTAGCTGGTGGGCTAGTTGGCCCTCAGGGACCCTCAGGACTCAAGGGGAATTAATCCACCAATTTACAATGCTCCAGGGGGCGCGTTTGCACAGTGGTGCAGGGAGGGGCGTGGCCTGATGTGACAAGTGTGCAAACGTGTGGCGCTGTTTTAAGTTGGGGGATTATGTTCCTTGAATCCTGAGGGTCCCTGGGGCCAACTAGCCCACCAGGTACCTTCAATAAGCGCCAGGGAGCTGTGTTGCAGAGAGGTGGTCCAAGGCCACGCCCCCTTTTACACCACTCTGCAACGCAGCTCTGTGGTACTTACTGGAGGTAGCTGGTGGGCTAGTTGGCCCCCAGGGACCCTCAGGACTCAAGGGGACTTAATCCCCCAATTTACAACGCACCAGGGGGTGCGTTTGCACAGCGGTGCAGGGAGGGGGCGTGGCCTGATGTGACATGTGTGTACTTATGCAATCAGTCCACCAAAACCCAAGCACTTATAAATTCACCATGCACTCTCCTTGGAGCACTCTAATCATCCAGTCACTACCCATGCACTCATGCAATGACCCATGCACTAACTCATGCACTGCTACACTACCCTGAGCAGTATCCCTGCAGTCCAGCCATCGCCCTGTCACTACCCATGCACTCCTCCAATCACCCAGCGAGCACCATGTACTTATCCAATCACTCCGCCAAAACCTAAGCACTTATAAATTCACCCTGCACTCTCCTTGCAGTACTCTAATCATCCACTGAGTACCCATGTACTCATGCAATGACCCAGGCACTAACTCATGGCAAATACAGAGGAGGTCATGCTAATCACAGGGGTACCCCAACGCACAGTGTTCCCTAGTATATGTAGGTGTTTTCACTGTATTCTAAGTGTCTTTTAGCATAGCACTGGCTCTGGTCCTGGTTAGTCAGAGTCAGTTACCACCAGTACCCGTCAGTAAAAAGTTGGGGGCACAGGAGGACTTTCTGCTCCTCTGTTGGTTCTTTCTGCACATCTCTTGCTTCTTCCTGCACTTTTGTTCATCTTTCTGAACTTCTGTTGACTCTTTCAGCATTTGTCTTGCTTCTTTCTGTGCTTTTCTTCCTCTTTCTAGGCATAGTTAGAAATTAGCATTTAAAAACCTTTGAAATTCACTGAAAAAACCATAGGTTTCAGGGACGTTATAGTTACAAATTAGCATTTCAATAACCTTTGAAATTCACTGAAAAAACCATAGGTTTCAGGGATGTTATAGTTAGTTGGACATTTCACTCATACAAAACCATAGAAATCCCGCCTTTATAGTTAGTTGAGCTAACTATAACTCGCGCCCCGTAATGCACTGCTGATGACGTCACATATTACATCATTCATGACATGGTCACTGAAACCTATGGTTTTTTCAGTGAATTTCAAAGGTTTTTGAAATGCTAATTTGTAACTATAACGTCCCTGAAACCTATGGTTTTTTCAGTGACTATATATATATATATATATACTTATGGTTTAAAAATGTATAGATATTTTTAGGTTTGTGTAACAAATGTGTATATTACTTGTGATTAAAACATATTTATATATACATTTATGTGTATACATTCTTTTATGCTTAATATGTATATAGTTAACCTATGGTTTAAAAATATATAGATATTCTTTAAGTCTGTTTAACAAATGTATATATTACTTATGGGTATGTGTGTATATATATATATATACATATATATACACACACATTTATATGTATGGGAAACAGCATTGACAACGCTGTCTCCACAACGCATGCCATTACAATGTGGTCGTTACAACGACCGTGTTGTTAGAACGCAATACCATTACATCGCAAGTCATTACAACAACTTGCTGTAGGGAGCGCACTGGTATTGGATTTAAAATCCAACACCTTCCCTGCTGTTGCGCAAACTATAGTAGGAATAGTAAATAATACTATTCCTAAGTCCAGCACGCCCCCTACAGCAAGTTGTTGCAATGACTTGCGAAATAATGGTATTGCATACTAACAACGCGGTCGTTGTAACGACCGCGTTGTAATGGCATGCAATCTAATCGCATGCGTTGTAAGCAGCTATATTCATATGTATACATTATTTAATGCTTAACATGTATATAGGTGACGCCATAGTTTTCAAATAAGTTATTTGATTAAATGCTTATGGGACTTTGTTTATTTTATTTATGTATCACAATATGTTAATATGGTCATAACAAATTATAAAAATACACAAATTAATTAGCTTTTACGAACAGCAGCACTTAAAAGTCTGATCTTATATATATCCATTCTTGAACATATGGACCTTTATGCAATACAATTTTATATCCCTTTATGATTTTCCTTAGAAATGCATACCCTTTCTATGTAGTTATTTATCTATATATTTATTACTTTACTCCTAATGTAGAAAATAAAGTTCAACTCCCTCCAATGCACTACTCCATGTTTCATCCTATACCTCTCTCAATATTTGCTCTAGCTCCACTCTCTGACACATCCCAGACCTCACTCTATCACTATGATCTTCTTAAGATCTTTTCTAGCTCTTCCCTCCTCTATCCCTCCTTTACTCACCCAAATACCATTTTACAACAATGATCTCCCTAATAATCCATTCTAGACTCTTCCCTCCTCTATCCCTACCTTATCTGAATGTGCACATCAAGGTAATGATACAGCTGCAAATTGTTTTATTTTTTTATTTACCGATCCATGATGGCAGTATTTTAGACATACTGCTGTTCTTGATTTTTGTAGCTTCAGATATTCAGGGTTTTAAGTTGTCTCTATTTACTACATAAGTGATAAAATATATTTCTCTGCCATCCTATACAGGAAGAAACCCTAGATAGCAGATCGGTCAGACTCGGCACCATGGGACCCCAAATACTAATTTACTCACTGGTCATCATACTGTCAATCCTGGAAATTTCCTTTTCTGGCCCAGTTGCCATTTACAGTAAGTTATCTGACACAGGAGTCTGCCTTACATTATGATTAACTGTGATTGCATGCAGTGACAGAGGTGATCATGACTATTGGACATCTCCTCCTCCCACAGCAAGAGGGCAGAAATCCATCTCAGCTTTACAAACCGTACTATAAACAAGGGATCATGGGCTGAGTGGTCGAGTAATTCTTTTGAAGAACCCTAGATTTTGTGAAATCATTGCCACACTCCACACATGCTCAGCTCTCAGCCTTAAGGAGGTCTCCATACAATAGTGCAATCAATTGTGCAATGGCTTTGTTTCCTTAAACACAAACCACCACAGCAATGGCAGTGACAGACACTTCTATTGCAGGTGGGTGTTGCAAATTTTAATTCAGGAGAACATATCGGAGAGAAGGCTAACACAATAACATATCACTTTAATCTCTGTACATTGTGTGCATCCTAAGATGGATATCTGCTTTGAAACTTGAATGTATGTACATTTTCTATTTACATCTCCTTTGGGGCAGGCAGAGCACAAGGACCCAGCCAACATGGACTACTTGAAATAAAGAACAAACATTACTAAATATCAACTCAACGTTCACCGGAATGACACATACAGTCTTTAAAAGGCTTAGCATATTTTCCCTACCGGGGAACCACGTGAAGATTTAGTCACACCCCAAAAAACATCATGGGCATCAGAGGTATAGCTAGAAGGCCAGGTCAACCAGCAGGTTGGTACCCCCTCTAACTCAAATATTTCTCCCTATGCCAGCTGCCAGTGTGGTGGTTTACATGCCATGGGGCACAAGGTGGCACCTCTCGGGCTGGGGTAACTTTCTACGATTAGAAGGGTGCTCCAAACATCTTCACCTCCATCCACTCCTGCCTCATGGCCTATCTACATTGGTGTGTGGGTGCAATATTGCCTTTGTACTGGTTCACATTATGGTCCTCTTCCTGATTGGGGCAGATATTAACTTTTCCTCAGCTTGCAAGAGATATATTCTTCCATTACTTGGGAGATGCGAGTTGTCTTAACTATCAGGTCATATGGCAATGTAAGTGACCAGAAATCATCCTACTTTTCTGTATATATTCATACAAGTTGGGCGTGTTTGCTCCCAACGATGAACATTACTGCTGCTCTATGAGTTCTCCTTTCCCCCGGTCAGAAAATGAAGAGGGTCTGGTCACCAGTTTGCGACAATGAGCACCCACAACACAAACCATCCCACAGGATAAAGGAACAACGTTTACGTCAAATAATAATTGTGCTGCTGCTAAACGAGCCTCCATGGTCCTCCAGGCTGAACTCCGGGAATGATCACTGCAGCATCCCCCCCCCATCAATGTGCCATCATGCCCAACTGTTCTGTGACATGTTAGGTATGGAAAACTCATCCATTTTGTGAGAAAAACTCACACTGCATGGCTTGAAACCACCGGACTGTATCTTGAAATAGAAGCATTTCTTCTTACACAGTGAAATTACCCTTCCATCAGTTTTTGTATGCCTCTCTATACCACAAGAGGCTGTGTCCCCACTGCCACAGTCTGTAGGACTAGTTAGTAATGGGACGGGGTGTAGCACTGAAATAACAAATTCACTTTCCAGGAGGGTGAACCCCTGAAGAGTTTGCGTTTGGTAATTCAGAGCTCACATAGCACTATTATCAATCTGAAATGACGACCTAGCGAAGGCCTTTTAAGAACTTATATTGTGTCAGACAATATGATCCTCGTGTGATTGAAAGGTGATGCCACTGGCCCAAGTATTTAATTGTACGTCTCTCCACTGCTTGCACCAATTCTGTAAATGATGTTCAAGGGCCTTTCAAAATATGTCCACTAGCGCATTAATAGCCATACACGTTTGTTGGGTTGCTGTCGGAGCCTCAAAGGTGTTCCTTTAATTGAACCCAGAAAAATGAAAGGCTGTGAGCACCTACTGGTTTCTCATTTGAGACCATCAATATGCCTGCGTCCCAAGCAATATCGCTTAACAGATGTGTTTCGCGAAAATGCAGGGATGCGCTACATTTAACATTCTGCGGTGCATTCCTGCTCTCTGCCTGTGCTGAGGCACAAACTGCTGCCTAGCGCCAGTGAAGGCATCCTTGCACCATGAAGCAAGTGAGGCTGCATTGTAGAAAGGTTTTGTTTTTGTGCAGGAAGGGGCACATTCCTGGACAAAAACAATTGTCAGAGGCATTTTCTTCCTTCTAAGTGTGCTGCACTATGTAGCACACTTAGAAAGAGGAAACAATGAGGAGTAATAAAGACATTTCTCCAAGTTGCGCCTCTAGTAGACCTGGGAATGCGTCAGAATTGTACACCTCCCCACACATGCTGGTAAATCTGGGAGTGTGTCAGAATGCATGGGTGGATGCGTGGGAACACCCACACTCCACCCATGGCACGCCTCCTTGCCGCAGATTAACACAAGGCTCAACCTAGCCTTACTCTAGACTTATCAAGCCATGCAGGGCCACGCACGGGGGCTTCGAGTGGCTTGATAAATCTCATTTAGGTTTTGCGTCACCCTTGCGTGCCGCAAGAACAATACAAAACCTTGATATATACGGGCCTAAATGTTGATCTGTGCATGCCCAATCACTGGACAATGGGCACCCACCTCAGGTGCATTTTTGAGTGAAATATGTGCTCACTATGCACTTATGCACAATATTTTCTGTGTGTCTGCCTAGCCTTGATTCGCGCATCCTAAACGCCTCCATGTGCCACCCAGAGCAGACTGGGGCTCATGCGTTTTGCCATCAGTGACCTCACAGCCCTCAGTGACCTCACAGAATCATATGGGCTGCAGGTCTGAGCCCCTCCATCCAGCCTATGGCCGCCCCTCTTCCCTAAGCATCCGTGCCTGGTGTCTCTCCAGGATACGTAGATGACATATGACACATTTAACCAAAGACATGAAGGAAAAAGAGTCATGCTCGTCTATGCTTTTTGCTCTTTTTAATTTCCCGTTAAACAACAAAATCGAGCTGTTGTCATTCTAAAATGTTCCATTGAAAAAAAGTTATAAATCAAACTGCATAATGTATAGATACTATAGATTCAAGTAACAGCGGGAGCTGAACCCGGTTCTGCTGGAGGTCAAACCGGACCACTGCCTAAGGAGCCAGGCAGACACAACGTTGCATGTGTTTACCACATTCAGCATCACGCCATGCTAGCCGTGAAGAATGAAAGCATCTCCTACACAACTAAATACACACTATAAATGTAACTGCAACTCCTGGCCATCTCTTTTTAGGTTCCAGGGACACCTAGTACCAGTAACAGCTATATACCAGTTATGAACATCAACTTTGTTATTTTTAGGTCTCGCCTAGGCAGCGCTTGTGCTGTCTCGTTGAGACATGCAGTATATACTATAGCGTGGAAGCTTTCTGGAAGCTCCGCCCACTCTCCGCCCATCTTTTTGATTGGCTTACATCCTAAATGCTGTCTTGTGATTGGTTTTAGGTTTGTTAGGCCCTCCTCCTGACGGCCATGTTGTCATTTGTATCCTTTCCTGGCTATTGGCCCCTTTACTCCAACACTATTTTCTGCCCTGTGTCCCCCCCGGGCCCCCTCCCGCAGTTCGTGACTTCTCACCCCCCTCACCTCCCCACTCCCATTTGTGCCTTCCTAAACGCCCACACTCCCATTTCTAATGCAATACGTCTCGCGTAAATGCGAGTCGTATTGCATTGCAAATGCTTGTTTTAAAGTAGTGTGCAGTCATATTGCGCACGCCTGACAAAGCCGTAGGAAAAAAACCCTTGGTTGCTCCGGAAGTCTTGTTACTTAAGGGCGTGAGGCCCACAGAGCCTCTGTTTCTAGTCCGTCTGCCCTGGAAGTGAGTGATTGCTCCCTCCAGTTTGTGAAAGCATGCTGCTTCGCCTAGTACAGCCATAGTAAGCACACAACGTGACATTCCCTCCTCCCCAAATTACATTACCTTACCGCCCCGCTACACCCAAGAACTCTCAGAATCAAGGTATGTGGTCACGGCGTAGCCTTTTTATTCACTTCAAAACAAGTAATTCAGCACATGCTATCACCAGAAAAATATCCTTCTTGGATATATAACAATTATTCACAGCTTCACTTTTCTCAGCACCAACATGTCAACGGCAGTAAGGAAAATAGGTACAACATTACACTTTAACTTTTAACTCGGCCGTACACTAGAACTTGGCCGTACATTTGAACTTGGCCGTCTCGGCCCACACCTTCCACTCTGCTGCGCACGTTGCGCCGGCCGGCTCCAACGCGCTACAGCCAACAGTGGCATTACTTGACAACATGGGCAACGCATACCGCACCGGCCCACCGGGGTACCTGAACACCGCTAGCCTCCCCCAAAATTCTACTCAGTCTGTACATTGTGGGTTAGGGCAGTAGAGTGCAGGACCACTGGTAGGTCTGTCCCTCCTCCCCGCCTACCCAGTGCACACGTGTAATCTACCCCTTCCTGGGGTCCATGGAATGGCTGCACCTCCATTGTTGTGCATCCCCCTTTGTTGTAAACTGTCAGCGGTCCGCCACAGGGTGAGAAGCTTCCCGGCGCACTCGCCCTCCCACCCCCTGATGCTGACTGTGCTTAATTCACCATCCACCACTACCAGAGTACTAGTAAGCTGCGTGGATACTTCTATTATTATACATGACATCAAATGGCATCACACTGTATTGACCCCTCGATGTTTAAAACATTAGGAAATTTTGTAGTGACCCTTAAATGTTAAAACTTTAGGAAATTAAAATTGTTATTGCAATTAGGCATAGCATTAATCTGTGCCTACCTTTGAGCACTTTGCAGCGCACCCTGTGCCAGCAGGCCACAACATTGACCGTGCTTAATTCATTATAACCCAGTACAGCAGTACTAGCATCCTATTTGGATATTTATTTTATAATGCATGGCATCACACTCTAGTGACACTTATATGTGAAAGGCCTTAGGAAATTAAAATTGTCAGTGCTGTTAAGCCTAGCTTTAAGATGTCCATACTCCTGAACTCTCCACTGCGCACATTGTGCCGACAGGCCACAACGCGCTACAGCAAATAGTTACTTAATTCATCATAACCCGGTGCAACAGTACTATTTTTCTATTTGGATATTTATCTTATTATGCATGGCATCACAAGGCCTTAGGAAATTAACATTGTCAGTGCCGTTAAGCATAGCTTTAAGTTGTCCATACTCCTGAACACTCCACTGTGCACATTGTGCTGGTAGGCCACAACGCACTACAGCAAATAGTTGCAGAACATGAAATCCTGGGCATCGCATAACGCACCAGCCCTCTGCTACCTGCCTGTTCCCAAATGGAGCTTGCCAAAAAATGGGTCTGACAACTGCATCACCGTACATCTCCTTTGCCATTAGGAAAGGGGCATTGCATAATGCATTGGCCCCACTGGGCGGTGCTCAATTGACAATAGAGCACTACCTGTGCTGTGCAGCGAGTTCTGCCAAAAAGTCAGTGACAACTGCATCAGCTGTCCCTCCCCTTCGCCATTAGGAAAGAGGCATTGCATAACTCATTTGCCCCGTTGGGCAGTGTTTAACTGGCGTCAGAGACTGCCTGTACTGTGCAGTAAGTTATTTCCCTGGGTCGGCAGTCATCATTGAATAGTGGGCCTTGGAACCCCCGAAATATGAACACCTGCCCCCACTGTGCAGTTATCCTTGAATAGTGAGCCCTGGAAAAAGAAGAAATTTGGGCACCTGCCCTCGCTGTTTAATTAACGAAGCAGTGGCACCGGGACACCGGGACACCTGACGACAGGAGACTCCCAGCAATAAACTATGTGGGTCCATTCCCCACCTTGCCAAAAAGTGGGTCTGACAACTGCATCACCCGTCCATCTCCTTTACCCTTAGGAAAGGGGGCATTGCATACCGCATTGGCCCCACTGGGCAGTGCTTAATTGGCATTAGAAACTGCCTATACTGTGCTGTCAGTTATTTTCCTGGACCGGCAGTTAACATTGAATATTGGGCCTTGGACAGCCGTAATATGAACTTACAGAAGCACTGGCACCGGAACACCTGATCACGGGAGACTCCCAGCAATAACTATGCGGGTCCATTCCCCCCCTTGTAATTGTTGGTCAGGTTATGGAGAGAGCTATCTCGCTACCAAGCGCTGTACCTTGCTATTTCTGCCTGCTAGGCAACTGACACCTGGCAGGTGAGCCCTTTTTTCCCACGAGCCCGATGTCCCTAAACATTCTCCCGCTTAGTAATTATCAATGAGGTCTTTAAAGGTTGCAAATAATAAGTTGCAAATAATTCCTGGTCTGTGCAGCAAAGGCCGCACCTTGAAAGTTAAAGAGAGAAACATGAGGAGCATCAACACGCTGTGTTTCGTACCACCAATGTGCTCCCTTTGCTGAGTATATTCTATTATAGATCCTAAACCCTCCCACTCTCTCGCTGCTTTACCATAAATATGCATGCTTTTCTCCCTGTCTATTCCAACCCTGACCATGATGCAAATTTTCCATTATTTACGATATAATCATTGGAGGAGACACACGCTCCCAAGCTGCACCCTCATGCTAACAGGTGCCCTCTTTGCCCCTTTATACTTGAGAAGCAGTGGCCTCAAAACCATCTATGTTAAGTTTAACGGAACTTTACTGAATATCGCTTGTTATGCGGCCAGCATGGTAAGTCCTAATGCTAACCACATGAGATGATCTGCTCATGTTCTGCAGGGCCCAAGCCCCCTACTGTTGTCCCCACTAAGCTACCATCCAACTGTTCCTTGCAGCTACCAGAGTAGATGGGGTCCAAAACCCCTTAAAATTGTCCCTGAAATAAATTAGGCCCACCAGCGTTATTAGAATTAAGTGACATTAACCCCCGCCAGTTCAAACCAATAAATGATGAGAGACTCGTCATCTATAAGGAGAGACAAGTACTTATGGATAAACCGCTATATTTTAATGTCTGTTCTACGTACTGTAACGATTTAACGTGCTTAGCGTTTGAAAGACCCAAGTATGTGTTTGCCAATCATACACCGCCTGGTCCCCAAACTTTTATGAACCTGCACAAAATGTAAACAGGGTAGTAAATTATGGACTCAAATTTACTAATAGTGGAATTTTTGACCCAACACAATATCTAAAAGTTAATGTGCTGCCGTATTGCGACATATCTGAAAAACCGCCTGGCACCATGCCCACAGGTTTCTTGTGTGTAAGAGGTACCTCGGCGTGAGTTATTAGACAAGCATAAAGGAAAGCCACGACCACGGTGAAGCTACCCCACCGGGCTAGCTGGGCCTGCTCCCTTCGCCCGGGCCCCGAGGATAATCTCCCATACTGTGTAGCCACTGAACGTTTAATGTGTTAGCACCACGGGAGAAACTTCTATGTGCTGAAGCATCCCCATACCAATTACACCTAAATGCAGCTGTGCCCCTATGTGGATACCCTGCAGCACTCTTACAACTCAATGGAATGTACGACCCTCTGTGCTCTTGCGCCCTTAGGATGATGAGCCCACCAAGAACCGAACTCGGTTCTTTCCTTGCCGTTGTGGCTCCTACCCCACCACCATGGCATAACCCAAGGCATGCCCCATACAAACTGTTAAACTGTTACCACAGCGAACCCGGACTCCTTCACCCGTGTGTGCTGGCACTGATATGACCGCCATCCTTAAGTTCCTGCCAGTTGCCGTCCGAGGACCATGTTACCGCCATTGTAGGCATAGAGTTCTCCCGCCAGCATATAAAGGAAAAGAAAAACAAGCAGTCAATGTTAGGTGGTCTTCCACTTTGAAGGCGCTCATATGTGTGGAACAGAAAGTACACCTTTATAAAACCTCCAGCAATTTCCCAGTATAACCGCTGTAGCTCCAGTGCTCTTTGAAGCTGCACATCCCCACGCGTAAGCTATGCCAGCACGCTCTGCATCACACACACCAATGCTTAACTCATACCTATGAAAACATCACCCTGCATATTTAGAATGCCTTTCCTCTGTTGTGGCGCCAAATTTCTAATATAATTGATTTCCCCTCCTGCACTGCAGCTATTAAGATATTGCTGTAGGAAGAGTATGAAATAGCGCAGCAGAATTCCCAGCTGTCTCTGCACTCTGCCCTTGACATCAATGGGAAATACCATTTTATTTACTGGCAGCACTCGTTCACCATAATGTGTTACGACTGTAATAACACAGAAGTGAAAGCTATGTAAGCACGCTCAGCATCACACACACCAACGCGTAACTCATACCTCTGAAAACATCACTCTGCATATTTGGAATGCCTTTCCTCTGTTGCGGCGCCCAATGTATAGTATAATTTGTTTCCCATCCTGAACTGCAGCTATTAAGCTATTGCTGTAGGAAGAGTATCAAAACATAGCGCAGCAAAATTCCCAGCTGCCTCTACACTTTGCCCTTGAGTAACAGCCTTATTCCACCTTGAAGAGCACCATTTTCCACCTTTAAATACTCCCCCCAAGTGTTGTTTATTTCTTCAACACAGAACAAGGTACTCCTGTTTTCGTGATCTTCCCAGCTTTTAATTATCGCCTAACCATTGTTTTGCAAGGACCCGTAGTACAGCATACTCAAACTGTCTACTTATGCCCAGCAGTTCTTGCAATACAAAACACCACCACTTAAATATCATTTTCCATACCATAGCTGGCAACATATGCCCTGAGCACGCTCTGTGTGAAACCATCTATAGCCTCGTTGACCTCTTCACATAGCTGCTTCTAAATGTGCTGGCAGGCGTTCACACTGTTTTGTCTGAATTTGCAGATGTACAGGTAAGTACTCGCTGTCATACAAATGTTTACTGCCAGCCCCACACTTCGTTCTGCTACTAACGTTGCAGTAAATCCATCCTTCACTTTCCCAGTTTGCAGCGTTCACCTCATTCCTTGCATTGTTGAACTTCTTGGGCGTTTAACTTTATCAAACCAGCATTGTCAGTTATTCCTCATTTCCACCGACTAATGTAAATGGTATTGACAGGTTACTGTTAATCTGCACCACTGAAGGCCGTTCCTTGCCCAACCCACGGATCCGAACCCCAGCGTGCCCATCTCGACCATAAACCGGGTCCGCATCGAAACCAACAATTAATGCCACGTAACTTCACAAGCCCCGCAAACGTGTTTGCCTACGCTATAAGTTGGTTTCCGCGTTTAAAACAACCATTCCCAAACTTAAAGCCTGCCCCCCAGGCACAAATTCCTCCCCGCTACAGCTCCCGCTTTCCAGAAGCCGCCCGACTACTTCCGGACACACCAGACATTGTCCCAAACAATTATGTTGCCTATTTATATAGCGCGAACTCGACTCGAAGGTATTGGAGCGCTTTGCCTGAGCACCGCATTTACCTTACACATTCAGGAACGGAATCCCAGGATGTGGACGCGACCCCGAGGCTCGAACCCTGGTTATCAGCGCCCAAGTCGGCAGTCTAGCCGACGGACCACATCCTCTCACCTAATCCGTGCTTCTTCTGTGATGAGCACGTCCCGTGTTACCACTCATCCATTAGTAGAATTATCAAGCTGCTGTCCTTTCCAGAGCCACGCTCTATATATGTAAGATGCTGACATGCGTAAAATAGATTAATAACTGGCGCAATTCGCGTGTGAGTCCACCCACATCAGTTCAACACGATCTATAATAAGTAATTAGTACCTTGCTATTCACTGTTGACCGACAACCCCGACACGCCTCCAGTCAGCTCTCAATCGCGCAAACTTGTTTTGGGATACACAAATGGCCAACTTTCCGTTTCTACATTCTTCGCATAGTTTCGTCCCTTATTGCGATAGTTTGATACATTCCCCCCTTTGCAACCAATCTCTACCACCGGAAGTGCTGTAATAGCCCTACGCCCTGCATGGAGAGAAACAATCTTGAATTCCGAGCACCTCCCAGTGTGCTGGAAAATGAAGCACACGCGCTCCGCAAGGCATGTATTATATGCATAATATGTATAACATGGTTATCGCATTTGCGGCCACATTAATTTACCGCTCGAAATGAATCGGCGCGGCACCACCGAGGCTTCCGTTCTGCTACTAACGCCGCAGCGCCTGCCGCCACCCTCAAGCAACAGGGGCAACTGCGTCATTTACATCTACTGGCAGTTAACCACCCCGCGGGCGCCCCTTCATCACGGAACCCAAAATAACCGTTATCAACAACACAAGTACAATTAGCGCCCCTTCCCGCAAATATACTACTGCAAATATAATACTGAAACAACACTACGCCACGGCCCCCCCTACCCAGCCCACCACATTCCACCCTCAGTGACGACGCTCCTGTGGCCCTGCTGTGGTCCGAGGAGACAAAAAGAACGAAACTCCCAGAGCCCACCCTTAAATAGCCTGCTAAGTTTCGTTTCTCCCTGATGACATCAATTGGGCCAGCCCTTCTTTATCCAGCCCTTCTTCTCAGGGCCAGACCCCAGAGGAGGCTCAGCCCCGCGGCGCTACTAAGGGTGCCCCTCCACTATGCGCGGGGGCGCCTGCTCTGTTCCGGGCGGGGAGAGGGCCCTGGCTCCCCCAGCGCACCACCGCCCGTGACTAAACAGGAAAGTCAGGTCGGATCAGGCAGGACGCGCACCTTTAACTCCGCACTGTGGGCTTTGCGGGGGTCTCTCGCTTCCTGATGGAAGGGGTGTGCTGACGGCACATCATATCTATTGATTTAGGTGACATGGGGCACCACCAGCCCCATCAGAGCTGGGAGTAAATTAATAAACTCCTGTCGGCCCCCACCCACCCCCCAGAAGGCTGATGCTTAACATATATGTCGTGTTTATCTCCGCGAGATGTTCTGCACGATTTTAGCCTGTTGAGAAGGCGTGGCAGGCCAGCCCAGGAGGTGGGAGGGGTGGAGGAAGGAGTGAACCCCGTTCAACAAATAGAAAAGAATTAACTTCATTTGCTATGGTCGCCTTCTTTAATGAGATTCATTTCCTGGATCGAAGGCGCACTTGTTTAAATTTCAGGTTTAATTCCCGCCAGCGCCGTGAGTCACATAGAAGGGAACATTTTGTCGTCCCCGGGAAGGGGATGATAAAGTCTGGCTGCTGGCCTGAGCATCTTTGGCTAAAAGCAACTCTTACACTTTGCGAAATAATGCCCCCGCCCGACGCCGTGAGTTTACACCCGTTGTCCACGCTGTGAGGGTGGATAATTCAAGCCGCTTTCGTGTGAATTAGAGTCTCGCATCTTTGAGGCGCATCCGCTTGTCTCCCACAGGTGCCAGGGGTCTATTTTCCGTACTGGAACACACCGTGGAAGCGAAGCACCACTTAATTTCGCATGAGATGTTTCTAAATGTATCTCCCAGGCCAAAACATTGTTTTTTTAGGTGGAGCCTGAGCCAGCACGCTAGCGCTGCTCTGTTTAGTTTCCTGTTCCCACCCCCCTCCCGTTGTCCGCGTTCGTTTAGTTCCCATACTTATTCTTTCAATTCTGCAATTGCGTAATCACGAACTAGAGGAGGGTAAGCCTGTGCCCCTGCCCTTTGCTGCTGCAAAAAACGGATGGCTGGTTGGGTTCCTTCTAGCTCAGCCTCGTCCCTGTCTGTGGCTGCCCTTGAACTCTCTGCCTGCTCCGGACCGTCTCCCTCGGGACGCCACAGTACACCGTACTCCCTGCCTATATACCTGGCGAATGCACGTCCTTGGCACCTCCACAGCTGACTCCCAGCGCCACCACTCCCTCAGCAATGGGCACTGCTGCCCTGTCGGGAGGCTTGGTGACAGCCCAAGGAACGGAATCTGCAAGGAGAACAGCGTGACCAAAGTACTGAAGGTGAGAGTGCCTACAAACTCGAGTACTGAAGGTGAGAGTGCCTACAAGCTCGAGTACTGAAGGTGAGAGTGCCTACAAGCTCGAGTACTGAAGGTGAGAGTGCCTACAAGCTCGAGTACTGAAGGTGAGAGTGCCTACAAGCTAGAGCACCGTACAGGTTGAGCAGTATGCTAAGGGGCTGTCTACTGGCGGAGCAAGAAAGGCAAAGGGTCCCACACAGGTAGGTGACAGTGAGGGGAGTGGTGTGCCTGCCTGACCGCTTCTAACTTTGGCACACTATCAAGCACTTTGTTGAAATCAGTCTGTTAATTTGCATGTTTAATGTATGTTGTCCAAATGATTACGTTTTATTTTGAGTTACGTTTTACAGACATTTGCTGAATGCTTTTTGCGTTGGTACATAATGTAAGGGTTACTCCAATTGCACAGCTGGTTAATTATATAAATTGGTGCCCACGTTTTATTGCCATACGTAAGAACATCTGTGAAGTGCACTGATTCAGCACGTTAGCTCTAGACACCTGACAATGTTGAGGTTTAGGGTTCGCACACCATTTTTTTATTTTAGTCTTGAAATTTTAAAAGTGAGATCATAAAATATACGTTTCACATTGTATTCTCTAAAGTAATAATATTAAGTTGTTTAAAACCACTTTTCTTTATTGAATTAAGACTCAGGGAACGCTTTGGATTCAGGGCTCAAATCCCTCTTGTAACAGTGCATGACTGCTCCTCCTTAGACATTGCAGGTTGTAATATTCGTAACTCTGACAGCCCCTTCTAGCATCAACCCTCTATGGAGCTCATCCCAACATGCTGAGGTGTAACCATGGTTTCCTGATGTGTACAATAACTACCAAACTCGGGCATCATATGTCTTTTTGTTGCTAACCTGAAGTCCACCTATTCTCACACAAATAGGATTGTTGCCATGGTGATCGCTAATAGCTTTTAATTAAGTATTTTTTTTATAACATAACTTAAACACATTGGCAGTGCCAATAGCTCTGGCTAAACCCTTACAAGGTCCCAAAGGCGAGACCTATTGCATTGCAAATTATTATTTTTTTTTTTTTATCCTTTTAGGTCGAGGATAGAACGTTTCGCTAGATATTAAAGCACGAAGGTAAACGAAAAGTAAACATTCCTTGCTCTAGTGCGGGCGCGTTATGCGCGTTTCACAGAGGAGCATGAGAGAACTGGGGCTCCCATCCGTTGATACCCCCCTTCCTCCCCCCTTTCTCAGATGAGTGTGAGAGAACTGGGGCTTCCATCCGTTGATACCTCCCCTTCTCAGATGAGTATGAGAGAACTGGGGCTCCCATCCGTTGATACCGCCCCTTCTCAGATGAGTATGAGAGAACTGGGGCTTCCCATACGTCTTTGCCCCCCCCCCCCGGGTTAAGTCTTCTCCCTCAGAGATGTCCCTTGCAGTCCCGGGAGTCGCTCCTGTCACTGTGCAAGCAATGCTTCAGCCTCAGAGCGGATATGCCACAGCCGTCGCCTCTCACGGTAATAGAGCAGCCATGCTTCATGCAAACGGTGTCACTGCACGTTAGGGCAAGTCGAAGATGGTGCACACTTGTATTCAAATTCAAATTCAAATTCAAGTTTCAAATTCAAGTTTATTGTTTGATTACTAAAAACCATAACAAAATATTAAGACCATGTGACTCATAAATACAAGGAGCCCCGATTAGTTCTAAAACAATGCAATAATCTTGCAATAAAAGCGGATTAAATTTTTTTTTAAGAATTGTCCGAATATGCATTTGTCTTTTGCGGATCAGGCTCCTTAGAATGACATAACAGTCACGGAATGATTTTAAGATAATCTAGAAAGAAGAGACAAATAAATATAACAGCTAATTTTTTTAAAATGCTAAAAACAGTGTCCATGGAGACCTTGTAGGAGGAGCCGGAGGGCAGCTAGAGTTTTTATTACAGAGAAATTGCAAGGCCAACCGGCGGAGGAATTGCTGCCTTCTCTTTCTCCAACACTTTAGCAGCTCTGATGACAAATTTGGTGAACCAAATGTTCAACTTTGTGTTTTCTTGGTTCATAGCTGCTATGATAGCCTGACGACATGTGCGTACTCCAAGTTTGTTCCACTCTGCTCGCAATGAAGTCCTTCTATCGTTTAGCAGGGCTGGGCATGTGCAAGCTATGTGCTCCAAGCTTTCTGAATGGTAGCCGCATTCCCTGCATTCGATATCAAGACTAGGGCGCTGCCATTGTGGCAGATGCTTTAAAAAGGGCCACTCGCTTAGCCTTAGGGCCATAAACTTAACCTTCCAATAGACGGAGTATGTACTTGATAAGTAGGATGACTCGACCCCTGGTTGGTAGTCGGAGACAACGGCCCAAGCATGTTTTCTTCTAGATAATTTTGCCCTGTCAGAGTGGAAAGACCAGAGCCGAACACTTCGCTTAATTACGGTCTTCAATGCCTGTTGTGGCGGATTTGTTCCCCAATATTCCGTTATTCCGAGTAGCTGTAGGGAGCAGGCCAGGTGGTGCCGATATTTTTGGCTGGATGCGCTGGTCGTCATTTCATTCCAGATTTTGGACTCAAGACTGCCATCCCGGAAGTTGCGCAGTCTATTGCAGAACTGGATGAACGTTTCGCTAGATATTAAAGCACGAAGGTAAACGAAAAGTAAACATTCCTTGCTCTAGTGCGGGCGCGTTATGCGCGTTTCACAGAGGAGCATGAGAGAACTGGGGCTCCCATCCGTTGATACCTCCCCTTCTCAGATGAGTATGAGAGAACTGGGGCTCCCATCCGTTGATACCTCCCCTTCTCAGATGAGTATGAGAGAACTGGGGCTCCCATCCATTGATACCCCCCCCCCCTTCTCAGATGAGTGTGAGAGAACTGGGGCTCCCATCCGTTGATACCTCCCCTTCTCAGATGAGTCCCATCCGTTGATACCTCCCCTTCTCAGATGAGTATGAGAGAACTGGGGCTTCCCATACGTCTTTGCCCCCCCCCCCGGGTTAAGTCTTCTCCCTCAGAGATGTCCCTTGCAGTCCCGGGAGTCGCTCCTGTCACTGTGCAAGCAATGCTTCACCCTCGGAGCGGATATGCCACGGCCGTCGCCTCTCACGGTAATAGAGCAGCCATGCTTCATGCAAACGGTGTCACTGCACGTTAGGGCAAGTCGAAGATGGTGCACACTTGTAATTAATAAAAGGAAGAAAAAAAAGCGGCGGAGGTGTACGTGGCGAACCCACGCCCTCATGTTTCATTACTGACCTGTCAGCCAATGAACAAGCAGCAGCAGTGTACTGAGCCGCACCCAGGGCCAACAAACACATCACAACAGCCTCTGCACCGGGGGCCAAGCAGCCGTGAGAGCATTAACGGCCCCGAACCGGTGAGCGCGCGGCCTTGCGGTGCAGCACAAGGGGGCTGCACATGCCACCTGTAATATTCAACAAATAACCCACTTCGCTGCCCCTCCGAAGAGAGAGATGGACTCGTGCACAGAAGGTAAGGTGCACAGCAGTATGCTTCCCTCCAAGTGTATGGGACATGCCATCTATTCGGGGGGGGGGGCTTCTGTTAAATGACGTCAAGCCGCGGTACCTGTAGGATGTTGATTCTGAACCGAATTGGCATCGGTCAGTGGCTGGCAAGGCCACCTGCCTAGGCTCCTTCTCATTCTACCTGTGAAGTTCCGGGGTGTGCCTCTGACGCAGTCCCGGCATAGCCCACCCTTAAGAAGTTATAGGGGCGGGGTGAATATCTTAAACGGGCAGGCCACGAACCCATTGGATTCCTTGTCTTTCAGAGACAGCAGAAAGAATATGCAGTGTTCACATCCACCTCAAAGAGTTACTTTCAGTGACAAAGCTGGTTCAAAATGCGCTTTTTTTATTTAAATTTTTTATCGTTCATATGTATTTACATATTTATATATTGATCTATTATCACTTCCCAAGTCAAGCCATCCAGTCTTCATTTTGCCTCAGGCCCTCTGGTTACAGGCGGAGACCTTAGCATAGGATGGAGGTTCACCAAAGCAGATCCCGGCAGAGCCAGGGAGAGCCACCAGAAATAGCAGCTGTGGGGAGACCAGCATTAGAAGACCTGGGACTGGTTGATGCTGGTCCTCACTGCCATCCTCTTGGGAGTATCTATTTACACAACACTTATGCTCCGATACACTGCCTACTTGTTGACAAAAAGTTGCTAGATAGTTTGGAGTAGGTAAACCAGGCCCCTCTGACTATCAGACCATGGGTCTGTAGTAGAAACTAGATTCTGGCCTTCCAAAGATTTTTGAGATGCTGGGGGTCTTGTCAACTAAACAACTCTCTTCTCCATGGTCCAGTTCTGGTAGGCATGGCAAGAAGTAGATAATGGAATATATGACGGTCAATGATGCAGGAGAAATAGATAAAGAGAATGCGTAGGATGCCTTTTAGCCGACGATATGAGAAACATTGATTCAGGAAGTCAAGCGGCTGAAGTTGTTCAGATACTCTAAGCTAGCCAGTTTACGAAGTGACTTTAGACACCTAGTAAAGATATGCCTTTAATGAAGGAACTGGTGCAGTACCACAGGCTGTTACTAGGTGTCCCTAGAGTTTCTTTTATCGGTGTCCCAGGGACACCTAGTAACTGCCTGTGGCACTGCGCCCTTTCTTTTGTGAAAGAAATGTCTTTGCTTTGTTATGCTACTGCTGGCATCATTTGAAACGGTAAAAAACTATTAGCATCTGCAACGCACATAGCTCACATTTAGATTAATGTGAAACCTATTGCATTGCAAATGCTTGTTGTATAGAAGTATTCATTCTGAGCCCCGGATTCATGGTACCTCAAGCGTGATGTCTCAATTACCAATTATCAACTATCCATGCTCCAGTACCTTTGGGCCGAGTTGCCCCTGTACAAAACTGCAAAATATTCCCTGAGCTTTCACAAAATGTTCAAAGTTATGCTGCCAACAAGCTAGATTAGCTTCGCCCTGATCCCCCCCCCCCACGTACCCTTCTTTCCTGACTCACCTTGTGTTTTTCATTCACCCCCATCCCCCTCTCACATAGTCAAGACCATCAGGCATTGGGGGAGGGGGGGTCTTGATCCACACCTGCTCTCAGATGGTTCTTAGGCCTTAATAAGAGATGATCAGAGGAGACTTTATTGTCTGAGCTGCTTTACTTATGGATGGTTAATAAGCAATGGGTTCCCCTGTGCCCCTCAGAACCTGGGCATGAAACTGGGAGTGAGATGTATTCTCTCCAGTGTTACTGAAAGTGAACACATAAAATTCATAGGTTCTTTCCCAACTGAACCATTGTTGTTATATAATGTTACTTGAGAGCTTACACCTACTTTTCTGTATTTTTTCACGCTCAAATTTCACCTGCTTAAAAGAGGGTTACATTTGTGATAATACCAGGTTATAACAAACACAGCAGAAAGTTGTGCCCCATAGCATCTGTTAAAGGAGAGCCCCAGGCGCACAGAGGACAGCTCACCCATGGGTGTAAAGTCATGGATTGGACAGTTAATAGAAAGGAACCAAGGTCATATGTGTCTCCATGGGTGCAGAGGAGAGCTTCTCCATGGGCCGCTGACAGAAAGGGACAAAAGTCACATGCAGCTCTGTCTAAAAATGAGAAGCCGAACTGACGCCCTTAACCACAAGCTCGACCTGGGCACAGCCCTTTGGGCCTGAATAGGATGGCGGTCGGACTTATGTCCGACCGCCATCCTGGTGGGAAACGGGACTGCCTGACAAGCCTTTGGCGGTCCCGCACCCTGAATCACGATGAGACCGAATTCAAGGTGGTCACAAAGTGTATATTTTGTATTGCGGCGGGTGCTGCGGGCTGCAGCACACTCTGCAGTACAAAATATGCACCCCGTGCATATCCCTTGCACTATGTGGCAGGCACCATGTGGTGCCTGCCACATGATGCAGGGATATGTTGCCATGTCAGAGGGCCAGGGAGGAAGGATGGCCCTCTAGGGCCCCCAATTTCCCTTTTCATCTGCCTTTTCATGGCGGGTAAACCGCCATGAAACAGCCAGCGGGAAGGGACATTGTAATCCCTACAGCGGTGCCTGTCAGGCACCGCCACTAATGTAGGGATACAAGTCCCTCCGACCGACTGACGGGCTCAATCTGTGTTGGTCCCTCTCTCCGACTGCCAAACATCTGCTCACCATCCTAATGTGGCAGGCAGTAATCATTATTACGATGGCTGTGGGACCACCACGGACGGGCTGTCGGTGGCGGTCCCACCGTCATCGTAATCAGGCCCTTTGTTCCCATTTAACAGAAGATAGTACTGTGTCCAGAGATGATGCTGTCCAGATAGTGCGCTGCATCACAATGCATTAACCATCCACAGAAGCTTCCCCTCTTAATACACGTTGACTTTAAGGTTGAGTCTGGCCATGTCGGCTCTCCCCTGCCTTTACGCTACGTTTGCACTATAGAAATGCCATATACACACATACATACACATTCCCAATTCTGATTCGTAGGATCGGATTGGTGGGCTTTTAACCTTGTAAATATAATTTGCAAATACAGTATTCCAATCAGTGGAACTTCCACAATGGCTAATTAAGAATTATTTACAAGTTAAAGTCCATTTCTTTGGAGGCCTAAGTACAAACTACAACCCTAGGTAGTTGGAGGTATTTACCTACTCCTACAGGTAGATTCTCACGCATGTTAATATACTCCTGTCACAGGCAGGGATAAGCGTGCTTCAGGAGGTGAGCAGGAAGAACTTCTATTAGTCAAAACAGTTTCCTCATGGAAAAAATAATAAATGGAATGAAATATGCAAAATGTCCAGTTCCTTGAAATTTCTGTAGTTGAAACTTAGGCCCATAGGAAATTTTTGATGCAGAAATCTGCACTGGTGTAGAGTTTTATGAGTCCTCCCATGATCCTTTGAGTATTCCAAAGATATGGAATATTCGTGCAAAATGTAGGAATCATCTCAGAAGAGAAAATCTCCACCTTTCTAAACCAAGACTTTGCGAATGTGACATCTGCTGGCTTATCCCATCCTTTTAATCTAAGAAGCCTATCATATATTGATGCTCTGTCTGATTACCTCCAGATGCAAAACGGCTTGTTAATAGCTTGTTCACAATAAGGGATGACTTCTTTTGAGTCGTGGACCAGAATCTTCTTGTCAGAATGTCACTGACATAAATATTATGTCCTAAATATGCTTTACACTCATATATCTCCATTGGGCTTAATGCTAGAAAATTTGCATTTAGTGGGGCAATATTTTTACAAACAATATGTACGGCACAATCTGTTTGTCAAATTACATTTCTGTCAGTGGTGTAACAAAACTTGAGGGAGCCTCCCTGCATAGTACATGGAAGCCCCTCCCCTCCGGCCCACCACTTTGGTCCCAGACCCAGCGTTCTGTGCTGAGGGAGCCCCCTGGAGACACAGCTGTTTCAATGGCTCCCAAGCCTATCACTCGACGCAAGCTAGTTGATTCCTTTGTTAATTTTTTGTCCAACCTCAATTTATCTACCTACTTTAATAAATACCAGACTATGGAATGTGGCCCCAAGAGGTGTAGGATTACTTCACTAGCAAGCAGAGGCAAGCGTTTAATCAGTGTGCACAATTTCCTGTATTTGGGATTTGTGTTTGATTCTTCGGACACATGGGGTTCTCGTATCTCCAAGAGTCCCTTAAAAAATGGAGGGTGATTGGTGCATTCCCAAACCTTCGTGGCCTTGTGGTCGTAAGGCCTTGACCCCTCTTGTCCATAAGTAAGGCTCGGTGCGTTCCAAAAGCCAGCTATGGTGCAGGAGTTTGAGGCTATTCAAGTAGGTCACGGAAAACCACCTATGTAGGCAACTGCTGGAACTACCGCCAACCAGCTCACAGTGTATTTGTCATGGAGAACTACTACAAATTTTAATTATACAATTTCTGTTACTACTACTAAAGAAATGCCACCTGGCTCATTGCAGGTTGGCCATCTGCTATCTGCAATTGTTAAGTAGAGAGGAGGTTTGTTTTAGAGATGACGCTTTCCTGAAATCAGCTGTTCATTTAAGGAAAAGTATACTTTATTGAAATCCTTTTTATATCTTTTCAGTATTGTTCTTGAGTACCTTGTGGTGGTTCATATACTTTGTAATCGATTAATCATTATGTTTATTGCATTGTATAACTTTTTTATCTGCTTTTATTTATACCTCCAGCATGTTATTAAAGACTAAAGAATTGAATACAGAAATCGAATTCCAAGGTGGCGGCCTCATTGTGTCACATTACATAGATGGACCCACAGATTCATTAAAAACCATTGTCCTCAGCCCATACTGCAGGCCAATATTGTACAATAGTGTATTGAGAATATATTAATTCCAAAATATCTCAAGGTAGAAATAGATTAAAGAAAGTGTCTGTACAGTTTCATCCTTGGCTTTGGAAAACTTTCTTTCTTGACTTAGGGCAGCACCTGGCTCCTTTCTTCGAGCCCTTTTACTGCTACATCTACCCTGGCACGTTGACATCACCAACACATTTATGTTCAGCAGTCTGTTTGCTAAACTTTTATAAGTTGATTGGAATAAGGACACTCCTTCAAACTCCATGTATAATGCTTAGATTTGAGAGTTTCAAAGGAGATTAGGGACATCTTGGACAAGGAGGGTAAAGCTGCGATGGTCCTCTTGGACCTATCCGCAGCCTTCAACACGGTGAGTTACACATTATTGAAACACCGGCTGACAGAGATAGGTTTTCAAAGTTCTGCCTTCAAGTTACTCTACGTCTTTCTGTATGATAGGGAGTAAAGAACCAACATGGCAGATTTTGACTCCATGCCTTTCATCTTTTCCTGTGGTGTCCCGTAAGGGTCTTCACTAAGTCCCACATTATTTAGTATATATGTGGCTCTTCTTTTGGAACTTCTAAGATCGTACAGCTTCTCCACTGTTTCCTACGCTGACGATACCCAAATGTTGAAGGAGTGGCTTCTCGATTTAACAAGTGCACATGTGTAATAGTCAACTGGATGAGTCCCCACAGCCTGAAATTAAACTCTGAAAAGACAGAGGTGTATCTCTTTGGACAGGATACCTCCTTTGGAACAACACTTGGTGGGCCCAATCTCTTGGCTCTCTTCCCATCCCATTACCTAAAGCAAGGACCTTGGGATCTTTTAGAGATCAGACTCGCCAACTCACTTCCTTGTGTTTCCTCATTTAAAAAACTTTGAGGACAATTCTTCCCTCTCTCCCTTTTGACCTGCAGAAAACACTGGTTATCTCCCTTTCATTGTCAACGTTGGATTATTGCAATGCCCTTTATGTTGGAGCTCAGCAGAGCATCATGAGTAGGCATAAAAGACTGCAAAATGCTGCAGTCCGGGTTCTTAAAAACATTAAGAAATTTGTGCTAGTCTCTAAGGCCATGAAAGAACTTCATTGGCTACCCATTAAAAAGAGAGTTGCCTTCAAAGCGCTCTGTTTAGCACACAATTCACTTAACTACTCAGATTATGATTTCCTTACAAACAACATTTCCTGGTACATCCCTAATTGATTGTTTCGTTCAGTGACAGCCAGGAAACTGTCTGTCCCTTTTATCCACAAAACATCTTGGGAAGGTAGAGGCTTTTCCTATGCTACCTCTTGTCTCTGGAGTCAAACGCCATGGCATCTGAGGAATCAATCCAACTTCCTTGCTTTTAGAAAGTCACTCAAAACCTGGTTGTTTACTCTTTCCCTATAGAATATTTTTCAGACAGTTTTCCTCCCTCAAACATAAGGCAGCGCCAAGACGCCCATGGGTTTACGCCGCGCTCTACAAAACTCAAATTATATCATAAGGAAATGTACCTGGTTTTATGGCTAAGAAATGTGCGAATATGTTCTGCAATGATCCTAATATTCAGTGTCTGTTGTTTATTGAAGAGGGATTAAGTAGTTCAAAGAGGATCTTTGCATGTTAATAATAATAGTAATAATAATAATAATAACAATATGCTAGCTGTTGGACATGGCCCTCTCTGCAGGGTCATCCCCAAGTGTTTTGCCTTCATCGCTGCTGCTTTTTGAGCGTCGTTTTTGTTGGCATTAGGACTCTGTGCACTTTGCCACTGATAACTAATGCTAAAGTGCCTGTGCTTTCTCCTCAAAACATGGCAAAATAGGTCCACAGCTGATTGGCACATTTAGTTTACTTATAAGTCTCTAGGTATGTTGTACTACATGCGACCAGGGCCTGTACATTAAATGCTCCTAGCAGACCTGCAGCAGTCATTGTGTCACTCACTAATGTCGAAGTTTTGCCACTGTAAAGATTCCTTTTTAATACATATAAGTCACCCCTAAAGTAGGCCCTAAATAGCCCACAGGGTTGGGTCCATTGTGTGTAAACAGTAGAATATGTACTTTTAAGTTTTACATGTCCTGGTAGTAAAAAACACTTACATTTATTTGTTTTGTACTACTGCAAGGCCCACCGCTCCCATAGGCAGCGCTTAATTTGAGCTGATGGTTTCCGGTACTCGACACTGGCACATAATTGCCAGCATTGGTGCTTATGACAGATTTACACATGGTGGCACTGTCTGCCTAATTTAGGTATGAGCACCACAACAGCTGTTTGTTAATTCAAATTACATTTTCAGTGACTAATACCTGCCTCCCAAGCCATTTTTATAGCTTTGGGGGCCTGGAACAGTATGAATTATAACACTTGTAGGATTGTGAGGGTTAGCTGTTGTGTTGGCCATGTCATTGGCAGTGCTGGTAGGGGCAAAGGATGGTGCAAGCTGCAGGGAAGAGGATGTGGCGAAGTGCCAGAGCTGCCAACTCGGGAGCTAGGGATTTGGGTTTGAGTCTTGGCGTCGGCACAACATCCTGTTATTCTGGGTAAGTCCCTTAATCTCCCTGTGTCTATCGGCAGAGCCTGGATACCCTCACCGGATACAAAAGCAGTGCTATATATAAATCTACAAACAAGCTATAGTTTCCTCCTGACGAGGTCCTGGCACTATTTTCTTTACAAATTAAGCAATGTCCATAGGATAACATTGTGTTACCTTATAACCTTTAATAAGTGATAACTGTGGCTTGGGAACAGGTAGAAATATCACCTTTGGTCTCAAATCAATTGTAATTTAAAATCCTCTTTATTGGTAAAGCCGGATTTTAAGTCACAGTTGTGAAAATACCTTTCCCTAACCATTTAGTGCCTGCACCCTATGACCTTAGTCACATGACTAGATGTAGTAGAGCTGTTTACTGCCCCAATTACATATCAAAAGGCTGCCTCCAGCACACTCACAAAGGAACCTAACATCAGTCTTTTGTCACCCTAGACTTCTTGTAGTCTTGGCAGGGGAAGGGAGGAATTTTACAGAACCAGATGTGTTAGCCAGAATCTCATACCCTCTTTAACAGCAATCACCAGGTATAAATATGGAGCCCTCAGACCAACACTTCAGCTCATTCCCGGACCCGTGGAGGACCCCCTGAAGGACTGCCTTATACATCAGATGACTGTCCTGTTGCTTGAAGCCTGCTTTGTACCTCAGAGGACTGGCCTGCTGCTACCAGTGGATTGCCTTTGTCTTTGATAGCCTACCTTGCTGCTTGATCCCAGGACTACCAGAGTGACTCCAAGGGCTAGCTGGCTGGACTCCTGTTCTGAGCTGACTGAACATAAAAACCTCCACTCACTTGAACCCTGCACCTGGACCTGTCTTGAAGTGAGTCCTACCCTCCAACTGGTGCCCACCCAGACACGGACCCTTGAAATTGGTGCTAAAGGTGCTCAAGTGGCCAAAAAAGGATTTTGCTAACGAGTGACCTGAGAACAGACAGAGTACTGGGTTTTACCTGAGGTGTATTGTTGGCCAGTCTGACTTTGTGGTAGCTTCTGTTATGTTCTTTTCAATGGCAGTAAATCCTGTTAAGCGGCTCTTCTCTGGAAGGGAATCCGGCTTCATAGAGCCCTAGTCGGGTACAGCCTGCAGCCTCGCTGGAGATTGTCAACTTCAAAAAAAGTGACAAAGTCAGAACGTAAAACTTTTCACCACAACCTCATCCAGCTGCTACTCGATGATGATGCCTCCTCCTTGGACACCACCAGCTGCCCTGCCACACTGATTTTTACCTTCTCCTACATTTTTCTACAAAATTTCTCCTAAGTTCAAAATTAAGCCAAGACCGACTCTAATCCATCTCTTGCATCCAGAACACGTGTCATTGTGGTTGGTCTTAATTTTCACCTTTGCTGTGGTCTTGTACGGCCAGATGCCCATGGCTGGCGCTTTGATCTTTTAGGCACTAGACTTCACTAAAGCTTAAAAAAATTCATAACTCCACTTTTACTGATTGGATTTAATTCATTTAGGTGTCATTTTATTTATTATTTACTCCTTTGTTTCTAAATTGGTGTAGTATTTTCCTGTATTCAGACAAAATATGGAGTTTAAAATATTGATGTACAAGAATATTGGGTCTAAAATATCGTGACATGGAAATATCGATGTGAAGAATATCGATTTGAAGGTAAGTGATATCTATTTTTAAAATATCTGTCATTAATATCGTTTTCAAAAATGTATTTGATTAAAATATCGTTTTTTAAATTATTATGTTTTTAGTTTACATGTTAAATGTATATGATGTAATGTTTTGTATAATTATTGTTTATGTTGTTTTAATATATTTTTAAGTTTTTAGTAGTTATTATATCTAATATAATAACAATTTGTGTTGTTTAGTTCTGTTCCGGTTGTGGGTTTTATAGGGGTATAGGGTGGGAAGTAATTTAATTAAGACACATTACGATTTTTAATTTTTTTAATTTATTTTATTGATATTTAATTATGTTAATTGTGTTATTATATTTCTTTTAAGTAAATTTTATGTGCAAGTTGTGGGGTTTTTATGGGTGATGGGTGGGAAGTAACTCATTTTTAATTCTTTTTTGCAAATTAATATTCATTACTTAATATTAATTATGTTAATTGTTTAATTTTTTCTGGTTGTGGGGTTTTAGGGATAAAGGGGCCCATTACGATGTCGGGCGGAAGCACCACCGCCGTGCTGGCGGATGCAAAAAGCACCAGTTACCGCCGGCACTCAGCAGTCCACACGCCCGCCCAATTACGATGCGAAAAGTAGACCAAACACCGCCGGCAAGCCAGCAACACCGTCCGCCATCAAAGTGCGCCCGTTCACGTAGCGGCGCAGCACAACTGACACACACCGTCCGACGAAACACGTCCCGCCCGGCGCATAAATTACGATGCCGCAAACAAACGGCTCCCACGGCAAAGAGACACCGCACGTGAAAGAGAGGCGGTAACACGGACGCAGAGCACGGACAACGAAGAAGCGGCTCCCCGAGCATGAATCCAGCACTGCAGGCCCTCCCCATGCTTCTGCTGATGCACCACCAAGGACGCAACGTACCGCGGAGACGCAGGTAGGCACACACACAACAAGTGCACGCAAACAGCGCACACAGTGCAAGGGCGGAAAAAGCGGACAACCCCCCACCAGCGCGTGTACACAACACATCCACCATCGCATCCACAGATGACACACAGGCCAAATCGTAACATCGCAGAACACATGTGTACACACCACCTGGGACTAGGAACCAACCACCCCGTCACGGCCCCAAAGCGCCGATGACGCCGCCACACATGCGCACAACGCAGAGGCCAACCGCAGCGCCATGCATGCGTCGCACACAGACACAGGGACACAACCAAGCAGCACACACATCAGCCCCACCCCGAACGCACATGACACGTGACAGGCCGGCCACAGACATGTCCCCAACGCCCAATTCACGGACAACACCCAGCCACACAACCGACGCACACATGTCAGTGAAGACACGCAACAGCAGGACACACCCCAGTGTAACAAACATGGCGTAGCACACAGCGGCGGCAACACCAACTAGGAGAAGCAGGGCCCCTTCGGGAAGAGGAACGCCAGTACCACACAGAAACACCCATACCACCCTGCACATATGAACAAGACATATAAAACGGAACACCAAAGAGCCCGGGGACCGACAACAGGTGGCCCAAGAATAACATTCACACACAAGGCCCAACGCAGAGCGGAAAGGCAGCCTGCCGCCCACACAAGGGAGAGCAGACAGCACTGAATGACCTTCCATTCCAACTCCGAAACCACAGCCCTACGACAGAAGCCGGTGAATACAGCCATTGTCCAAGAATAGACCAACACAGGCATGCCGAGGAGACCGACCACAGGGCAGATAGCGCATATCACAGAAGCACACAACGGACGGGGAAGAAAGAAGAAAACACTCCCCCATGTCGGCCACATGCAAGTTAATTGGAAGGAGTCACACAGCACTGACCTTGAACTGTCTGAGAAGCATGTGGGAAGAGGGCCCGTGTCCTCCAAACAAGCCAACAGAACACAAGTCCTGTCTCCCCACGACTACACAGAGCTCACAGCAACCCCGGAGCGTGCACATTGCAGACTGCACACACAGCCGGAGCACGCCACCACAACGAACCGCTGCGAAATGGCAACCGCAACACACCTACCCAACTACGCCGAACAGCTCAAGCTGTACAAAACCAACCTGTTCCATACATTGGGATGCGATCTCCTGTCCCTGCTGAACGTAACTTACCGACTGACTTACCGCATCACATTGTTCAGCTGCGTCATGCCCGTCTTCTACTGTCGGAGGTGTCCCTACCAGCATCCCGTCGAGATATGCCTCTCCAACCCGGCATGTCTGAAGGCGGACCTGCTACCACTACTCCTCCCTCTGGACGCACACGACAGGGCCTGCTCTGCCTATGGGGGCATGGCGTATGTGGCCAACATCGCACCCGCACTGAAATGGGACCACTGTGCCTCCACACGACGGATCATCGAGAACAGCTACATCGAATGTCACCCAGCATGCCCCATCATGGTCCTCCAAGGGACAACCTACGAACAACACCTTGACAGCCACCATCCGCTTCATTGGCTGGCAAACATGTACACCACCAATGACATGGAAGCCCTGCTGGACGGCATCGCATACCTGACAACCTGTAAATACGTCGGACCACAACGCAGGTTCCCCGAGTGACCTATGATGTCCAACCCCGCACCCATGCTTAGCTTCCGCACGGACTGGCCAGTCACCACCACAACAGCCATACCAAACGACCGGCAACTGTAACCACACCATCAACGACATCGCCATGACATCGGATATGACCGGGACATGCACACTGTTCCCCATCACATCCAGGAACACCGCATGCATCGTGGGAGGCAGTGGCATGGGGTCTGTGTATCGCACCCACATGGACGGAACTGCACGAACAACCAGGACACGACATGGATCCAGTGCCCATGGACACACACACCGCTCAGTGGACATGAATAGGTCGCCTGGAGTCTGTGGGTGCTGCACCCCTCCCACCCCCGCCCCGGGAATCCCATACCAGGACCTTTGCATGGACGACAAGTGCATACAACAACAACACGACCCCAGTGACTGTGACATGTCCAGTAACCACCACAGTGCAACAACAAGTGGCACGCCGCTGCATGCACGCAAGCACATGCCCTGATGTCATCTCACATGCACGCGTGCATGAGGAACAACCGCAGCAAACCTGTCACATGGAACTGAGATGGACTGTGCCCATGATGCCAAGCGGTCTGGTAGGCTACATGTATACCGTCTGTGTCAAAGTCCGCAGCTCCGCAGCTATACGTAAATGTACATTAGCACAGCCTTGGCCAAGCAGATGTCACTCTGAAGCCCACATCCCACATGCAACAGCCAATCACATGTAACCCCACACCCTATCCCATTTGCAATAATGCTCAGTATATCCTCCACATGTATTCCGCTGCCAGTAGTGTCCACTATACTGCATCACAGAGGACAGAAGACTCAATATAATGTTTGAAACCAAAACTGTCTCCGCTGACTCATTTCACAAGTACGAATGAGAGAGGATGAGAGTATGTGAAGTACACGGCAGTCGTGACATGACCATGTAGTCCACTGGTATTGGATGTCAACGCAAATGAGTAGCACTACTGTGGAAGACACACATGTGTCGTGTGAAGTCGTATGGACGCAGTGCTCAGGTGGGTGGGTGCGACGGGTAGATGCGCACATGCCAAGTTGGAGCACGCCGTGTTGGGAGGGGTCATGAACAGTACACCACCGCTTCCCTGGGCATTGTGAGAGGACACCTGTCGGGGGGGAGTGAACACGTGTGTGCATAGCAGCCGGGCACACGTACAAAGCGGTACCAGGCGCACCTCAGCCCACCCTCTGTGGACAAGCTGGATCCTATTGTGCGCCCGCCATGCCCCTGACAAGGCACACACAGCCCCAGTCGACCAGGTGTAACCCCAACATAGTCAATCCGCACAGGCGATACAGGGCACGGGATGGCAGTGGAGCATGGTGTGTGAGAGGTCTCCTCGCGCTCCTCCTGGTCATATCACGCAGGCAATAGAACCTCAACGTCTAGCATGGCACAAGTCACATGGAAGTGTATGGGGACGCACCACAGCACGAGCAGCACTGACGTCACGGGAGGTGGCTCGCACCATCCCATCCATTGCCCATCATACCAACCACGCCACATGCCATTGCGACTAAGTGCAAGCGCGTGCGCCACCACCCCCGAGCCCTCCCCAGAGAGGCCAAAGAGTGAATGTGTGGGCCATCAGCCACAGACGGACGCGGCCTGGCCGCAAGGGCAGCCACAGCCACTGGGTGTCGCAGGTGGCGGATCCGGAAGGCGAAGACTGTGATGCATAGTCCATGCAGGCCGGGTCTCCATTTGGGGCACCACGCAGGTGGACGGCGTCCCGCAACACATCATACCCTGAGACAGCCCACTCGTGCAACTGGACCCACACATACACTCCTTGCCCTCTCTGGTGCGAGCTTGGGGCTGCCTGTGCAAGCGCTAGCCTCGCAGGTGAGCATGCATATTGGGGGAGCGAGGGGAGGACATGAGGGCTGGGGCGAAGATGACTGTATCACTGTCAGTTAGTACAAGGGATGACCCAGATGTGGAAAGGAAGAGACGTGTCCCGTGTGTACTGCAACTAGTCGCCAATTCAACTACCCCCCCATGTCCGGAATGTAAGCCCGCACCTAGGCCCGCCCATCCGCCACAACGAACATACCACCAGCACGACAACCTTCCCATTCGAAACACTGACTGGGGGTGGCGACCAGTGTACAATCATGTGTAGCCTACCCACGCGTACATGTGGGCCCTCCATGATCCATGTCACCTGCGGCAAAGTCATGACATGCGCAATGAGGGAAGTGAGGAGAGCTGTCCGCCCCACGCGCAGAAGGTGCATCAGCTCCACAGACCCAGCAGCGAGTCCAGCAGGGGTCACATGTGCAGGGGCAGCTGTGCCTGGTGTGAAGGCACATGCATATAGACAGCACATCGACCAATGTGTAGTCTGCCCACATCTACAGTCCATCATCATGCGGACATAGGAATTGAACACAGGGCAACACATCTTCAGTTGGTGCACCCACCGTGACCAACAATGCGCAATCATCGACGTACCCGCCCTGTGCATGGCCCCCCACCCAACGGAGGCACATCCAGTGCCACCATCCCACACACACAAGCCTTCCACGGAACATGCTGTGTCCAATGCTCAGTACAGAGTCAGCGCCCATCTGGTGGATCCTGAACAGGAGACACATGCACACACATGCCAGCTCCCACTGTGTACGTCTGCCACCTGGCACGTGCAATGTAACCTCTCACCTGTGACGTGTGACTGCAAGCACACAGCCGTCTTGGCATGGGGCTGTCAATGTGGACACCTGTCAATGTTTCAGGAGGTGTGATCCGTACAGTGCTGTACATAGGGTGCAGTGCTGACACCTACTACTGTCTCATATCCCCTCGTGCCACAGGTCCCACTTGTTTTGGCCGCTCAGCCTGTGCCCACATCGTCGTCGTCGTGTGCCATACTCATCCAGCCGCGGAAGCAGTTCCATGCTCAGCAGACATTCATGTTGCCGTGGCGTTGCCGCTTGACGGATATGCAGTCAGTCCCCATCAGCACGCCCCGCAAGTCATTGGGGCCTAGATCCCCATGTGCATGCACATGGCAGTGGTTTGTATCACTAGCCATTGCCATTGTTGGGAGACCTGTGTAAGTGTATTGTGGCCGTGCCGTCCCAGCTTGACAGCTGGGCTGTGGCTCCTGTGCTTACTCAGTCATGTCAGTGATGTGTATGCGAAATTGCCATGTGTCGTGTTGCTTTGACATGTGTCCTCTGCCATTGTCCCTAGGCGGAGACCGAACATTGACCGCCCATACCAATTGCTGGCGGACATGGACGATACAGAGGTTATTAGGAAGTTTCGGCTGGACAGGCCAACCCTGCATCGACTGTGTGCCATGTTAGAACCCCATCTCCGTCCCCGCAGGGTGTATCCGACTGCTGTCACCCCCACGGCTAAGGTGATGGCCGCCATGCATTTCTTCGCCACTGGGTCATTCCAGCACACAGTGGGCATTGGAGGAGGGATGTCCCAGCCCATGTTCAGCAAAGTGCTGAGGGATGTACTGGCAGCCATGATGCTGTACCGGAACAGGTACATCCGCTTCCCCAGGGCTCGTGAATTGGCGGCAGTGAAGGGTGCATTCTATGCCCTTGGCAGAATCCCACACGTCGTTGGAGCCATTGACTGCACACATGTCGGCCTTGTTCCACCACAGGCCACTGAGCACCTGTACCGCAACAGGAAGCACACGCACTCCCTGAATGTGCAAGTGGTGTGCCTTGCGGACATGGTGATCACCCACGTGTGTGCAAAGTTCCCAGGCTCGGCCCATGACGCACACATAATGCGCAACAGCATCTTGCCACGACTGATGTCCAATATGCAACAGGATCGTGCCTGTATTGTCGGTGAGTATGTGGAGTGGTGTAGCATGCTGGCTGTGCGATGCTGTCCCCTGTCCAGTTGGATTAGCAACGGTTCTCTGTGTCCCTCACACCCAGGTGACTCTGCGTATCCGAATGGGGCATGGCTGCTCAGTCCATTGAGGAATCCTCGCACCCCAGCAGACGATCGCTACAATGAGGCACATGGGAGGACCAGACGTGTGGTCGAGCGTACCTTTGGCCTCCTCAAGTCCAGGTTCAGGTGCCTGGACCGCACCGGGGTGCGCTGGCGTACTCCCCACAGAAGGTGTGCCAGATAGTGGTGGCGTGCTGCATGCTGCACAATCTGGCCATTCGGAAGCAGATCCCCCTCATCGTGGATGACGGAGATCAACCAGGGCCCCAGCCCGCAGACCAGGACAGCTCGAGTGAGGAGGACAGCGGAGAGGAGGAAGCTGGTAATGTGCGGCAGCAGCTCATCGCCCGCTACTTCACTTGACGGTGAGTGTCCATGTACGACGGCTGATGTGGCTGTATCTGTGCAGGTGTGTGTGTGCTGTGTCAGGGTGGCCGTTTGTTCACTGCGTGCTGTGTGTCAACGCTCCATGGCCAGGGTAGTATGCCACTGTTGGTGGCTGTGGCATTGTGCCCTATTGCTCTGTGCGATGTGTGTACATTGCTTGTAGTTGTTGACATGTACTGTGTGATGGGTGTGTGACACACTCATTGAATGTGCTCCTGTTCTGTCTCCCACCCCTAGGTCCCTACAGGCCCTCCGGATTCAATTGCCATGCCACGCATCAGGTGCCTTTCCGCCCAAGGTGGCCGTTGTATTCCGTACAAATAAAACACAGGGCACAAACAGCAGTTAGTGAAAAAGGTGCATTTATTACAAACTGTGACATGTGATTGTGTGTAAGGTGATGACAAAAGTGGTGCGTGCAGTGACAATGAGCTGTCGGTCATGGCTGCGTGATGATCAGGGTGTACCCACTGGCTCTATGTCCATAGTCCAACACACACATGCCATCCAGATGGCTGTGTGGAGTGGGATCGTAGTCCAGGTCAATGCAGTGGCTGGTCAAGGAAGGCTGGCGGAAGGCTGGCTGGCTGCCTCACTTGCGACTGGAGCGTGCGAAGTCCTCCCGGGAGATCTGTTTCCTCTTCGGACGGCCCCTTCCACGTTTGCGAGGGGGTGCCTGCTTGCGACATGCTGGTGGTTGAGGTGTGATCACTGGCTGTGGACGCAGGGGAACTGGACACTGCTGCTCCACCCTGCGCCCCGGCAGGTGGTGGCGGAGGGGGAGCTGCTGTCCCTGGCTGTGACCTCACCGCCACCACCAGCTGTCCCATGAGGTCCACGATTTGGCCCATACGGGCGTCCATGGACCTCAACACCCCCAGCACCTCACGCGTGTCTGAGGCAGACCGGACCCATTGTCCTTGGGCCTCTTCATAGGCCCCAAGGACTCTGGCCATGTGAGGCAGGGCATGGCTCCCAGGGGAGGCTGGCGTTTCCCTGACCCTGCTCCTCCTACCAGTTCTGCTGCCACCGGCCTGCCCACTAGCCACATTGCTCACCACGGTCCTCGCTGTGGCTCCCAGGGTGGATCCAGTCGTCCGGGCCACCACCTGCGCTGGGGCTGGTGCCAGCGGAGACGTGGCGGTGGTGGCGGCGGTGGTGGTCGGTGCGGCGATGGTGGCGGTTGCGGCAGTGGTAGTGGCCACAATGACCGTGGGTGTGGCCGCAACGACAGTGGCAGCAGGGGGCTGTGAATGTTCAGCAGCCCTGGATGATGGGTTGGTGGGTAGGAGGGGTCCTGGGGAGCGGCTGGGCCCTGCCACACCAGATGGGCCTGCTTCGTTGTCCGTGTCCGAGGAGGAGGACAGATCCTCCAGATCCGTGTGTCCTCGTTGGGGGCTTGTAGGCTGGCTGTGCTGGCTGCTGGCTCCATCCCCAGCATCCAGCAGTTCGTCACCTGTGGAGAGAATGAGATTAGTTATTGTGTTGCACCTGGCGAAGTATGTATTTGTCGTCTGACATTGACAGTTCGTGCAATCTCGTACATGGGTTTCCCGGAGGCGTGTGTGTGGCTGTAGCATCTGTAGTTGTGTGTGCTTGGCAATGGGACTGTGTGCTGTGCACATGTGGCATGGGACGGATTGGCCATGCCGATGGGTGTGTTGCTGTGCCCCTACTTATTGTGACTCTGGTGTATGCGGGCTCCTGGCCCATCCTGGGTCTGGTTTGTACTTTGCTTTTGGGGTTCAAATGGAACGCTTAGGAAGCAATGTGGCAACATGGGGGCCATGCCCCAGATTCGCATTTGGGATGGAATATGCTTTTGGGGTTCAAATGGAACGCTTAGGAACGCATATGGCAACATGGGGGCCATGCCCCAGATTCGCATTTGGGAGGGAATATGCTTTTGGGGTTCAAATGGAACGCTTAGGAACGCATATGGCAACATGGGGGCCATGCCCCAGATTCGCATTTGGGAGGGAATATGCTTTTGGGGTACATGCTGTGAGCCATGGGTGCCGAACGTGACATGTGTTGTGGCAGCATGACAGTGCATGGTTTGAGGTGTGTGCATGCTTGACATGGCCTGCATATTTGCTGTCTGTTGTGATTACTGGACATGGCATTGGACGCATCGTTATGAGTGAGTGATGGCTGTGTGCCAGCCAACGTATTGCAGTTGTCCCATCTCCTTGGTGTGCGTGCTGCCCTGTGCCATGTGCATCACTGCAGTGCTCGGGGGGTGTGGCCCATGTTGTGTGTTGTTGCTCACAGTGTGTCGTGCACTTCATTGACTTCTGGCACATGGTTGGTCATGGGCATGTATCTTAGCGTGACTGCTGTATGTGTGGCAGCTGTGCGGATGACATGCCTTTCATGAGACTGGGGCTGACGGATGGGATGGATGGTTTGTTGTTTGTGCATGGTGTGTCTGTGTGTTTGATGGGTTCAGTGGTGTTCGTGTGCATATATGTTGTTCCGCTCTGTTGCGTCTAGTGTTGTTTGTCTTACATAGGTGTAGTTGTGGGGTGTGTGGTTGACAGGCAGTTGGGGCTACATGGACAGGACTTCAATGGTGTTTCGGTTGTGTGTGATGAGTTGCACAGTGGCTGCCGTGTGGTACTATATTCATTGTGGCCTGTGCATGCAGACGTGGCTCCTTGGGTGTTGCTATGTCTGTGATGGGTCATGTGGGGTGTGAGTCTGTTGTTCATGTCCGTGTGCACATTGTTCACTTGTGCGTGTTCGTCTGCTACGTGACATGTCCCATGTGTTGGTCGTGTTCCGGTCCTCATGCCTCCAGTAATCCAGCCCTGTCCAGTTTCCCACCTGCAGGTTGTTCGTGCGTGCACTGTACTGGATGCCACATGGTTCTAAGCGGGGGTGCTCCATGTTGCAGGTCTGTGGGGGTGGGGGGTGTTGTGGGTCATGGGGGTGGCTGGACACCCACTGACACCGATTGCTGTGGACCGTGATGTCTGCCTTTCGGCTGTCGTTGTGCACTGCGGTGGCTGACACGTGGCTGTGGGGTGTGGGGGATGCTCCTCCTTGCTGTGCTGTGGGACTAGGGGCCTGGTGTGTGTTGTACTTGGGCTGTCCACCGTCCCACCCACTGCACTTTGTGTTCCTGCCACTTACCTGTTACTTGTCGGTTAGTGCAGCTGTGGCGGACACATGGGTGTGGTGGGTGCTCGTTGTGGCGCTTCTGGCATATTTGGGGACCTGTTGGTGGTTACGTGGCTGGCTGAGTGTACACATGTCCCCACGCATCTTACAGTTGTTCGGTTTGGGCTGTGTGTGGTGGTGTCTGTTGCATGTGTGTGTGATGTGTTGTGTATTGTGTGCTGGACATGGGGGTGTTTGTCCCTGGGAGCTGTGGCATGGTGGTAGTGCATGTGAGTACATAGCGGTGTGCTGGTATACATTAGTTTGTACTTACCAGCCTCCACTCCCCTGCTAATCCGGCGAGGATCTCCGGATGGATTACGACTCGCACCTTCTCCTCCCACGCTTTGTAGGTCTTAAAGAGCGCGGGATTCCCTCCGCCAGTGACGGCAGCCAGCTCTCTGTTTTTGCCCTCCTTCTTCTTGACCAGGCTCTTTACGTCATTCCAACGTTTGTTGATCTCGACTCTGTTCCTGGGCAGGGTCCCGACTGCATTGACCTGGTCTACGATCCGGTTCCACATTCTGTTTCTGGTGGCTAGTGGTGTGTGCTGGACCATGTTCCCATAGATTTGTGGGTACACCTTGATGATCTCGTCGACCATGACAGTCAGCTCAATGGGCGTGAACTTGGGCATTCTTTGTGGTGCCATGGTGTTTGTGGTGCTGGTGCGGTGTGTGTTGTGTAATGTGCAGGGGGTTTGTGGTGCCGGTGTTTGGTGGTGGTGGTGGTGGTGGTGGTTGTGATGTGTGCGTTTCTGTGGTGTGCTGCTGTCCTTGCTGTGTCACTGTGTCCTCTCCTCTCCTCTCTGGTTTGCAATGTAGCAAGGGGTTGTGGTCTGTGGGAGTGCTGCTTTTGTACTCACCTATGTGGGTGTGTCCTCATGGTCTGTTGTTTTCAGGTGTGTTGTGTCTGGGGTTCTGGCCTTTGTATTTTTTGTTTGTCCGGGGGGATGTTTTCGGGATATGTACTGTGCTTGTGTATTTGTGCGTGCCTTGCTGTGTGGACTTGTTGGCCATGTTGTGTGCTATTGGTTTTGTGTGCGGATGGTTTCTGTGCAGGTACGTGGGCGCCATGGCTTCTGCCGTGTCGATTCTCATCGGCGTTGTTTGCGCTGGCGGGCGGTATATTTGTGGTTTTTCCGCGCTCATGGCGGTGCGATCGTAATCTCACGTGCGGTGTGTCGGCCGTGAGGGCGGGCGGTTTTGTGTTGTCGTGCGTGTTTCCGTCCGTGGCGGGCGGTTTGTCTCCGACTCGGACGTTGGCGGGCGGTATTTTGTGTGCTTTTTCCGCCGATGGCGGTATTCGGTTTGTGTAATCGTAATGGCGTGGTCGGTGTTCAGGCGGTGTGTGCGGGCGGATTTTTGCCGCTTCCATGCCTGGCGGTGTTATTTACGCCGGGTATCGTAATGTGCCCCAAAGGGTGGGAAGTAATTCATATTTAATTAATAATTTTTACTATTTAAAATTAATTAATTAATTGACAATTAATTATGTTTAATTGTTTAAAGAATTTTTTGGATGTGGGTTTTGAGGTTTATAGGTGTAAAGGGTGGGGAGTAAATTAATTATAATTAATTAATAATTTGTTTTTAAATTCTAAAAATTATTTAATTGACAACTTAGGGGCTCATTACGATGTTGGGCGGAATGCCTCCTCCCAACAGTCGGAATTTCCTCAACCGCATCGGAGCCCTTCTGACCGACTCGCTCTGTTTACATTCCGCCCGCCCAATTACTATGTTTGTGGTCAGAACGTAAACCACGTGCTCATTCTGAATCGGTTCTGAGCGACTCATGGAGTATTCATGTTGGTCGGAACCGCATCATACACCCCTATGGACAGCGTTTCCGCCGTCGGGATTACGATGTTGATTTCCAACAGCCTTACCCCGTCGGCCTGTCCGACATGGAAAGGCTGTGGAAAAGTGACTTTGGGGACACCTGCCAGGGCCCCCTAATCCCGCAGCCTAAGGTTGAGGGCCGAGGGGGTACATAAGGGAACCTACCTTGTAAAACCCTGCACTGGCTTTCTGCCCGACATAATGAGCCTCTAATTGTTTTAATTGTGTAATTATTTTTTTAAAAGTTTGATATAAGGTGTGGTTTATAGGATAAAGGGTGGGAAGTTTTTAAATTTTAATGGATTTATATTGTTTTTAATAAATAATATTTGTTTAATCGATAATTTATTATGTTAATTGTGTTATAACAATTATTTGTTTTAGATTGTATATGTGGGTTGCAGGTTTTGAAGGGGTATGGGGTGGGAAGTAAATACATTTTAAGTAATTAATATTTTTTTATTATTATTATTTAAAATGTTTATAATTAGTTATGTTAGTTGTGCACATAATTTTTTTGATAAATGTTATGAGTGTGTGTGTTTTGTGGGAGTATATTGTGGGAAGTATATTACTTATAATTAATTATTAATTCATATTTTCTTAATGGTAATTGGTTTGTTGTTACATATTTATATTAATAGTGTAAATATTCTTTATAAAAAGGTAATTTTTTGATGCAGGTTGAGAGTTTTGTGAGGTTATTAGTGGTAAGTGGGTAGATGAAATGTATGTAATAATAACTGTTTTGTTAAAAAATAATTTTCAAATAAGAAAGTTTATTAGTATGAAAATTATTTTTGAATTTTATTTTTAATAATATTTGCAGTTATTTGTGTTACATGTTTAACATTGTAATTCTGTTTTATTTTATATTTTTAAAAATAAATACATTTCTATATTTTTTCAACATATTTATATTTTTTAATTTAATTTGTGTTTGAAGTAATTTTATTTGTTTAAGATATTTAGGGCCCGATTACGATGGCGGTCCCACCGCCATTGGTGACTGAATCACCGCCCGCTACATTACGATGGTGGGCAGTGTGTTGGCGGTCCTTGAGCCCGCTGGTGTGGCAGAGGGGCTCGTAGTCCCTACAATGGTGGCAGTGCCTAAGAGGCACCGCCGTAGTGATTACAATGTTCCTTTCCACCGGCCCTTTCATGGCGGTGAACCTGCCATGAAAAATGCTGGCAGAAAGGGACATTGGGGGCCTCTAGCCGGCCCCTCTTATCCCCTGGACACAAGACCTGGGGGGCACCTATGGTGCCCCCCTACATATCCCTGCACCATGTGCATGTGCATGGTGCCTGCCACGTAGTGCAGGGATATGTAAAGTGTCCCTTTTGCATTGCAGTGGGTGCTGCAGCCATCAGCACCCGATGCAATGCAAAATATAGGCATTTCGACCGCCGTGGTGGTGGTCGCATCAAAATGCCTACTGCGATACCGCCGACAGCCCGCCTTTGTAATCAGGCCCTTAGTTACTTGTTTTTGTTGTACTAATTGGAGTGGGAATAATAAAATGTACTCCTCCAGATTCAAACACTTTCCCTACTGTTGTACTTGCTGGAGTGGGAATAGTAAATGTTACCTCTCCGCTATCCAACACTTTCCCAGCTGTTTTGATTGGAGTGGGATTTGTAAATTTCACCATTTTGTACTGCAACCGTTTTCCTTCTATTGTAGTGGCTCAAATGGTTATAGTAAATAAAACCTACCTGTCATAAAATATTTTTACTGCTATTATATTTATTCGAGGGACATTTGTAAATTATAGCAAGTTTTTTTTATTTTTTCGTTGTTCGAAGTGGGAATTGTAAGTTTTTTATAACTTTATTATAATAGTTTGCATAGTTTTTATTAAATTGTAGTAGGAATAGTATATGTGTTCCATTCTATATTTTATTTTTTATTATATGACATAATTTAGCAATTTTGAAATCATGTTATAAAAAAATTATAGTTAAAAACAGTTTCAAAGTTTCAGCAGATATATGTAAATATATATTAATAATTATATATATGTGTTTAACTTTTTAAAATTTAATTTGTTATATTTGATAAATATATATTAAACTTATTTTTTTTCCAAAATTAGTTATTGATATTATTTAATGTATATTACATTTCTTTCCTTTTTTAAATTGTTATTTATATTATTTAATATTTATTAATTTATTTTATATAGATTCGAAAAACGATATTTAGTACGATATTAATGATATCAATATTTTTTCAATATTTATGTACTTACCATGTACTTACCATTATAAAGATATGATGATGATATTTTTGTCATCGATATTTTGGTCGCAATTGTTTTGTATCACAATATTTTCGGGGTCAATATTCTGTCAGTGAACCGTATTTTTCTTGTGTTATGTTTTCACTATATAACTGTTTGAGTGCTGCATAAATACTTTACATATTGCCTGTAATTTATCCTGACTAGTTGTCTTCCAAACGACCAGAGGATTACGCACAGGATGATTTAGTGAAAATTTGTGGTTCACCCTGACCAGGATAATGATTGTTGCTTGAGAACGGCTTATAGCCCCTCTCAACCAATAACCTACATTCTCACACTAATCATGAATGCAATATTCAGATCATATTGTGATTAGAAATGAGCACAGTAAACCACTGATACTTTCTAACACAAGTATTCATGTTGGTCAGTGGTATTTGAATTTGGCAACAGTACACTGCATAGTGCACGATGATAGCACTAAATTGTACGTGGATCTTAAAAAATGTTTTCTCGAAGGCACATTACAATCTGCTTACCATTTAGGAATAACATAGGCAATATACACGTGCCATACGACTAATACAATTTCAAAATCCGCCAAAACTGTATTAATACGATGGACATACAAAAGCCAATAATTACATGAAAATTTAAAGGGGCATCATGGTTACAAAAAAGATCCCTGAGGCTTACCATAACACAGCCAAGTTACCCCTGAAATCCAGAGGAGATCTTCTGAAAATAATTTGCACTTTTGGATTGGAGCAGAACAGCACAAGGCAGGTTTAAAAATTGTGGAGCAAACAGAATATTTGGATAAAAAAATTGGAATAGCAGCAGAACAACTGCTAGCTAATGTTAAAAAGTCAAAACACACTTTGAAAATACACATAATGGAATTTACGATTGTGTGAACTTTTCAATTTCAGCCTTGTAAAGTTTTTTTTTTGTAAACTTTGCAAAGCTAATCAACAAAACCACTAAAACATCACCAAGAAAGCAAACAAAAAAAGAGAGATTTAAAAATCAGCAAAATTACGTTTTTTTTAATCAAGAGCAGTGTCTCCGGAAAAAAGTTGCCACAGCAGATAATAATCTTCCTGACAGTCACCCGCACCATTTGCCTCCTTTAATTAAACCACCTCCCAATGTTTTATCCTGTTGAATTTGCCTCAACAGGCAGCTAAGCTCAGCAACATGTGACTGAGAAATAGCTTACTTAGGGGCCCATTACGATACCCGGCGTAAAAAAATCCGCCAGGCATGGAAGCGGCAAAATTCCGCCCGCACACACCGCCTGAACACCGACCACGCCATTATGAGTACACAAACTAAAAACCGCCATCGGCGGAAAAATCATACAAAATACCGCCCGCCATCGTCCGAGTCGGAGTCAAACCGCCCGCCACGGACGGAAACACGCACGACAACACAAAACCGCCCGCCCTCACGGCCGACACACCGCACGTGAAATTACGATCGCACCGCCATGAGCGCGGAAAAACAACAAATATACCGCCCGCCAGCGCAAACAACGCCGATGAGAATCGACACGGCAGAAGCCATGGCGCCCACGTACCTGCACAGAAACCATCCGCACACAAAACCAATAGCACACAACATGGCCAACAAGTCCACACAGCAAGGCACGCACAAATACACAAGCACAGTACACATCCCGAAAACACCCCCCGGACAAACAAAAAATACAAAGGCCAGAACCCCAGACACAACACACCTGAAAACAACAGACCATGAGGACACACCCACATAGGTGAGTACAAAAGCAGCACTCCCACAGACCACAACCCCTTGCTACATTGCAAACCAGAGAGGAGAGGAGAGGACACAGTGACACAGCAAGGACAGCAGCACACCACAGAAACGCACACATCACCACCACCACCACCACCACCAAACACCGGCACCACAAACCCCCTGCACATTACACAACACACACCGCACCAGCACCACAAACACCATGGCACCACAAAGGATGCCCAAGTTCACGCCCATGGAGCTGACGGTCATGGTCGACGAGATCATCAAGGTGTACCCACAAATCTATGGGAACATGGTCCAGCACACACCACTAGCCACCAGAAACAGAATGTGGACCCGGATCGTAGACCAGGTCAATGCAGTCGGGACCCTGCCCAGGAACAGAACCGAGATAAACAAACGTTGGAATGACGTAAAGAGCCTGGTCAAGAAGAAGGAGGGCAAAAACAGAGAGCTGGCTGCCGTCACTGGCGGAGGGAATCCCGCGCTCTTTAAGACCTTCAAAGCGTGGGAGGAGAAGGTGCGAGTCGTAATCCATCCGGAGATCCTCGCCGGATTAGCAGGGGGAGTGGAGGCTGGTAAGTACAAACTAATGTATACCAGCACACCGCTATGTACACACATGCGCAACCACCATGCCACAGCTCCCAGGGACAAACACCCCCATGTCCAGCACACAATACACAACACATCACACGCACATGCAACAGACACTACCACACACAGGCCAAACCAAACAACTGTAAGATGCGTGGGGACATGTGTACACTAAGCCAGCCACGTAACCACCAACAGGTCCCCAAATATGCCAGAAGCACCACAACGAGCACCCACCACACCCATGTGTCCGCCACAGCTGCACTAACCGACAAGTAACAGGTAAGTGGCAGGAACACAAAGTGCAGTGGGTCGGAAGGGGGACAGCTGAAGTACAACACCCACCAGGCCCCCACTCCCACAGACCAGCAAGGTGGAGCACTCCCCACACCCATGTGTCAGGCACAGCTGCACCAACCGACAAATAACAGGTAAGTGGCAGGAACACAAAGTGCAGTGGGTCGGAGGGGGACAGCTGAAGTACAACACCCACCAGGCCCCCACTCCCACAGACCAGCAAGGTGGAGCACTCCCCACACCCATGTGTCAGGCACAGCTGCACCAACCGACAAGTAACAGGTAAGTGGCAGGAACACAAAGTGCAGTGGGTGGGACGGTGGACAGCCCAAGTACAACACACACCAGGCCCCAGTCCCACAGCACAGCAAGGAGGAGCATCCCCCACACCCACGTGTCAGCCACCGCAGTGCACAACGACAGCCGAAAGGCAGACATCACGGTCCACAGCAATCGGTGTCAGTGGGTGTACAGCCACCCCC